>JANFOE010000877.1:10000-610000 GCA_025667525.1 Glebionis coronaria | reverse complement strand
ATAATGTGGCAGAAATAAACTAATATATATCCTAAGTTATGCGGAGGCAATATGTATAAGTCAAAACACATATTTGGTGACATATTAATATATTATCCTTTAATGTACATGTTATTTGAAGCTAAGATACATATACCAATCGCCATAAAGATGTAAGATTACACGGCCTACATGATTGTTTTCAGAATTGCACAGAGATATAACCAGCTTGGTAGTATATCTATGACGTATATACATATAGAAAAATTGTGTTTCATATAGTTTAGATAGAACAAGTGCATGCATGGCGGCAAAAAGCGTAATGTATAACGCAGTAAAACAAAAGTAGAAAAGGCTTAGTGTTACCGATTTTTCATATTGATTTTTGCTTTCTCGTAGCGTGAGAACACGAAACATAGTTTAGTCAGGGTCCCACGGATGGCGCCAACTTGTTGGAGCATAGTTTGCTGGGCCGGTTCGACGACTCTCCTGGGCCGTTCGTCCTCTTCCCGGGCGCTGAGTAATGCTGCAAACAATAGAAGAACCAGTTAGACGTGGACCCGAGGCCGGAGCCCCGGGGTCCACCTCCGACGGTCAAGTTAGTATCGGATTAATATGTGGTATAAGAGGTGTAGTAATGAGAGAGAACCTGTTGTAGAATGAGACCCCTATCGTTGTATTTATAGGACTAGGGTTTCTTGAAGGGTAAGTTAGGTATGTGTGGGCCGCGGGCCTGTTGGGCCGGGCCAACTACAGACTATACATCGACACCTTAGTTTAAGTTTTAGTTATGTTTTAAGTTTGCCTTAGATAGTTTTAAGTTTGCGTTATTTACTTTTTGTGCCTTTTAATTTTCGTCTCGCTTTTAAATTCTTGTCATTTATTTTCAATTAGATATAGATTTAAATTAAGGTCATTTTCATTTATGTCTTTGCACTTTTTAATTACTACAACGACACAACTATTTGTTTCACCAAAGAACGACTGAGTTGCATAGTTTACCAGGATCAATTCGATTAGACATACGACAAAGAACAATTTTTATAACTAAAACCTAGTTATCCAATGGCGCCGCTGCCGGCTCTTTTCCTAAAGATTAACGGCTTTCTTTGAGAGACGCGTTGCTTTTTGGGATCCGTTCACTTGTGAGCGTTATTTTCTTGCTTAAAAATTTCAAAAAACCCATAAAAATTAAAAAATCCATAAAAATTAAAAAATTTCAAAAATCCAAAAAGATCTTATTTTTATTGTGTATATATATTGTCTATTGCTTTGGTATTGTTTTCTTTTGCCTTTGTAGGTGTATGCGTACTAGATCTTCTAATTATCAAGAGCCCGAAACTCGAGAAGATTTAAGTATGACAGGTGTTAACAACAACAATAATCCACGGCACCTCAACAATAATAACAACAATGTTCTTCCACAGCCCGATCTTCGGACAATGGAGGAGCTTTGTCAACCTACCATGTTTGGACGAGGAGGACCGATTACGCCGATGCAAATCACGGCTCCGGAGTTTTTGTTGAAGCACCACATGATTCAGCAAGTGCAAACTAATCCATTCGCCGGAATGCCTGATGATGATGCCAACAAACACCTCGACAAGTTCATTACTATTACCCACAACATGAAGTTGCCCGGTGCCACAATGGATGTTCTTCGCCTACAACTCTTCCCACATACTTTATCACACCACGCCGAGAAATGGTTTGATCGTCTTCTAAAGAATTCAATTCATACTTGGGATGACATGACTCAACGCTTTTTGTCGCGCTACTTTCCGCCATCCATGGTCACGAGCCTTCGCAATCAAATCAGCGGTTTCATGCAAGAACCCGACGAATCTGTCTTTGATGCTTGGGAATGATATAATGTTTTGATTGATCGTTGTTCAAACCACAACATGCTTCCAGTCACATTGATTGATACTTTCTACAACGGTTTGACTTTTCGTGATCGTGATACGATTAATGCAGCCGCCGTCGGCACATTTATGAAAAGGAGACCCAAGGAGTGTAGAGAGCTTATTGAGAACATGACTACTCATCATAAAACTGGGATTCCTCCGCTTCTTCAAGGAACAACCCGAGAGTCAATGTTTCCTCTACCTCAGCAAGCCCCGACATGACCGAATTCACCCGCATGATGACTGAAATGAACAAAAATATCTTGCTTCTCGCTACAAACCAACAACAAGTTAAAGTGGTTGCCAATCCTTGTGAGACATGCGGCGGTCCACACTCATACACTGATTGTCCTTCTACTTAAGGAAATCCGGAAAACGTGTATGCAGCTTATGGTAATTATTCACCGGAAAATTACAAAGATCGACCTCAAGGGGATCGAAATTTGCTGAGTTACCGGTCAAACAACTACCTTTCACCCGGTTTTTCTCCTCAAAACCAAAACCCCAACAACAACTACAATAGAAGCAACCAAATCCCACCTAGAGCTTCTAATCCTTATCACCCACCCGCTCAACAAGCCCCACACATGAATCAAGATGTTGAAGCCTTAATGAGAACCCAAGGTGAGCAAATCAAGAATCTGCAGAGCCAAATTATCAATCTGAAAGGGGATATCACCAAGCAAGGGAATGACATAAGATCCAAGCTTCGAGATAATATTCAATCCTCCTTCAGCAATCAAATGAATGATTTAAGGAATATGCTGTCTAGTTTCTTGCCCAAAACTCAACCTTCTACTTCGAGTTCTCTACCTTCAAACACCGTCACCAATCCGCGAGCGAATGTGAGTGCTATTACTACCCGTAGTGGAGTAACCATAGTAGGACCACCTATCCCGCCCCCATCATCTACACCTCCTCCACCACCATTTATCCCTACTCCTCCCACACCTAGTATTAGTACACCATTACCGTCTCCGCCTCGTCATGACGAAGTGCCCACTAAGAATCCTCCACCAACCCCACCTTCAACATCTCAACCTTTACCTGCTACACCTACACCTTCACCACCCAAACCCAATATTCCTTATCCATCTCGCTTAGGCAAGACCAAAATGCACACCAAGGACGACATTCAAGTGTCGAATTATTTGAAGATGATCTCCCAAATGAATTTCAACATTAGCCTTGTTCAAGCACTTGTCCATACGTCGAAATTTTTCAAAGCATTCAAGGAATTGCCAACACACGCTTAAATGAAAACTGTTCTGTAGTTATTCTTAAAGAACTTCCGGAAAAACTTTGAGATCCCGGTCGTTTTGTGTTGCCTTGCATTTTTAAGAAAACCGAAGAATTTACTGCCCTAGCTAATCTCGGGGCCAGTATAAATTTTATGCCATTAAGTGTTTGGAAAACACTATCCTTACCCGACCTTACTCCAACAAAGATGACTCTTGAGCTTGCCAATCGCACTCTCGCTTACCCCGTTGGTATTGCCGAAGATGTGTTCATTAAAGTTGGCACCTTCACTTTTCCGGTCGACTTTGTTGTGGTTGATTATGAAATGGACCCTCGTATTCCTTTAATACTTGGTCGGACATTCTTGAGAACCGGACGAGCTCTAGTTGATGTTGCCGAAGGTGAGCTCATTTTAAGAGTCGGGGATGATGCACAAGTGTTTGAAATGGGGAAGCTCACAAACAAATCCTTTGGAGGCCGATAATCAGCGAATATGATTAATGTGCTCGATGATTTTGTCATCTACAACAATCCTCTATTCGATTATTGCATTGATAATCTACTTTTTCAAGATGATATGGATGATTCTCTTTCCAATTTGGAACCTTCGCCCATTTATGATTCTCCACAGATCTTTGATGCTTATGATGATGATTCTAGCTCAGATACAGATGATTATGATTATTTTACTTCCGTGTATCCCGACATGCCCACGTATGATGATTTTGATGAGGCCGATACTCTTTCGAGTGATTCTTCACATGATGAAGATCCTCCGCCGTCACTTGATCCTACTTTGGATGACTACACATTTGAGGAAGACTTCTCTAGTTTTCTTAATACATACTTCCCTCATGAGAGTGATGCTCCTCCTTTAGACTTTGATGATTATCGTCTTGATCCTACTTTGGATTTGAAGAAAATTCTTTCAAAGGAGAAGAAACCGGACGACACCAACATCCGCAGCACGTATGATTTAACACCTCTTTGTCCACCTTCTGAGGACGAGGTTGTGCATTTTCTTCGCGGATCATCTTCACATTCTACTGAGCCTGAGTGCTATTTTCCCCTAAAGGAAAAGGTGTTCGACCCCAGTATCTATATTTTTAAGCCATCTTAGTATCCGTCTGATGAAATAAATGGAAAAATCTTTGGAACTGATGGAAATCTGCTTGCACCTCTTCACCCTTGCTACCACCGTGCTCCATCTTTGCTTAAGGGAACCTTGCCTACTCTTCTTTGGCTTGCCTTGTTCGCCTTAAGCTTGTGCTATTTGATGGACGAAAACTATGTCTTTGATCCCGGTGGATATGTTTCATGCTTCTTCCTATGATAATCAAGGTCGAGTCAGGCTCACGACTCGGTGAACAAAAATCAAGCGCTTCTTGGGAGGCAACCCATGTATCTATCTTTTAGCTTTCTTTATCCTAAGTGTAGGGGGAGCCACGTGGTATTTCTTGTTCTCTTTCTAATATTCAGGGATTCGAGCTCTCAATGATCCACTCTTGATTATTTTTGACGACCCGTGATTCCATGTTTCGTCTTCCCAGTTCTATCCTAAACTCTTTTCGATTCACTATTTTATATTTCTCAATATTAAAATAGGAATCTCGTTAGTTGTCTCTTCCTTAGCGAGATTTAAACAAAGTGCACAATGTCCTAAGTGTAGGGGAGTTTACTCCCACATGCTTAAACATTGAGGACAATGTTTATATTAAGTGTAGGGGGGACTTCTATCGAAGTTAAGTGGCCTTTTCCTTGTATTTGTCCTCATTTTAACCGGAAAATCATTTTTTCGACGTTTTTCAAAATTTTTGATCTATTTTGGCCTATTAGTTTTTACCTTTGTATAGTTATTTTCTTTCCTTATTAGAATAAATTTTAATAAAGTGGTTTTTATTTTCAAACGTTGTGAATCTTTTGACTCAACCTGAGTTTACATATCTAAGTTTACTCTAGCTAGTATCCTCAACGTGTTTAAGTCAAGTTTTGCTAGGCTTTTATGTAGGGAGTTATAAAACGCGAAAGTCTTAACTCTCACGGGTTAAGAACAAGAAATTTTTGCAAGTTCCTATAATTGATCCTAGAGAGTTGTTTATCAACGGAACTTTAAAATGCGATTTCTAAACTTGAAAGTGTCTAAGAATTTGCAAGATCCTATAGACGACTCGAAAACCCAAAACTTTAATTTAATAGGCTAAGCATCCACGAGTCTCATTCTATGAGATTTTAAACTGTGGAGAACGAGAGATCATAGAGTCAATTATAAGTTTGGTATTCTTTCGTGAATTTATGTGAATTAATTATAAGCCTATTCTCCCATCGCTTGCTAATAAATTTATCTGCAATAAATAAGGTTGTACGATTTGAAAAGTTACTTAGCTTCTAGCCCAATATCGTTTAAAAGTTGCTCGGTATGGATTAGAGTTCATAGCCAAGGCATAATTTATTGATGCGGGATGCGAAGATTGGCGAGTCCGAAAAGGCCCTAACAAGGCATGAGGGCTATATTTTGTTGCTAAAGATCCAAAGTGATGTGAAGAATCATTTATCAAAGATCAATATGAAGGATCGAGACACACGACGAAAAGCAAATACTCCCCAAAAGATCATGGAGAAGTCTATCCAAAAAGGCACTAACAAGGTATGAGGATAAATAGATCCAAGTCCAAAAAGGAGACGGATCGTTGTATATCAAAGTCCAAAATAAAGATTGGATAAAAATGAAGAAGTCGTGGTCCATATATGTAGAATCTCTCAAGACTTCAAGTGAAGAAATTCCTATTATGAAGAGAAGACTATTATTTCATGAACGTCTCTCGAGGTTTGAAGTATGAAGTCGCTGGCAAATATCGGTCCGAGAAAGGTCTCAAATCGCGAAGTGATTTATGCCAAGATATGAACTTTATGAGGTCCCGAGAAGCAGTTTCAAAAGATTTTGTCCTTTAGCTAACTATTGATTAAATCGTCCTACTTTATTTTCAGCCTAAATAACTATCGAAATAAGTCAACAATGCATCCTCGTGATCATTCAAGACAACAATAAAATATAAGAGATACACCTAGGAATAAGGGAGTCTAAGTGAATAGTTGACCCACATAAGTTCCTGTTAGTTTGCTAACTTATAATAAAAATGATCTCGTTTTTAAGCTTGGTTTGGAGAAAGTGAAAACTTGAGGATGATGATCATTCATGACATTTTCAAAACCCGAAGGTATGTTTTTGATTTCTTTACTTTGAATGTTTATAATTTTCTATCTCTTTAATAAAGGCCAATATGGATTGATTGTGATGAAAAGTGTAAACGTATTTTGTAACTTATGCATTGCATGAGGACATTGCAATGGTCAAGTGTAGGGGATTTGATAGGTGTGTAAACACCCATTCTTTTTACCACTTAATTACAATAATAACCAAGCCAAAATGTGTATTTTATGTCATTTATGTCGGAATTATGCGTGGTTTGTGTTTTTGTTGTGATTTTGGACGAAAAGGTGAAAAGTGGAGAAAACACGGGCATTCACGGGCTTTTATCATAGAAAAAGACGAAAGACGAAGTAGAGAAGTCAAGAGTGAAAAAAGAACGGAAGTCCAAGACCAATTCTGAAGATTTATCGAAGAAAAAGTCAAAAGATGGAAGTTTACTAAAAGCCGAAGAACTCAAGTTTAATTTATTGAAGAATAACAAGACGAGTTCAAAGAAATCCCGAGACAAAGTCGTTAAAGTCAAAGAATTAAGAAGATTAACAAAGAATTAAGAAGAGCAAGGACTTAATGACGCAATTAAGGAAAGAAGAAAGAGGGGAGGAAGCTTCCTAAGCACCTCCCTAATCTCCCCTATAAATAGATTAGGATTTCATTCATTTTTCTCTTGTTGGCTAATAGTGACAATTAGTTCTTCCATTTTATTTTCCTTGTCATTTAATTACATGTCATTTACCTTAATTGTCTTGCACCTTAAATACCTTTAATTTCAAGTAAGTTTTCTTTTAATTCTTGTCAATCTTTACTTTTTCTTGTTAATCTCCTATCTACCTTTCTTGTTTGATCTTAATCTTTATGCTTTATTATTCATGTTTATGTTTTTGAGTTTTTGTTAAATTGATTAAGTAGGTTTTGATTATTTTGATCATTATTGTTAGTTTTGTTGATTTGGATTGTTTGTTTATGATTAGTAGATGTTTATTGATTAGTTTGATTTAATCTTGTGGTTGATTTTGATTTTGATTAGATTCGTATTATTTAGTGCTTCTTTGTTCTTCGTGTTTCTGTTACTGTTCTTCCCCAGATATTCCGAATCAACAGCACATTCCGGATCAAGGTTTTGTTGAAAGTTGTTCCGAATCAAGGCTTTCATTCGGAATAAGTGACATATTCAGGATCAAGTCAATATTCCAGATCAGCAACATATTCCGAGTGAGGGAAACATTCCGAGTGAAGGCTTTGTGAAGAAATATTCCGGATCAAGGAAGATATTCCGGATCAAGGAGATATTCCGGATCAAGGAGTTTTATTCGGAATAATTTATTATTTCGGATCAAGGTCTTCATCTGGAATCTTCAACATTCCGGATCAAGGGAATTCATTCGGAAAATATTCCGGATCAGCAACATTCCGAATCAAGCTTAAGTTCCGAATCAAAGTTTTGTTCATTCTGAATAGTGAATATTCCGGATAAGTGACATATTCCGGATGAACCATTATTCCGAGTAAGAATTTTGTTCCAGATCAAGGGTTTTGGTAAATATTCCGAGTGAAGAAGAAATTATTCTGGACGAAGGTGACATTCCGAACGAGTGATTTATTCCGAACGAAGGATTATTCCTAATGAGCTGTTTTCAGGTTCTTTTTAGTTTCAGTTTTTAACTTACTGTTTTCAAGCTTTATTTTTCCTGCCTTTTTACTTAGTTGCACTTTAAGTTTACTTGCCTTAGATTTATTTTAGCACTGCCTTAGTTTAAGTTTTAGTTGCGTTTTAAGTTTGCCTTAGATAGTTTTAAGTTTGCGTAATTTACTTTTCGTGCCTTTTAATTTTCGTCTCGCTTTTAAATTCTTGTCATTTATTTTCAATTAGATTTAGATTTAAATTAACGTCATTTTCATTTACGTCTTTGCACTTTTTAATTACTACAACGACACAACTATTTGTTTCACCAAAGAACGACTGAGTCGCATAGTTAACCAGGATCAATTCGATTAGACATACGATAAAGAACAATTTTTATAACTAAAACCTAGTTATCAGTGTACAACCCCTTCCTCCCAAAAGGAAGAAAATGAGTAAGAGTAAAAACACCACCGTCCATCAAGCCGATCCCGAGAATCGTGCATTGATCCACACACAACAAGGATCCATGGCCGGCGTTGACACTCGTCCTTTGATGGAGCACTTGCAATCCAATGTGCAAGGATATGCCGATGCTATTGTGATACCCAAGATTCTCACCAATACCTTTGAGCTTAAGACATCTATGATTACCTTTGTTTCAAACACACCATTTTTGGGGAGACCTAGTGATAATCCACACGATCATATTAAGAAGTTTCTATCTCTTTACAACATAATTAAGTACACTGGAGTTCCCCATGATGTCATTAATTTAATCTTGATCCAATTTTCACTAGAGGGAAATGCTAAGTATTGGCTTGATCAGAACCACCTAAGAGCATTACTACTTGGGATTATTACACTAAGAAGTTTGTGAACAAGTTCTTTCCCCCATCTAAGACCACGGCTTTGAGGAACCTAATTATTGGATTTCAACAAAAACCTAGCCAAACCTTTAGTGATGCATGGGAGGAGTTCAAGGAGTTATTGAGGAAATGTCCAAATCATGGATTCAATGAGGTTCACCAAATCAACACTTTCTATAATGGATTAAGACCACACCACCAAGATGTACTCAACTCTTCCGCGGGTGGCAATATTCTTTCTAAATCTATTCAAGAAGCTTGGGATATTATTGAGACCAAATAAATGGTGCAAACCAACTCACAATTTGATGAGAGAGTCCATGTGGTGCAAGAGAGTGTTACTTCTCAAATGGAAAATATGATCGCTCAAAAGCTTGATACTATGACCAACACACTCATGAAATTTTTTGAACTCTCTTTGAACAAGAATTCCACCAATGATGTGAATGATATTGCTCTTTCATGTGAGACGTGTGGAGGTCCACATTCTTGACGGGTACGGGATTGAAGATCCAAAGTCTCAAAAAGATGGAGGATGTAAATTATTGCGTGAGTTTTATTTTTCTTTCCGTAGCGAGTGTGTAGTTACTTATTAATGCATGACATGAGGATTTTACACATAAGGTGAATGACTTATTACTTTTGAAATGGACTTATATTAATTGTGAGCGGTTTCTCAAGTAATGGATGAGAGGATTACTTAGGATTAAAACTGTGCTTCCTTATTTTTGGATTTTACATTTCTTGTATTTCACACTTCAAATAATGACAAATTTGCCTTCAAGCAATTTGCTCAAATATTAACTGGTTCCACATTTAATTGTCATGAATAAGTTGATGCACTTTTTACTTGTGAAAGAAATGATCCATTTTTAAGCTTGGTATGGGGAAAGTGAAACTTGAGGATGATAAGTGTCCATGGTACCAAAGCCCTAATTTAAGTCATTGATTTCTTTATGAGTTTTTCCATCAAAACCATTTCAAGAAAATTCAAAAATTTATAAATAGAATTGCCTTCTTTGCATTGCATTGTACAAAATCAAAACCATGCATCATATAGTATAGATTAGTGTAAAAACATTCCATATTGGCCAAGGTGGGTTAATTATGAGAAAATGTAAAAATTGTGCTTTAAAATATAGCATTGCATGTAACACCCCCAAATTTATACAACTCATTTCAGCGGAAGACTAGTTGGTGTTACGGGATAGCACATTACTCACATCATAGACAACGCTTAAAAATCGCATCGTTTAATAATAAAGCATTTCCATTCATAAATTTCAAAGTTACATAAGTCCCAAGTCATATATTTAATACAGGTTTTACAAACATTTGAATGGAAATTATAATTTAAGTGCGGGCCATGAATTCTTGTCATCTTCCCGAGAATTACCTTCTAGTACCTGAGATAAAACATGTTAAAAGAAAAGGTCAGCGATAACGCCGAGTGAATTCATAGAGTTTAATAAAATCCATCAATATAACATTGGTATAAAATTATTACCAAAAGTCATTTCGTACAAATCATTGTAATAGGCCATAAAATAGCCAAAGTCATTTTTATACAAATCCTTATCGAAAATCATAATATAGGCATTTGCCTTAAAAATCATTATACGAGCCAATGTCGTAAAAGCATCATACAATACGTCTTATGACGTTGTATAAAGTTAAATAAAAACCGTTATATGAATATGGTTATATAAAACCAAAACACGAACATAATATCAATAGTATGACCCTGTATTGCTAGTCAGCCAATACATCGTAATTCGGAGCGTATAGCAGTATTTCGTTAATTTGGATTATTATAAGCCGCATGACATTGTTACCTTACTAAACCAAACAACGGGTAGCTAACCCGATACTCAATTTGCCCATCTAAATTAGCGTGTCCTCACAAAGGTCACGCTATGGAAATCTTCTCATACATAAATTCACTTACCAATCAATGTGGCACGACGGGGATCAACCGTCAAGGCGCGAACTGGGGTGATCGTCCCCAAATAGTACTATTATATGCATAAGCGTCTACCAAATCCCGGTAGTTCACAATTCATGCTAATGGGACTTTTAGTGACATAACCTAACTTTAATAATCCATTTTATTTCATCTATCGGGTCCTTTAATCATTTATCAGGTCATACAATCGGGTCATACAATCATTCGGGTCCAAATCAATAAACAAACAATCGGGACAAATGGTGTCCTATTTTATAAAAACTAACATGTTATCTCCCTCGCGGGTTTATAAAACATTTCATAAAAACATTTAAAAGAGTGTGAGGCTATAAACTCACGTTGATGTGGGAAGGCGATTATCGGCGATTTGGATGTACGGTACGTGCTTCAATCACGGAAACCTAGACAAATAATACTCATCTTAGACTCATGTCCAATGACTTTATAAAAATAACAATTATGTATACATATGATGATTATATATATATGATGATCAAGTGGGTTTACATATTCTCTTTTACTCATTTTAGTGTTTACGTATTGGTAACTTCTTACTAGTTTACTAGTTTTACCTATTTACGTGTTTTAGGTCCAATAAACTTATTATAAGTTCTTTAACTTGTATTACTCCATTTTATAATTGTATTATCAGTATTTACACTTTACATGTTGGGCCCAAATGGGTTAAGCCTAATAAGTAATTTTTATAATTGTTTAACTTATTTAGTTAAATTATTAGTCCAAATATGCTAACTTAGCTCGTTAATGTCCGTATGTCATATAGTTCGGGTTTTATCGGTTTTTACTTGTATTAGGTACTTATACATCAGTATATGACTTTTAAAAACTTTACATTAGACGGGTTTGATCGTCTAAGTTTTAATTGGCGAAAAACGTTAATTTTACGGTAATAACCGAAAAAGTCGTAAAAATCATGTTTATAGTTTTTATACTTATAAATCTTATTCAACTACCATTTTTATAAAGTGTCCATTTTATTTAACCTTATACATATTTATATAAATGAAATTCATAAGTTAGTGGGTTTTAATTTCACATTTTATACTATATTATTTGAGTGCTTATATAATAGTATTAAACATTAATTCTTCAAAATCTGATTTTTAGTTTTATCTTCACCATTTTTATCATATCTAGAGTTCTACAATGAGTTAGAAGCTCATTTTTGGATGGCATGAACTTCATATTATGTGCTACAAATAATTTAGTTATATCTACTGCTCATTCTATGTTTAACTATCCTTAACAGTCCCTACAAATTAGACTATTCAGATTAGCATACTCATCTTGTTTTGATCATATCTCACTCATTTTGATGATTCCATTGCATGGCCAACTCTCACATGTGTATGACATCTAATACTTACTGTAAATTGATTCCACCATGCCATTTTATCATTTTATCATTTGGTAACTTACTGTTTTTATACAGCCATCATATTTAGCAAGATTTTAACCTTGTTACCTATGGTTTTCCATCTTTTTACCCATGTTTATCAAATCTATCAACACCAAATCCCCACATAATATTTTTAATCATCATTCATCATCATATAAATATACATAAATAAAGATAATACAAGATTACATAATCAAAATAACAATAGGATAGGAAGAACAATCTCTATACCACTATTAGTGATGAAAATATGAGGTTTTTGATGAACAAGACTTGGTTTTGGGTAACCAATCTTATGAGATATCAACACCACTTCTAGGATCACCAAGTATTTGTAGATTTCTCCAAAAATCATCCCTTGTTCTTCATGAAAACTCCTTGAGAAATCAGCCCCAAACTCCCTTGAAAACTCCTTTTTACATGTTAAGATCACCTCCAATCTTCATAACTTCAATGGGTTTTCATCATATGTAAATTATACATATGATTCCATGGTTAAATTTGATCAAATTAGGGTTGTTTTGGGTGAATATGGGCGGAATAGAGAGAGTGAGGGAGGAGAGTATGAGTGGTTTGCATGAGATGGGATGGAGAAATGGTTTTGCTAGTGGTTTTGACAAGTTAGTGGCTTCAAAAGGAAGCTAAGCTACTAGTGTAACTTAAGCTAGTGTAAATATGCCACATCTTTGATGTGGTGTCCTAGATTGGGCCTTCCCTTTGTAGTGGGGTGGGATAAATTAGTTTTGTCCCATCCCGCTAATTTACGGGTACTCCCCGATTCTAGTTTCCTCGATTTGCGTGCCCTCGGGTCGTTTTACGAAAAAAGTTTTTATAAATTATGAATCAACGACACAAAACGAATCTAATAAAAATTGTCTCATCAAAAACGGAGTTCGAAAACGTAAATACGTAATCCTATGGTTTCCGGTTTAGTCGTAAAGGACGTTAAATTAAAATCGTAAGTCCTAATCTCTTCTCGTAAATTTGTGATTTTATGAACCAACACAAATTTAGAATTCCAAAATAATATTCACGGATAAATTTATTTTCTGAAATGTCAGACTTTCACCAAAAACGGTGTATGTAAACGTAAGCACGTAACGTAGAATCCTCCGGTTTAGACGTAGTCGATGCTACTTCAAGACGTAAATCCAAATTACTTCCCAAAAATAAGTGAGTTCATATTATAACATTAAAAATAATATTTTCAAATAAATAATTGAGAATAAAATATCAACCATAAATTGACGGATTGTCACAGCATTTACCCCTAAACAGGATCTTTGTCCTCGAAGATCATCTTAACTTACTACTCACTTCTTATAGAGTTAAAGCCATGTGGGCATTTCCTCCACATTCGTTCTTTTCTCACAAGTGTAATTCTTTACAATACGCGAGTTTCATCAAACATAACTACGGGAATAAGATCAGGCTTAATGTTGACTTACTTTCTCTATCCATGATGTTCACGGGTTTTTGATGAATGCAACTTTTCGCCGATCTAAACTTTACTAAGAAACAATCAGATTCTCACTTGATAGACATTTCATCAAGTTAGATCTACGAATCATAATTCACGCAGCCCTTGAAGTCCTAGAGTAGATCCAGCCTATATGCCTTTCAGACGAATCTTTTACCTCATCTCAATGGTCCCATACAACGGGGACTTATATCCCATGATCTTTCAGATCATCAATTCATTTTTCCATGGTTAAAATTTTTGGCATAACTTCGCTACCCATCTGGCACTTCAAGATCTACATTTCATATTCACATAACCTCTTGCCCACTACCGGCAGTCAATAATCAGATCCTAATTTCAACAATCATTTTAGGTCTCGCGGTTCGAATATTTTGTAAGGTTAAGTTCGCCATCATAGGAAACCTTAAACCTAAAAGACATGTCCAACTCACAATGGGTGTATGTCGGGTGTCTTCACATCAACTCCTGCTTACAGATGCTCTAATATAGATCCTAACAAGATTCGATCTCGATCCTAATACGATAATTATCAATGATAATCTCTCCAAAGGAAAACGATTATACGGTCTATTACCAAAGGTCATTCATTCAAACATAAAACAGCACTTATATTACTTTGTATCGTTACTTTACCTCGTCCCTTTGATTGGGGTGGTACATAGTACTCTCATCAAGGTTCGTTCTCAATGATTTCTAAGCAAATCTCTAGAAATTTGATGCGAAGCGAGGATCTTGATAAAGATGTTCGATACAGGCACACTATGTTTACATAACTCTTTTGCATTTATCACTAACGGGAATGATATTACTAGATTTGGTCAGTCTGTCGACGATGACCCAAATCGAATCAAATTCAGATGATGACCTTTACAATAGCTAAACGTTTACTAATGTATGAGGCGATGTCTGCCTTCATAATTTGTCATTAGTACAACTTCTTCAGATAAGGATACATTTAGTCAGAAATGACATGAATAGAATACCTAATCTTATTAGATTCCAACATAACTAAATCTCAAAATTTCCATATTTAGGCAACCACAAGTGGCCTGTTAAGCATTGAACGCTATCGGCTTCTCAATTCTAATGGTTCACATTAGCCGCGAACCCCTTTTATTATCTATATTATCCTTTTTATATAATGTGTCAGTATCTATATTCACCTTTCCTGGTGAAATAATTATCATAACCTAAATTCACTCAGAATTTCTTTCTTCATATTTTCTAAGTTTTGGTTTTGTCTCCACTATTATTTTTATCAGTTTTACTTAATCCGACGTCTAAAGCGTCGATAATTATTACAACTAATTAAATAATAAATATTTAATTTTTATGAAACATAAACGTAAAATTTTTAAATTTCTTAGTTCGACCAATTATAAAAATGTTCAAAATAAATTTGAATTTAATTAACAAGTTTTTTGTTGATTTATCGAAAATAATTAATAAGATTCGTGAATGTTCGAAAAATTCTTTGTTTATACTTTGGTCGAAATTTTCTTAGTTGAAAAGCAACAATTGTCGTTTCAAATTCAAGTCAAGGTTTAAATGGTTTCCTCAATCCCTCTTAGGTTGTCTTGAGGTATACACAAACATTTACCCCTAAACAGGAGTTTAGTTAAATGTTTTGTGTATAAGGGAATAATCCCTTTAAAATCCTTTGTTAAAACATTTGTCAAAACATATTTCCATTTTCTTTTTGGTAAAACCCAAAGTCTTAAAAGGGCTCTTAATTTTTGAAGAGTCAATATATATATATATATATATATATATATCTTTCCATCATTAATCAAATGGTCATTTTATGTAAAGGATTAAGTCTTAAATCACATGTTAATTACTCGAGGTACAAGTTTTTATTGTTCGGCCAATTCAGGGCAATCTATAAATAATTATTAACTCCTATCTATTCTTATAAACAAACAAATAGTTCTTAATGATCACACGCATGAATTTATCAAATTACAGCCTACACACGTAATTCACCAATTTTATGAATACTACATGTGTATTAGTCAATCCAAACGTCATCACGTGAAACTCATAATGTTCATTACAAGTATCAGATGTAGTGATTGGAATAGATAATCTTTTTCGCAGATGCGAAGTTGATGATAACCATGCCATGGATCAAATCTTTAAAACATACGCTAGAACCTTGTAAATGATCGAACAAATCTTCCATTTCGAGTTATGGATATCGTTTTCGATTGTCAATTTACTCAGTTCACAGTAATCTATAAATATAAGAAATGATAACACCATAGCTCTTCATGATGACGAGCTTGGTAGAATAAAATCTTTCTCCGACAACTCTCTCAGTTGTACGGTAATTCCTTTAATTCAGATGGTGCTGATGTACAGTGCACAAGCCACAGGTGCAGCACCGGAAATATAATCAATACCAATTTCAACTTGCCTTAATGGCGAAAGTCTAGGTAATTCATCAACAAATACCTCCTAAAGTTTCAGATAACAAAAACATCTTTTAATAAATTCATATTAGGTTCTTCTAGATTACAATATCTATAACTAGTTCACAACCATTCATGGTATAATTTCAAGTCTAAATGCAGGATATGGACATCCATCAAGAATTATTTAGATCACTTTTGATAATCAACATCTTATCATTTAGGGGAATTCTATTCGAGTTCCCATCAATTAAGACAATGTCGTCATGTCATAATCAATCCATTCTACTAGCACTATCAACTTTCCAGTTCTATTGTCGTTGATAAGATGTGAACTTCTCAAAAGATTAATAATAATTCATAATCCTTCACAATTTCAAGGATATCAGGAGACATAACTATCATTAAAAGAGTAAGGTCAACGCATAATCTACGCGAGAGGATTGCAATTCAGATAAAGACGAAAACATTTAATGAATATGAATATATCCCATGTTTTCATAATTTGAGTACGCATTCGAAAGCTCCTCGGATCGTTACCCAGGTCATTCAAATGAAATCAAATCAAAAGAAATGATAGGAACGTCGATACATCTAGTCGGGTATCAATACTCGGTAATCAGATACTTTTCCTAAGAATCTCACTACAGGAGAATCAGACAAGAAAGAATTGTCAATTGTCAAATAAGACAATTTCCACAGATGAGTAAATTCGATTCAGAAGAATAGATGCTACAGGCACATATGTAGGTGTCCCTAACACTATGTCCCTATTTTTCACTTCTTGCAGATCTCATAAAATTTAATCTTTCACAATCTTTAAAGAAAATGTAGTGTTTATTAATCCGTTTTATGGTGACTACTAATCAGTCTTGCATGGTCCATTCCAAATTGTATGTAGGCGCGCAACTATATACAATTTCAAGATTAACGATGCAATACTCAGTTCGTCAAAATTTTATCATCATGTTTATAATAAAACATTTTCATGCTTAATTCTTAAATAAGAATCAAAAATAAATTTACAAAGATCTTCTTTGTTATGAAAACAATTAAGTTTTCCAAAGTGTTTTGTAAACGACTTTACTTCAATAATGATTATTTATAAGTCTCACTTTAAATAATCCATATAGTGATGAAAATCCAATTTTCTCAAAGGATACTGTTTTATCTTATAAAAACAATGAGTGATCTGGAAAAGAGTGATGAAAGCTTGTTCACCAAGAACTAACTACGATATGATAGGAAATGAGCTTACCCCATTAATCATGAGGTTCATGACCTCGATGGCACTCAAAAGAGAATAATTTACAACGTAACTCAATTCGAGATGAGTACTTGTTCTGTAGAATATTGATAACCTATGAATCTATGAAGGGGTTTGTTGATTTCTAGAGAGAGAAAGTTAGAGAGAGAAAGTGAGAGAAACTATGTGTTATTTCAATAAATGAAACTGGAAAAGTGACAACAACCAACCCCTTTCCATGGTGGAAAGGGGTATTTATACTTCCAAGCTACATGGGCTTGGGCCGGTCCATGACAAGCCCATGGACCGGTTCTTACTTAACTTAATAAGCAACTATGAACTATTTGTTAACTACGAGCTATTACAACATTAATAATATTGTGGAGTGACCGATACTTCTAATATACGTAAAAACGTATTTCTAACAATCTCCCCCTAAGGGAGGTCACTCCACGTTACAAAGTTCTAAACCTAGCATACTATACTAAGTCTTCGTTCTTTAGCTCGTAGTCTTTTCTTCTTTTCTTTCTTTTGTTGTGAATATGTTGGTTTGATCTTTTTGGCTTTGGCTTGAGAGCATTGTTCTTTGGCCTTTCACGTGCGATCTTTGCCTCTCTTGTGAATTTGCCTCCTCGTGACTCCATGTTCCACACACTTATGTCTTTTTGTTGAATTCTCGAAAGTTTCAGAGTTTGGTACAGCGGAAGACTTTATCTTGTACTTTCTTGAATTTTTGCTAAACTTTGTTGCAGAAAAACATAAGCATGTGGGAACGACTTCTACAGGTACACCGCAACACCACCGTCTTCACTGGTACACAGCAACGCCACCGTCTTCAACAGGTACATAGCAACGCCACCGTCTTTAACAGGTACACAGCAACGACACGAATAAAATGGCTTTGAACATTTTATTCTAATTCGGTAGCATTTTACCTCCGGTCGGTGAAGACCGTTGGACGATATTAGATATCGTACCCGTGACGGATAGTTTCAATTAAGTAACTTCCTGACAGGATTTCGCGGGTAAACCCGTTCTCTTTATTCGACCGTCCAAAGCTGACTGCGAACATAAAGAGTGAATCACTTGGATAAATTATCCTTGTGATTTGAAGCCGTCAATTCATGAAACCTGGAACAAGTGAATTTCAATTAAGATTTCACCATCGTTGCTTTCCAGTTGTCACGAGCTCAATTCATAACGAATCTTGCACGTCACCTACCAAGTGCTGTTTGATGTTAACACTAGAAGGATTTCCACTCGTCACTGTGGTCAATAAAGAGTCACTCTGAGTGTTCTGGCAAGATCATATGATAATGCGAAGAGGCCTGGAACGAGTTTAAGTTTAATTAAGAATTAAACCACTGTTACCTTCCAGTTTTTCACAAGATTGGTTCTAAAAGAACCGCACGTGTAACCTACCATGAGCTTGTTTGATGTTGGCTCAAGCAGGATTTCCATCTTCATTGTAATACTTGCGTATTACTAGGATGTTCTGGCAATATTACAGGAATACTGCGTAGGACTCATGAAAATCTCTTACCTTTCACAGTTTGTGAGAAAGCAAGGAATAAATGGAAAGTGTCCTAATGAGACTTTTGATGATCTCTTGGCTCGAGACTCGATTGTGCGTTTTGATTTAGTGAGCGATGGCTGGAGAGGAGTGCCACCTTTTCAATACTAGTCTATTCGGAGTGAATAAACCAATAGATAACGTGTTGATCTCCGTGTGATTAAAACAAATACCTTTTGAGAGATATTTGAGTTAGCTAGGAAGGGTTGTGCATTGCATCACTGGGTCCATGATGTCTTTCTTCAATACCGAGAATCATTAGCAAAAATGACCTCAATAGCATATGTATTGACCCGGTTTCTGCCTAAAGTTGTAAGGAGGGCTTCTTTCTTTACACCCTTTATCTTTACAATTCTTTTTCATTCTTCAACCCCTTCAATGCTTACCAATACGTCATCACTAGCACCTTGTTGTGATTGTTCCAGTGCTAGCTTAAGTACTTGGTCGGCATTCAGCTACGTTCACATTCTTTCTCCATCTTTCCTAGGACTTCTAATTCTATCTAGGGAATTGTCCTTGGGAAGATTCCATCGGCTCTGATGAATCATTGGACTAAACCTATTCCTACCACCTTTTTGTCACCACATTCGTCGTGAATTAAGCGTGTTTTGGGAAGGAATTGCCACCATGAAAAATCATTGAAAATCACCTAAAGTACTTGTGATATTGAAATCAAAAGTTTTGTACCTTAGGTGTTTTGTTCATCAAAAACGCTCCCCCTTAACACGTGCTTTACACATATTAAGTTGGATAATCGTTAAGTCTTTTTTATCTTTTAGCCAAGTATCACTTACGTCTCCTTAATCCCATTTTCTCCCCTTATCCAAAATGTTAACCATTAATATTTGGGATATTGAATGGATTAACCGGTCTTTGGGTAAAAATGAAATCGTGTTTGGCCATAGAACAAGTTATTGCTCCCCCTTAAGTTAATAAGGGATAGTTGTAGTGCTTTAGTATGATATATTTTGAAAGATTTAGAATCTCGTGAGAAATTCTTGAAAAATTATCATACCTTAACACTACATCAAGCCATTAAAGCACATTATTCACAAATATACATATTCACAATTGAAAAACCAATATAAAGTGGACCTGAAATGTACGACCCATTAGATGGATCGTTGCAGTAGCTTGTGGTGCACTAAATACGGTCTTCCACCAACGAATCTTTCCAAGCTCCTCATCAATCTACGTTCACGGAGCTTTTGATCAATCTTCTTGATCACGTACTTCGCCATCTACCGGTAACCCGGATGCCAATCCTCCGTCATCTCTGGCAAAGTCCCACCCGAGTTCAGATGCTCCAACTTTCCTCTGACTTGTAGAAGAGTCCCATCACTGTACTTATGAAGATCACCCACCCTCATAAACTTCATTAAACCTCGACTGTTCAAGTAGAAGATGCCGTAATTCGGGACAGAAATGCCGGTATAGGGACATCTTTCTACATGTTGAGGTAGCACTTGATTCACTGGACGGGTTAGGTTAAGCTTCCTTTGATAGCTTTCGACTTCCAACTGAAGATCTTCAACTCGTGACTTGATGACAACGCTTCGTGTGAACATACGAAGTGCTGTATTCAAAGCAATGAGGTCTTCACGAGGAATATGTGTGAGTTGATCTCGGGTCATCAGAAGCAGCATATCTTCGATATCCTCAAGGCGAATGATGGAAAAATCTCCCTGCTGGATTTTGTATTCCCTGTCATCCTCCCTTTTCAAGCGAATCTCCGTCACATGATAATAGCCGTTCTTGGCTTCAGTTTTCAACCCTAAAATGCTGGAGATGCGGATATCGGATCTAACGATACTTCCAGAATTGACTAGGCAGCAACCCCTGTACGCCCTTCGGACTCGTTCGTCCCAATGAGATGCACCTATGACAGCATACATATCATAACTACGATTTATCTTTGGGACCCAGAGTCGGTTTACCTTTTCCTCGATAAAGGGTATTGTCCCCCAGTTGGCAGCTTTCAGCAAGGTCAGGGAGGTTGCGTATTTTGATGACCCCTTCAGTAGATACACAAGATCATTGGTGACGAAGAAGTCAAGAGCAATCTGATTATCTTGAGAAGGATCCATTGGAGGTGGAGCTCTTTCTGATTCATGAAGTCCTGGCCGTTGAACGGTATTCAGAGCCTTCAGGATCTCATCGGCATAATACTCGAACTCCATTCGGGTTAACCGGGTTTTGGCACGAAGTCTCTTATCTTTCAGCGCTTTCTTCACCAAGGATGGAGTAACCGAAGTCTTATACTCATGAGTAAAAAATGCACATAAGTCAATCGGACTTCGGATACGGAGATACAACACATCTTTGTCAGCGTTTGTGATCGGATCATATTGTGCTGCTGCCGTGATCCAAGCCTGTGGTGGTGCAGTCTCGTCTATCTCCAACGTGTCTGCCCAGTCTCGTGTGCTTGGTTCAGGAACCGTAGATTGTTGTGCTTGTTGTTGAGGAGTAGAAGTGCGAACATCTGTTGGTTCAATTTCAGGCATTTCGGCAGTGTCGTGAACTGGTGAGTGTTGTGCAACTTTGGGTTCCGTTACTGATTCTGCAATCACAGGAGCAACAACAACAGAACTAATGAGGTTAGTGGTAATAGGTAAAGATACAGCGATAGAGGTACCGGGAACCGATGACGCTGTAGTGGCATTCACATCGTGGCGCCACTTAGTTCGTCTTGATTCCGACGATGTTGATTTGTCCTTCTGCGCTGCATCTTTCTTGGACTTGGTTCCAGACTTAGCAGGTTTCTTGGAGCTGGTAACCTTGTCTCCCTCTTTAGGCTGTTCACCCCCATCATCATCCTCATTGTTATCCCCGTTACTACCCCTAGCACTCTCCTCATTCCCATCACCACCATCATCGCCATCATCATCATCCTCATCCTCGTCATCATCATCCTCATCCTTATCCTCATCATCACCATCATCGTCATCCTTTTCCTCTTCTTCTCCTTCTTCTTCCTCTTCCTCTTCACCAGTACCCTCTTCCTGCTCACTTTCTTCCCTTTCTTCTTCAGGTAGAATGTGATAAGGTACCACACTTCCAAACGTTTTGAATAACCTATCATCCTCCATGATAGCATCATTCAGGGATTTGTATAGAGCCCGTTGAATCCTAGACTTATCAAACGATCCAAGTTCCACCATACGAGCCTTAAGGATCTTCTTCAATTCAAAATCCGTCAAGTCATAAGCAATCTTGTAGGCGGATTCTAAAGGATTGGATGACTTGATCAACAAGTTATCAGCTGCTAGCGTCTTGAACTCATCACGCAGTTTAGGCATAATGGATTCAACAGATTCTTGCACTCTTTCTTCAACAGAGGCTTCAAGTGCTTCTTTTTGCTCTTTGTATTTATCCCTCATCGCTTGAAGTCTGGTGATACGTGCAACATGTTTATCAGCCTCAGCCTGCTTAACCCGAGCTAGTTCTTCTGCATGTGCTTTTCGAGTCACCTCCATATCTGCAGCGAACCTAGCAATCATCTCCTCTTGGGCTCTCCTAGATGCTTCTTCACTTTGAGCTCGTCTTTGTAACTCTTGGCGAAGTTCATCCATTTCTCGTTTGTGATTATCCACATGTTTATCCAACATTTCGGCCATCACCAATGCAGCCATTGTAGATGTTGCAGAGCTGCTCTGTGTTGATAGAAGAGGCTCGGTTGTTACTGCGGTACTAAGGATGGGAATTATAGGTGGTGGAAGAAATGGTGTTGAAGCCGGTCTGGTTGGTAAGGGTTGTATTGGTGGAGGTTGAGTTGCTAAAGGTTGGGTTGACACCATGATCGTAGGAGCAACAGACTCCTTTTCCACACTTGTTGAAATAGGGATTGATGGCTCCTTCGAAGTGGAATAATGTTTCGGTGACCCAAACTCATCAACATCATCTGGTTCCACGTACTCATCCTCAACATCTACCCTTGCACCTGAACCACTACCGCCAGTATCTTTCCTACTCCTTTGAATAGCTATCTTCATCATTTGTTTCTCAGTTTTATCAAGAGTAGGATCAACAACGTCTTCTTCGTCACGTAGACGCATCTCATCAGCCTTACCCTTTCCCTTCTTACCCTCTGTCTTCTTCTTCTTGGTTTCGGGTTCAGGTAACGCAGCTGGTTGTTTGCGTTTACCTTTACTCTTAACCGTTGTAGACGAGTCTTCTCCAGTCTGAAGGTTTACTTTCAGCTTCTTGATTTCTATCTGCAGTAGCTTGTAATCAGCAGAACCTTTGATTTTCTCCGTCAGAAGATAATCGGGAATAGGACCCGGAATCACACCAATAGAAGGTCCTTCATGCCTCAGATCCACAGTATCATCAGCTTCTTCAGTGTGATAACGACTTGCTGCACGCCTATCAATAGTAGCATCATGTTTCATAAAATAATTAATGATAAGCTTGATAAACCTTGGATAAGGAAAGAAATTTGTCTTCAGCTTCTTGTTATAGAAGAGTTGAAAGGTGAATTCTTCCCATATCAACAATGCATAATCTGCATTTGCAGCCTTGTACATGCCATAGAACAGGTTTATTATAGGACTGCGCAGAGCATCATGGCCACTCGTTTTTGGTGTAAGACATCTACTGAGAATACCCATCAATGCTCTCCAAGGTTGTCCTACTTTAGCAGTCGTAAACTCAGACGCAACTCGTATTTCTGGACATCCAAGAGCGTCAAATAACTCCATGAGTTCATCTTTAGTAGGATCCCTCGAGAATGACATGCCTTTGGGTGTATCCCGTATACCAAGAATCTTACGGAAGTCTGAAACTGTGAGTGTCTGCTGCTTGTTGTCGATGGTGAAGGTGATCTTGTTTGAAGTGATTTCCTTGGTAGCCCAAAATTCATACATATACTCATAAGGCACCGAGGCACTACTCCTAAGGGCGTTCTTGAAATGAGAGTTATCGAGGATGGCTATGGCGACCTTAAAACCATGGTGAGTGGATTTTGAGACTTGCTTTAGCCGGTAGTTGTTGGGTATAAACTTAAGGGTTCGTGTTTTAGCAATATCGGCTTCTCTAGAGTCTTGGATTGCTTGTACTGTTGGATTAGTCATTGTATCTGCTTAAGATAAGACATGAAAGGTTGATGCACAAAAACATATAGATATATATCATTCTTACTTCTAAGCATAACACATTTCATAACATAATACAACAAGTACATATAACATGCAAACAATAATAATCAAACAATTCTTCATCCGGAACTTTTCCTCATTCGGAACTTCCTTCATTCGGAAGTTCTTCATTCGGAACTTCCTTCATCCGGAAGTTCTTCATTCGGAACTTCCTTCATCCGGAAGTTCTTCATTCGGAACTTCCTTCATCCGGAAGTTCTTCATTCGGAACTTCCTTCATCCGGAAGTTCTTCATTCGGAACTTCCTTCATTCGGAAGTTCTTCATTCGGAACTTCCTTCATCCGGAAGTTCTTTATTCGGAAGTTCCTTCATTCGGAAGTTCTTTATTCGGAACTTCTTTCATCCGGAAGTTCTTCATTCGGAACTTCTTCATTCGGAAGTTCTTCATTCGGAACTTCTTCATTTGGAAGTTCTTCATTCGGAACTTCCTTCATTCGGAAGTTCTTCATTCGGAACTTCCTTCATTCAGAAGTCCTTCATTCGGAACTTCCTCATTCGGAAGTTTTCAGAAAAAATCCTTCATTCGGAAGTTTTGTTCAACATGTCCTTCATTCGGAAGTTCTTATCCTTGTTCATCCGGAACATCAAAAACACAGCCTATAAGGTTAATTCTAAGCGCATTTGTGATTTCTAAGGTAATCTAAGGCAATTTAAACATCATTTAAACTATTCCGAGCAAAACCCACCATAAATCCCTAATCAATTAAGCCTAAATTGGGGCGAACGAACCCTAACTAGATTTAAATTGATTATCTGAATTAACCAATTGGATTTACATGATTTACACGAATTAGAAATTAAATAATTGATGTTATTTACCTTATTTATCGAAAGAACAGGATCGGATGAATAAACGAATGATTTGATTGCTTGTTTGTGTGTGTAACAATGGCTGCAAAGATGAGAATAAACAGTGAATAAGAATAGTGAGGGGCGGGGGGTATTGTTTTGACTTAGATCAAGTTTTTGACTAGTTTCAATAAATATTACCTTTAGTCCCTACATTTTCTCATTCTTTTCCTTTTTGTCTATAATTTTTCATTTTTCTTAACCCTTGTTTAACTTACACACAACTTAGCAAACGCAATCTATTAGCATATCTCTAAGATCTAAAAGCAATGCCTATCACTTAGAACGAACACAAGTCGTTTTCTAAAGCAATACCATTCATTTACCATTTAGCCATTAATTTTCACAATCACTTTTGAAAAATCAATTTAAATGACGAAGATGATTTAATATTTTCTCCCCCTTAAACGATGACCCGTTTTCTATTTAAAGAGCTGTAGTCATTGTTTAAAGAGTCAAATATTGATGAAAGCATTTCCAATTTATATCTTGAAAAAGTTTGATTCGTGGTGTCAATAAGATTTCTCTTATTTTAACAAATTAATGCACTGAGACGTACACAAATTCGTGTTAGACCAAGTTGTAAAGTAAACTTGATCCCTTTGCATGATTTGGCTTGTAAATCACGCCCGAGAAAATTAATTCCCGTTATGAGCCAACGTTTTCCAAGGAAATACGTGACTTTAATATGAAAACCGGGTTGCAGTCAGAAATAACTACAAGCCAAAATGGGCATGTTTTAAAAATGTAAAACTTTTATACGGACTCTATTTATGGCACCGTGTCAATATTAATCGACATTTCTAAGGCCGTAAATATTACCGTACTAAAAGACATGCCCGATTTAAAAACGAAAAATATTTTTGGTTTTTCTTGATTTTATAATTTTTATGGTTTTTCTAGGTTTTATATTTTTTATGATTTTTGTTGGTTTTATATTTTTGTATTTTCTTTTTGTGGTTTATATATTTACGATAATATACATGATCACGAACAAAGGATACTCTGAATAGTTTACCACGACTATTCAGCTGATTCTTCTGCCAACTCTTTGAGAGTCGCTGGAGTGAATGATTTCATACCAAGCTTGTCGATCAAAAACTCGATTCGTCCTCGATCTAAGGCTTTGGTGAACATATCCGCCAGCTGGTACTCAGTAGTGACAAAATACAGCTCGATCACTCCGTTCTCCACCTGCTCCTTAATGAAATGGTAGCGAATGTCTATGTGCTTGGCCCGGGAGTGTTGAACATAGTTGCAGCAAAGGGCAATGGCGCTCTTGTTTTCACAATACATCGGGATTTTGTTGAATCCCAAACCGTAGTCAGTTAATTGTGATCTCATCCAAAGGACTTGAGCACAACAACCGGACATGGCGATGTATTCAGCCTCCGTGCTTGATATTGCAGCGCTTTTCTGCCTTTTTGAAGACCAACTGATCAATCTATCTCCAAGGAGTTGCACAGATCCAGAAGTGCTACGCCTCGTGTCTTGACATCCAGCATGATCGGCATCTGCGTATGATATTAAAGCAATCGAGGAATCTTTCGGATACCATAGACCACGATGAAGTGTTCCTTTTAGATACCGAAAGATCCTTTTCACAACATGTAGGTGCTTTTCGGTAGGCCGAGCCTGATACCGGGCACACATGCATACAACAAATTGCAAATCAGGCCTGCTAGCAGTCAGATATAGAAGGGTGCCGATCATCCCACGGTAAAGTTTTGGATCGACAATAGTCCCATTCCTATCTTCATCTAACTTGAATTTCTCCACCATTGGAGTGTCTACGGGGTCACAATTCTCAAAGTTATATTTCTTAAGAGATTCTAGAGCATATTTGGATTGATTAATAAAGATGCCTCTGGGATTTTGAGAAATCTGTAATCCTAAGAAAAATGAAATTTTTCCCATCATCGACATCTGAAAGCGTGTGGACATTATCTTCTCAAAACGATTTGACAATTCTATGTTAGTGGCAACAAATATTATATCATCAACATAAATTTGTACCAGAATCATGTCGTTGCCTTCCTTGAGAGTGAATAAAGTAGGGTCCACCTTGCCTTTGGAGAAGTCTTCCGAAATGAGATATGTTGACAGGAGATCATACCACGCACGTGGAGCTTGTTTCAACCCGTAGAGAGCCTTCTGAAGCTTGTACACATGATTAGGAAACTCCGTACTGACGAACCCATCCGGCTGACTAACATAAACTTCTTCCCTTAGTTCACCGTTCAAAAATGCCGTCTTCACATCCATTTGATAGACGATCATATTCATATGAGCAGCATACGCAAGGAAAAGTCTAATCGCCTCCAATCTAGCCACAGGAGCAAAAGATTCTTCAAAGTCTATACCCAAGGCTTGTTTATATCCTCTAGCGACCAATCTAGCTTTATTCTTTAATACCGCACCCATCTCATCAAGTTTAACCTTATAAACCCATAACAAAGTAAGGATGTTAACCTTGTCAGGGAGAGGAACCAATTCCCATACTTCAAGTCGTTGGAATTCATTTAGTTCCTCCTGCATAGCTTCAATCCAAGATGATTGGGTCATAGCCTGCTGCCAATTTTTGGGTTCAACTTCAGAGAGAAATGCATCAAAGTAACAATAGAGTGCATTCTCTTGTAATTGATGGCGTGTAGAGACTGGTCGATCTAGATCTCCAATAACATTCCTAATTGGGTGATCTTTTGTCCATTTAGTGCTATGGTTTTCAATCCTAGGTGGTCTGGAGTGAACAATAGAAGGAGCTTCTTCTGAGGTAGACGCGGCTGAAGGGTTTTCAGGGATCGCTACACCAAAGAAAGGAAGCTCTTGCAAGTGAGCATATTCCAAGTCGTGATCAGTAGAATCCTCTTCCACATCATTAGGCACAAGTAGGGGTGATGATTCAGGTGTAGTTTGAGAATCACTTGGTGAAGGTGCATCCGGTTCAATGTGAATTGTAGATGCATTAGATAAAGGTTCATTAGCTTGAGCAACCACTTCAGGTATTGGAGCAATTACTACAGGTGCTGGAACTTCATCAGTCGGGGGATCGAAGAATTCGTCAAACAACGGTTGAAACAGTTTATCCCACTCGGGCCTTGTTGGTGGTAAAAATGATGTAGAAGTAGGATTGTTGGGAACTAATCCGGAACTAATAGCACCGGTTCCCATCTCATGAAGCGCGGGTTCAGAGCTGTGTTGCTCAGAAGCCATCGCTGTCAGCTCGTCGAAATCTGCGTCCATAGTTTCTACAATCTTGCCAAGACGACGGTTATAGATTCGGTATGCTTTCTTGGACGGTGAGTAACCAATGAAAATACCTATATCGGCTTCCGGTTGAAGCTTACCCAAGTTCTCACTATTAATGTTTGGATAACAAAGAGCACCAAACACATGAAAAAATGAGATATCGGGTTTACGGTCATGTAGAAGCTCATAAGGTGTTTTTCCATGGCGTTTCCGAATGATAGAACGGTTTTGGGTGAAACATGCAGTAGAAATAGCTTCTGCCCACAAGAACAATGGAGCGTTCGCATAAATAAGCATGGTCCTAGCAGCTTCCATAAGTGTACGATTCCGTATTTCAACGACACCGTTTTGTTGTGGAGTGCGTGCAGCGGATGTTTCATGTGATATACCAACTCCCTCATAGTAATCACGGAGAGTCTGGTTGACGAACTCTGTACCATTGTCTGTACGGATACGGCGGACAGTAGTATTCAAACGTACCTGAATGAATTTCAGAAAGGTGATAATAGCCTTCGGTGCTTCATCCTTTGTACGTAGAAATCTAACCCATGTAAACCTGGAGAAATCATCCACAATTACCAGAATGAATTTCTTACCGCTCACACTTTCAGTTCTCATCGGCCCACAAAGATCCATATGCAAAAGATGAAGTTTTTCTTGATTGGTGTCTTCAGCTTTGGGCTTGTAAGATTTCTTGGTACTTTTCCCCTTTGAACACGCGGAACATAAATGATCCTTGTGAAATTTAAGCTTTGGAAGACCACGAACTAAATCGTTTTTAGCCAGATGATTAATAGCATCAAAGTTAAGATGAGATAATCTGCGATGCCATAACCATGACTTGGTCTTAGATGCATTAGAGAGAAGACATACTGGAGAGGCGGCCATCATGTCTTGTAAGGACAAGGTATATAGATTTGCACCACGATATCCCTTCAACAAATCTTTTCCTTCCAAGTTGCGGATGAAACAAGTGTGTTGTCGAAAAGCAACCTCAAGGTTGGAATCACAAAACTGTCCTACTGAGAATAATTTATGACCAAGACCTTCTACATAGTATACCCTTGAAATCGTCACGTTTCCAATCTGATATTCACCATACCCCATTATCTTTGCTATATGATCATTCCCGAATTTAACCGTACCAAGAAACTTGCTGACGAAATTTCGGAGCATCGAGCGATTTCCGGTCATATGTTTTGAACAATCGGAGTCCAAATACCACAGGATGATTTGGACCACCTGAAAATATCACCACACGAAGACAATGTAGAGGTATCGGAATCTGAGTGTTCCTTGTTATTAGCAGGTACAGATTTAATAATCTTAGATTTGCTAACTCTAGGTTTCTTAGATTTCCTAGCCTTCTTTTTCTTAATAGGTGGTGTAGATTATAGTTGGCTTAAATCCTGAGGTATTTCTTCACTGATAGGCACTATAGTGGGGGCTGACCTAATTAAAGGGCGCTGTTTCCATACTTGAGTGCGAGTGTTCCTAACTAAAGGACGCTCAGACCTAACCTCAATGGATGCATTCCTAGTTAAAGGGCACATTTTTCCATCTAATGTAAAGGTCCTACCAGTGGGACGCCATTGCCAGCCAACTTGGGCACGAGTTCTACCCGTTGGCTTCCATTCAAGACCATTCTTAATAGCATTCATTTCATTCACGTGATCAATCAGAAACAAATCATGACGTTGGGAAAACATACATTCATTACAATTCCAACAATTTAAATCAGAATTCACGAATGGTTTAGGCTGCTGCACAGGCGCAGAGCTTTTAGTCTTAACATGATTCTTTTTATTTAAAACTGAACTAGCATTCCTATTGTGAACTTCTACTTTCTTCTTTTTTGTACTACTAGTGGAGGGCTTGATCTTATCTTTCTTGAGTGGCGATCCTTTAGCCTTAGTAGTCTCTTTTAATCCTGTAGAAGGCAAAGTGGGAATATTAGCAACATATTTTAAATGTGCCTTACTTGATTGTGCCAATGACGGTTTCGCTCCTGGAGTCTTATTAAATGGAGTTACAGCAATGGGCCTATTATTAAGTAGTGCAGAACCTGGTGTACCTATGTATTGCAAATATGCTAGGCAATATTGAACTCGCTTAACATATTCATGAGCCGAATAATAGTCGCTACTTGAGGGATCTAAGGCATAAAGATCGTCTAAAATATCCCTAAGAAGATCGACATGCTTAATGGCATTCCTCATATAATCATCGTAGGTAACCGGGTTTCTCTTATGAAGCGGATTCTTATAAAGCACTACTGACTTGGTTGTTGGAGCACTAGTGGACGGTGCAGAGTCGGTAGCTAAATTATCAACAACTTCTTGTCGGGTGAGAAGAAGTGTCTCCTTTAACTCAGCCAAAACCATATTTTCGTCAATGAGCAGGATGTTCAAGTCAGAGATTTCCTCGCACTTTTGGTTCAGTTGTTCAACATAAGATTGTTGCTGTGCCGCATTAAAAGCGAAACGTTCTTCTAGTGAACCATAAAGAGCGGATAGTCCCTGTCTTGTCCGATCCATCTCCCCTAGAACAGACGAAAGTCTAATTTCTAAGACCTGGTTTTTAGACTATGCAGCCTCTAGTTCCAATTTTAATGTTTCCTTTGATGACACCTCTCTCTTCAATCTCATGATTTCTTCCTCTAATGTCTTAACAATTGAAATCATCTTGTCACTAGTCTCAACACCGTTTTCACAACCATTTGATATCAAAAGATCCTCATTTTGAGTTTGTTGTTTTAATTCTAAAGATATACAATGTTGTTCTAGTTGATTAAAGCGTTTTGAAAGTAAATTATAAGAATCTTGTAGCTTTAAAAACTCAGCGTTAGATTCGTGACAAGAATGATTATCTACCTCATTTACAGTATCAGCAACATTTACGGAGAGATTACAAACATCATCACATTTATGCACAGCATCACAATTAATCATAGCGGATGTAAGCTCATTCGAATAATTAACATTTATAGTAGTAAGCACATCACACGAGATTACTGCAGACAAGAATCGGTCATATTCGGTTAAAATCTTTTCTTTTTCAATTAGTTGTAGTTCGTAAGCGGTGTCCATTTCATAAAACACTTTTTGAACTTCACCAATTTCAAACACAAGATTTTCCTTAAGAGATGCAAAAATTCCTTTTAGACTTTCGACAAACGGATTGATCTCATTTTTAAACACCTCGTTCATATGTTCGAAAGCCCATTCTCCGGCGTTTAAGCCATTTGAAGTCGTACATTCCAAAATGACCTTATCAAAATTAGTAAAGTATTGATTAATCTCTTGCAAGTTTAACCATACAGTGCTAACAGGTGGAAGATCCTTTGGAATTTCCTTAGGACCTTCCATATTGACAAGTGTAGGAAATGTACTAGGGTTTTCTTCATCTAATATGTAGGTTGGTGCTGTTATGAGATCTTTGTCCATATGGAAGCGAATTCTAAAATCCGTTTTTGCAAACTCCTTATTCAATTTAAAATAATCACACTCGGGATATTTTGCAGAATTGTATGACCGATCCTCATCAACTAGATCCTTACTTGTTCGATCATCGGGAAAAACAATTGGGTCTAAAGCCAATCCTAATTGAGTTGCATTATAAAGTCTAGGACTATGTCTTAAAGCTTGTTTTGCATACCGTGGATTAGGGGGAAGGCCTTTTAGACGTGATAGGTTAAACTCTCTAAACGAAGCATCAAATAAGTGCACTAGTTGAGAAGCAGCGTATTGTCTTAACAGCAAGTAATCTAGACTTCTAATCTTATTAGTGGCATTAATCTCCATTTCATTCTTCTTAGACTCTAGTGATTCAAAATCCGTTTGAAGTTTTTGAAAATTAGTGACCACTAACTCCTTTTCTTTAAGTTCATTAGTCAGATTTGCTCTTAAGTTTTCAATTTCTTGCAAGTGATCCATTTGTTTGTTTCTAAAATGATCATATTCGGAATTAGTTAGAACACTAGACGAAGGCACTAATTCCAAGGTTTGAACTTTCTCATTGCTTAAGGCAAGCTCATCAGACAAATCCTTATTCTTAGCTAAGGTTTCTAAGAGTGCAGCATTCATTTGGCTAAGTAATGTAGCAGGAACCATGACCAAATCTTGTTGAGCAGGAGTAGGCGTATGCGAAATGGGTCCCGGTTGTGATTCACTCAAAGTCTGGGGACTCACATTGATATTGCTATCATTGTTTGTCTCCTCGTTTGAAAGACTCACCACCGAAGATTCATTCGAATCAGCACTCTCTTGCACAACTTGATGTGGTTGAATACTAGCATCAGTAGTATTATTGGTGGTATTAATAAGTACCTCAGATCTCTTTTCTGGCCCTAAGCTGGAGATAGTTGCCATGAGAGCAGCCTTTGCAGATTGAAAGTCATCACAGTCTGAGTCATACGCATCGAGATCATCTGCTTGGTATGCTGCATTCTGTGTGGTGACCGTGTCTTGTTCAGCAATCCCTGGATCAGCAAGAAATGCAAGCTCCTCTTCATCAAGTTCCCTTCCTTGTGCTTGAGCATTCACCAGATAGATCTTTTCTGCAAACCATTGTCCATCCCTTCTCCTCTTGGGTTTCTTACAATCCTTGGACATATGACCCTCTTCCTTGCAGTTGTAGCATGTAATCATTCGCAACTTGCCCGTGGAATTAGCCCGTGGAGCAGGATTGACCATTGGAGCCTGATTGACCGTGCGAGCATTGGTGGTTGATGTGGTAGGTCTCCCCTGATATGGTTGAATAGGCTGAACCATTACTCTGCCATTCTCAATAGTAGCTTATTGGCGAGAATTGGATGAATTCCTCAACTGATTGTTGGTAGGAGCTGATCCCCTAAATCCTCGTTTGCTTAAAGTCCTTGTGAGATAGGCAGACATAGTGGTTAACACTTCAACTGGATCAGCACCTTGTTTAAATACAGGAACGGGGACTTCCTCATCATCACAGTACATTGCTTGATCTTGAGCTGCATAATCACTAGAAGGAATACTCATTTGATCAGGGTAGCTTGTTGGATATGCTGCATTCTCTTGATAAGATGAATATGAAGATTGAGCATAAGGTGCAATACTTGCTGGGTGAGGTTGTGTAGCATATTGTGATGAAGGTGCATTGAACCGATATTGTTGCTGATGTGAGGTGGGTGGTTGTGGTAAAATCGAGTATTGGGGAAAGGCTGGTGTCATGTAAGGTGATGGATGATAGGCTTGATGTCCCAAAATATAAGGAGTGTTGTTGTGAGACAAGCTTGGTTGATTCGCCATCAAAGCTAATGAATCAGGGTACATACCTCGTGGAGAACGGTGCATGATCACATGTTTCTCATGCTGCTGAAGAAAAGCATATAGTTGATCCAAATTGCACATATGCAGATCCCTGGTTAACTTAACATCGGTAATATACTCACCCCATTCAGCTTGAGGTAAAGTATTCAAGAATTTAGTGTTAACCTGGAATGGAGCAATCACCAGATTGTATACATTCAGATCGTTCATGAGTGTGGTGAATCTGAAGTAATAATCGTGAAGCGTTTCCCCTGGGTTGTAAGTGAATCTGTCAAACAGGTCATACAACTGACATTCCCTTTCCTGTTTGGTGAGAGACGTACCTTGTAGCAACACCTTAAGACGTTCCCATAAATCCTTTGCCACTGTATACTGACTTACCATCCTATAGATGTCATGGGGAAGAGCTTGGAGAATTGTTTGAAGAGCTTTCTCGTCTGCATCGGCAACAAGTTGTTGGGCTGGTGTAAGTTCTTCAAATTCTCTTGGTCGAGACACATTGTTAGCCACGATGGTACCATAGTCAAGTGTACCATTTAAGATTGACTTAACCATAAGCCTCCCATAAACCGGTTTACCCTTAAGATAAGACATCATCCGGCCTTGCCATGCTTCAAAAACTTCTTTGATGAGCATTGGCGGGCAATTATCCGTTCCCGTAATGACGGAAATATCCGTAAGTGATGTCATCTGAGGCATTACTGAATTCGGATTCATTTTGTTAACTTCAAAGAGACAAAGATTATCAGTTGATCGAGCAGTGAAGTAAAGCTTGTGAATTGTGTTGTGTTTTGGTTGTAAGAAACCAAGATTAAATCCTCTAAAAAATCGTCGAAAAAACAAGCAAAATAACCCTTGATTCGGAACTTTTTGTTGTTTCGGAAGTTTGATTCGGAAGATTTAGCTTAGAATTACCTTGATTCGAAACTTTTGGCTTGATCCGGAACTTCTTGATTCGGAAGTTCTTGGTTCGGAACTTTTGGCTTGATCCGGAACTTCTTGGTTCGGAAGTTCTTTGGTTCGGAACTTTTGGCTTGATCCGGAACTTCTTGGTTCGGAAGTTCTTTGGTTCGGAACTTCTTGATCCGGAACTTCTTGATCCGGAACTTCTTGGTTCGGAAGTTCTTGGTTCAGAACTTCTTGATCCGGAACTTCTTGATCCGGAACTTCTTGATCCGGAACTTCTTGATCCGGAACTTTTGCTGGGTAATCAGAAACTTAATACGAAGAACAGTCGACCACAAAAAAGAGAGATTAAACCCAGATTTTGACCAAATGACCCAAAAAGTTTTGTGATTTCAACAATAATAAGTAAAAACTAATACTTATCCACTAATCCCAATCACAAAAACACCAAAAACACCAAGAATCAAGATGGATTTTCTTAAAGAACACTAATACAATCAAAAACTAAAGAACCACACAAATCACTACCTTAAATCACCCCATAGCTCTTGATACCAAATGTAGAATATTGATAACCTATGAATCTATGAAGGGGTTTGTTGATTTCTAGAGAGAGAAAGTTAGAGAGAGAAAGTGAGAGAAACTATGTGTTATTTCAATAAATGAAACTGGAAAAGTGACAACAACCAACCCCTTTCCATGGTGGAAAGGGGTATTTATACTTCCAAGCTACATGGGCTTGGGCCGGTCCATGACAAGCCCATGGACCGGTTCTTACTTAACTTAATAAGCAACTATGAACTATTTGTTAACTACGAGCTATTACAACATTAATAATATTGTGGAGTGACCGATACTTCTAATATACGTAAAAACGTATTTCTAACATGTTCAATGGTTGCATCACTAATGCGAGCATTAGGATGAAGCAATAAAAGATAGATAAAATCGATACATGTAGAATTTAGCAATCAAAGGTAGTCTTTTCATTAATCACAAACAAGTCAAAATTGTACCGTAACACATTAAGTGTCACTATGTCATACAATTCTCAGAACTCATCCTACCAACTGATGTCTCAGTTAAGTTAGGGATTTTTAAAAGATACCACAATGAATACTAATCTACAAGAGTCATTAGGTGTCCTGCCTGTCCCGGAAGATCCATCGGTCCCAATTGAGAAGAAGATTTCTTCAATTTATTTCTTAGACACTGGGAATCCTCGTTAGTGGACAATGGCCTAGGAACAACCCTTAACACGAATCAAAAATCAATTAATACCTTATAATTCAATCACAGGACTTAACGACTTCCTCTTATTAATCTCATATTCCATTTAAGTTAAATTTTACTTTATTCAAGTTTCAATCAACTTATACTCAATTCAATATCCTACCTCATTTCCCAATAATTCAACTTTATTCTTAGGCCTTAAAAGGGCAATAAAAGCTCGATATGATCAATACTTAATTTCCAATCCTATAGCTCTTACAATAACAATTATCAAATGAGTCACTAGTATGAGATGACTCATACATTCAATTAGACTTCTCGGAAAGGTATTAGTGGCATGAGGCTTTTGGGTAATGGTTCCAATGACAGCCTCAAGTGCAACATTCACCCTTTCGATTTTAAATTTAAGAATTGGGTGACAACGAATCAGATGACATCTTTCCAGGTGATAACGTTTTGTCAAACTCAACTCTATAAGGAAAGATCATCATGACATCAATATCAGATTTAATCTCGCCAATTCTTCTTCAGATTTCACAATCAACTAATATCTATATTTCTACGAATATCAACCATTTGTTGGGATCATAAATATCCACAACTTGGTTTAGATCTAGGATAGCTAGAATTCCTACGAGAATAGCTTCGATTAATTTACTAGGGGATTTAGGGTTTCTTGTGACAATCTACGTCGTATAAATACCTCGTATAAATATCAAAATAATCATCAAACAATCATGTAATAAAATTACATCATATATATATATATATATAATCCAAGTTATATATATATATTAAAATAACACTTCTCAGTCTGGCCTTGTCGGTAACTCGGGAATTCTTCGGCACCGTTATAGTCAAAAGATTTTTAGACATTTTTAGAAAAATGTTTATAGTTAAAAGATTTTGAAATGTTTTATTCAAGATCTTAGTTTTAAAAATCTTTCGTTCTCTATAACGAGAGCTCTGGTACCAAACTGTAACACCCCCAAATTTATACAACTCATTTCAGCGGAAGACTAGTTGGTGTTACGGGATAGCACATTAATCACATCATAGACAATGCTTAAAAATCGCGTCGTTTAATAATAAAGCATTTCCATTCATAAATTTCAAAGTTACATAGGTCCCAAGTCATATATTTAATACAGGTTTTACAAACATTTGAATGGAAATTATAATTTAAGTGCGGGCCATGAATTCTTGTCGTCTTCCCGAGAATTACCTTCAAGTACCTGAGATAAAACATGTTAAAAGAAAAGGTCAGCGATAACGCCGAGTGAATTCATAGAGTTTAATAAAATCCATCAATATAACATTGGTATAAAATTATTACCAAAAGTCATTTCGTACAAATCATTGTAATAGGCCATAAAATAGCCAAAGTCATTTTTATACAAATCCTTATCGAAAATCATAATATAGGCATTTGCCTTAAAAATCATTATACGAGCCAATGTCGTAAAAGCATCATACAATACGTCTTATGACGTTGTATAAAGTTAAATAAAAACCGTTATATGAATATGGTTATATAAAACCAAAACACGAACATAATATCAATAGTATGACCCTGTATTGCTAGTCAAGCAATACATCGTAATTCAGAGCGTATAGCAGTATTTCGTTAATTTGGATTATTATAAGCCGCATGACATTGTTACCTTACTAAACCAAACAACGGGTAGCTAACCCGATACTCAATTTGCCCATCTAAATTAGCGTGTCGTCACAAAGGTCACGCTATGGAAATCTTCTCATACATAAATTCGCTTACCAATCAATGTGGCACGACGGGGATCAACCGTTAAGGCGCGAACTGGGGTGATCGTCCCCAAATAGTACTATTATATGCATAAGCGTCTACCAAATCCCGGTAGTTCACAATTCATGCTAATGGTACTTTTAGTGACATAACCTAACTTTAATAATCCATTTTATTTCGTCTATCGGGTCCTTTAATCATTTATCGGGTCATACAATCGGGTCATACAATCATTCGGGTCCAAATCAATAAACAAACAATCGGGACAAATGGTATCCTATTTTATAAAAACTAACATGTTATCTCCCTCGCGGGTTTATAAAACATTTCATAAAAACATTTAAAAGAGTGTGAGGCTATAAACTCACGTTGATGTGGGAAGGCGATTATCGGCGATTTGGATGTACGGTACGTGCTTCAATCACGGAAACCTAGACAAATAATACTCATCTTAGACTCATGTCCAATGACTTTATAAAAATAACAATTATGTATACATATGATGATTATATATATATGATGATCAAGTGGGTTTACATATTCTCTTTTACTCATTTTAGTGTTTACGTATTGGTAACTTCTTACTAGTTTACTAGTTTTACCTATTTACGTGTTTTAGGTCCAATAAACTTATTATAAGTTCTTTAACTTGTATTACTCCATTTTATAATTGTATTATCAGTATTTACACTTTACATGTTGGGCCCAAATGGGTTAAGCCCAATAAGTAATTTTTATAAGTGTTTAACTTATTTAGTTAAATTATTAGTCCAAATATGCTAACTTAGCTCGTTAATGTCCGTATGTCATATAGTTCGGGTTTTATCGGTTTTTACTTGTATTAGGTACTTATACATCAGTATATGACTTTTAAAAACTTTACATTAGACGGGTTTGATCGTCTAAGTTTTAATTGGCGAAAAACGTTAATTTTACGGTAATAGCCGAAAAAGTCGTAAAAATCATGTTTATAGTTTTTATACTTATAAATCTTATTCAACTACCATTTTTATAAAGTGTCCATTTTATTTAACCTTATACATATTTATATAAATTAAATTCATAAGTTAGTGGGTTTTAATTTCACATTTTATACTATATTATTTGAGTGCTTATATAATAGTATTAAACATTAATTCTTCAAAATCTGATTTTTAGTTTCATCTTCACCATTTTTATCATATCTAGAGTTCTACAATGAGTTAGAAGCTCATTTTTGGATGGAATGAACTTCATATTATTTTCTACAAATAAGTTAGTTATATCTACTGCTCATTCTATGTTTAACTATCCTTAACAGTCCCTACAAATTAGACTATTCAGATTAGCATACTCATCTTGTTTTGATCATATCTCACTCATTTGATGATTCCATTGCATGGCCAACTCTCACATGTGTATGACATCTAATACTTACTGTAAATTGATTCCACCATGCCATTTTATCATTTTATCATTTGGTAACTTACTGTTTTTATACAGCCATCATATTTAGCAAGATTTTAACCTTGTTACCTATGGTTTTCCATCTTTTTACCCATGTTTATCAAATCTATCAACACCAAATCCCCACATAATATTTTTAATCATCATTCATCATCATATAAATATACATAAATAAAGATAATACAAGATTACATAATCAAAATAACAATAGGATAGGAAGAACAATCTCTATACCACTATTAGTGATGAAAAGATGAGGTTTTTGATGAACAAGACTTGGTTTTGGGTAACCAATCTTATGAGATATCAACACCACTTCTAGGATCACCAAGTATTTGTAGATTTCTCCAAAAATCATCCCTTGTTCTTCATGAAAACTCCTTGAGAAATCAGCCCCAAACTCCCTTGAAAACTCCTTTTTACATGTTAAGATCACCTCCAATCTTCATAACTTCAATGGGTTTTCATCATATGTAAATTATACATATGATTCCATGGTTAAATTTGATCAAATTAGGGTTGTTTTGGGTGAATATGGGCGGAATAGAGAGAGTGAGGGAGGAGAGTATGAGTGGTTTGCATGAGATGGGATGGAGAAATGGTTTTGCTAGTGGTTTTGACAAGTTAGTGGCTTCAAAAGGAAGCTAAGCTACTAGTGTAACTTAAGCTAGTGTAAAGATGCCACATCTTTGATGTGGTGTCCTAGATTGGGCCTTCCCTTTGTAGTGGGGTGGGATAAATTAGTTTTGTCCCATCCCGCTAATTTACGGGTACTCCCCGATTCTAGTTTCCTCGATTTGCGTGCCCTCGGGTCGTTTTACGAAAAACGTTTTTATAAATTATGAATCAACGACACAAAACGAATCTAATAAAAATTGTCTCATCAAAAACGGAGTTCGAAAACGTAAATACGTAATCCTAAGGTTTCCGGTTTAGTCGTAAAGGACGTTAAATTAAAATCGTAAGTCCTAATCTCTTCTCGTAAATTTGTGAGTTTATGAACCAACACAAATTTAGAATTCCAAAATAATATTCACGGATAAATTTATTTTCTGAAATGTCAGACTTTCACCAAAAACGGTGTATGTAAACGTAAGCACGTAACGTAGAATCCTCCGGTTTAGACGTAGTCGATGCTACTTCAAGACGTAAATCCAAATTACTTCCCAAAAATAAGTGAGTTCATATTATAACATTAAAAATAATATTTTCAAATAAATAATTGAGAATAAAATATCAACCATAAATTGACGGATTGTCACATTGCATGAGGTCATGGCAATGGTCAAGTGTAGAGGATTTGATATGAGTTAAATCTCCTATCAATTTAATCATATTAAACCCTAAAACACGAAGCAAAATACCTACTTTATTGTGTCAAAATAGGTTTATGTGGTGTTTTTGTGTTTGTGTTCACTTGAATAGGTAAATTGATACAATATGAAGAAATCATGGATATCAAGCTTATTTGTGATGAAAAAGACACGAAGGATGCTAAATGACAAGACTTTGAAGATGAAGGATCTATCTTGACAATATTCTAAAGTTGAGGGACCAAATTGCAAAGTTGCTAAAGTCAAGATTCAAATCAAACATGGTAAACTCTCAAGTCAACTTAATCAAGGAGCATAAATGTTCAAGAATGAAAGTCAAAGGACAAATTTTGCCAAAGAAATGAAGAATTAAGCTCATTTTGATAATCTGCCAATGTCTAAGGGCTGAATTTGCCAAAAATGCACCAATTTTGATATCAATCCGTGTATACATGTTCTTAGCCAATCAAAATGCTAGAAAATGGAGTTATGGATCGCCAGCACACTTGCCAGCTCACCAACACATTAAATAAACCGGATCTGCTACAATGCTCTCCACTATCTCCCTTTTGGACCAATCAGACTTCGACATGCAATAATCTCTTTATCCAATTTGGATTATGATCCGTGTGACTAGACAAGAGCAAATCAAAAGCTGACACGTGTTATCTTCATCAACGAACAAGCCCAGGTCGTGGATTCGTCTATAATAAGTGTGAAAACACTTATCCTTTTACCACTTAATTATAATAATAACCAAGCCAAAACGTGTATTTTATGTCGAAAATGTCGGAATTATGCGTGGTTTGTGTTTTTGTTGTGATTTAGGATCAAAATGCGAAAAGGGAAGAAAACATGGGCTTTCACGGGCTTTTATCGAAGAAAAAGACAAAAGACGAAGTCAAAAGATCAAGAGTGCAAAAAGAACGTAAGTCCAAGGCCTATTCTGAAGATTTATCTAAGAAAAGTATAAAGACGGAAGTTTATTAAAAGCCGAAGAACTCGAGTCTAAATTAATGAAGAAATTACAAGACGAGTTTATTAATCCCGAGACAAAGTCGAAAAAGTCGAAGAATTTAGAAGGCGAAAAGACGAGAAAGAAAGAAGGAAGCTTCCAACACATGCTTACCTCCCCTAATATCCTATAAATACCCTCCTAATATCACATTAGGAGGTGTTGACTAATTTGACAAACTAGTCTTCCACCATTTTCATTTCCATGCACTTTAATTTCATGTCATTTACTTAATTGTCAATTTAATTACCTTGTTTTGCACCTTAAATTTCTTGCCTTTAATTCAAGTAAATCTTTTAATTTTATTGTTGAATCTTTATTTTCCTTTAATCAAGCTTTTCTTTATCATTCTTATTCTACTTTTCTTGTTCTTCTGATTTTTGATTCAGATTAAGCATTAATTTTGCTTAATCTTATTGCTTATTTGAATAAAAAGTTTATCTTTTTATTTCTATCTAGGCTTTTATACGAATTAAGCTATAATCTTGACAATCTTATTGGCTTATTTTGTATTTAGCTTATTTGTTTTAAAATTTTCTTAAAAGTATTATCTTTTTAGAGTTTATTTTATAAAGTTTGCTTAATTTGTGTCTTGAAAGTCTTTAAATTTTTGCTTATTTTGTTCGTCTTATTCTTGTTCAATAAATTTTTTGGTATTTGCTTTTTAGTCTTAGCTTATTTGTTTTGCTTATTTTGTATTTCATTCCATCGGAAAGGGATCCTGAATTCCGACAGCTTTTACTCTCATTCCGATCGTGAAAATCGGCTTAGGGTTTTACATTCCGACAGAGGATTGCGATCAGCATTCAGGTAGAGTAATTCCCCCTTATTTCGATCGTGATTGCGATCGCTCATTGCGATCGTACATTGCGACGGGTCTTAAGGCCTTATTGAAACGAAGTTCTGCCAAATTTCAATAGGCACATTCCGATGGGTTCATTTTAAGTATTCTGATGGTTTTGTTTTAATATATTCCGATAGAAGTTAGTTATTATTATTCCTATAGATTCTATCTCAATCATTCCGACAGGAGATTCCGATCACATTCCGATAGGTGAGTTGTTATTCCGACGGCTTTGTCGTGACAACATTCTGATGGTAAGAAACATTCCGATAGTTATTCGATCGGAGGATTCCGATAGGAGGATTACGACGGTAGGTTTTGTTTTATTATTTTGTTTTAGTTTTATTTTTAAGTCTGCATTATTTAAGTTTTAATTAGTTTTAGTTAAATTTTTAAAGCTTATTTTTCCGCCATTTTACTTTAGTGTTATTTTAATCGTTTTTCTTTATTTTAAATTTCAAGTTTACATTTTTATTACATTGTCAAATTAATTTTTCGTCAAACTTTAATTGTTTTCATTTAATTAATTTACCTTTTAAAGTTTTATTATTGCACCATTTACGTTTTAATTAGTTTTAGTTTTAATTATCGTCATTTACTTTAACGTCTTGCAATTTAATATACTACAACGACCAAAATATTTTTTCCACCAAAAGACGATTGAGTCGCACTTAAACCAGTAGTCAATTCGATTAGACATACACACAACAAACTTTTTAACTGAGTGAAAACCCAGTTATTAGTCTACAATGCATTTCACAAAAAGATTTATACATGAAAAAGACTCGTTTTCAAGCAAGGATTTCAAGCCACTCACTCAATTAGCCTGAAAGTCAACCAAAAAGAAAAGCCCAAATTCAACTTTCAACGGCTAGTTTCAATTATCAGATTTATGACACCTGGCAGTATTTGATTGGTGGGAATACGTCATTGACACCCCCTACACTTCATTTCAAGTCTATAAATATAGAGGATAGGTCTCATTTGTTGTAACTTAAAAAGTGTGAAAAACACACACACTTCTCCTTTTCTCCTACAATTCAGTTAGAAGTTAGTTAACAACTCAAGAGTTTGACAACCTCTTGAGTTTGTTAGTAGTTATAACAACTTTACTTACCTATTGTAACAAACTTTACTCAATTCAATAAAATTCACTCAATTTCCCCTCCATCTTCATACGGTTCACTACATATTGTTACTTCTGTTACTGTTATTGGTTTCTAATGATCAACCTTAATCAATTGGAAGCTTTGTGAAGACTTGTAGCTGCTCTTTCAATTCTAATAGTTGAATTCAGAGTTTGTAGCCGATTTGGGTTGATTTTGATCAGACATGGTGTTTTGAGGTGGTAGATTGGTTAATGGTGGTTCTGGTGTAGTTCTAGTGCAGATCCTAGAATGCTCAGCGCCTATCTACTCCATCAAAGGAGGCCTTTAGCAAAAAGTTTGTTTATTTTGTTTTAATTTCCACTAAAGTGAAGTGTGCATGCTCAATTCTAGAAGTAAACAATATGTGCTGCTATGGTCATGTGATAGAACTTGTTTTAGTGTAATCTTGTGCATTTGATAGCTTGTGAGTAGTTTTTGTAGCCTTAGACTAAGTTTACCTGTTTTCACCTTTATTTTCATCAGTCATAATCTTTTAACTGCATTTTGTGGTTAAGTGATTGTACAAGTCTGAAATTGTGTCAAAAACTTTTCATTTTACTCATAGAACATGTTTTGATATTAGTCTTAGCTTGCTTCAATCTTTTACTAAAATTCACTTTGTAAAAGTTCATATTAATCTTGATAAATGGTGTTTGGATCTGCCAAGATTGTGTAATTCAAGTTTGTTAATCTTGTCAAGTTTTATTCAGTTACATTCAGTAAGCATTTGGTAAAAATTATGTTCAATTTTGTAGTCAAAACAAAAGTAAAAAAGGCAAATGGCTAGATAAAAGTTTGGGTCAAAGTCTGTGTTTACTTTTATTCAGAAACTAGCTTATTTCATTCCCTTGTCATTTCTTCATTTCTTAACCAATTTTCTTGAAACAAGTTCCTAGTTGTGGTTAAACATCCAAAGTCTTAGTCAGTGCAAGGAAATTCTACAGTTTTCAATATTAAGCTAGAAATTAGCTTTTTAATAAGTTCCTAGGCAATTCCAAGTTTCTGTAAAGAAATGTTGACTGTTTTCTTGTATAGCAAAATCAACTTCATAAATGTTGACATTTTCTTTCACAAATCTGTTTAAAAACAAGTCTTGAGTAATTTTGGATGTTTTCAGCTTTTTCACAAATTTGGTCAAACTTAGTCAAATAAGCTACGTTTTTGCTTATTCCATTTTCCAGCTTATTCACTTGACCATTTTCCAAAAGAAAAGATATTCCCTACTCTTGATGAGTTGATTGATAAGTTTGAGGTAAAAAAATCTAGATGTGGATGCCTCAATTCTCAGATAGCTTATTCTTCGCTTATTAGAATGAGCTTATTTGAGTTTTACATTGTTTCAAGCAATTTCCTTATACAAGTCTAGGTGATTTTTGATTTTAAGCATTTTAAAACTTGTTTGAGCTTATTTGTTTCAGTAATAAGCTCATACGAGCTTATTATTTGCATGTGCCTGTTTTTTGTTAAATAGTCCCTTTCTTTGCACTTTAGTCCTCAGGGTTTGTTACTGTTTGCATTTTGAGCTAATCTTTCAAATAATTACGGTTTGCATAAATTTCATCCCTTAACTTTCTGTTACTTGTCAAAAACAGTTAGGTTGTTTGTTAAGTTTGTTAAAGTTAGTTAAAAGTTTGTTGGAATTTTCATTTTAGGTCCTTTTACTTTCTAGAATTTACATTTCAAGCTTTATACTTTCATTTACTTACATTTTAAGCACATTACTTTCATGTTTTGATATTTTGGACTTTTGTGAATAAAAATTTGGTAATTGCAAAGTGTTTTACGGATAAATAGCTTAATATTTTTCACCGTTTTTGCTTGTTGTTTGAAATAGACATAGAATATCCAAAAAACCCTATCAACCAAGAACAATAATAAACTTGAGATTTTTAGGACTTTCAATTGGTCAAGAATCGAGAGAAAACGAACATCAATATACTCAATTTCACTATTTCAAGCTCACATGCCTCCCTCTTATTGGGTGGAAGCTCTTAATATGACCGTTCATCTTTTAAACATATTACCTTCTACTGCCATTGATAACCAAATACCATTCACGAAACTATACAACCAAACACCCACATATGAACATCTGCTTGTGTTTGGATGCCTTTGTTATCCTCATATTGATGTTGCACACAACTCGAACCCCGTTCTACACGATGCATATTTCTAGGTTACCTTGCCAATCACCGTGGTTATCGATGTCTCGACTTATCCTCCAATAAGATAATTATCTCGAGACATGTACTGTTTGATGAAGACGTTTTTCCCATTTGGGACTATGATGTCTTCTAATAAACCTTCGTATGACTTTTTACTTCCGCCATTACTTCCACCTTCACATATCATGCCCAATCAGACAACTGCTAACCAACCAACCCAACCAAGTACTCCAACCCCATCACCCCTCATACACCACCAGCTCACCGAACCAATGATAGTCCAGCACCCACTAGTTTCCCGACATCCCAAACTACCCCACAACAATATGTTTCACCCACAACCAAACAACAAAATACCTCCACCTCTAACCCGGTTGTTGTCCATTCTACGAACCAACCATCAGCAGAACCTGTCCATAACGTTCATCTCATGGTTACACGTGCAAAGTCTAGTATTTCAAAACCACTTGAAAAAATGTGTCTTAATGTTACCACTCCTTCACCGCTTCCTCGCTCTCATGTTCATGCTCTTCGAGATCCTAAATGGAAAGAAGCTATGCTATATGAATATAATGCTTTAATTACTAACGGAACGTGGGTTCTTGTGCCCCGGCCAGCTAATGTTAACGTTGTTAGTTCTATTGGCTTCTCAAACATAAGCTTCATGTAGATGGCTCATTTAGTAGGTATAAGGCTCGTCTTGTTGCCAACGGACGAAGTCAACAGCAGGGTATTGATTGTGATGAGACATTTAGTCTGGTGGTTAAACCGGCTACCGTTCGTATAGTGTTGAGTCTCACGGTTTCTCGTCAGTGGCCTATTCATCAACTTGACGTGAAGAATGCCTTTCTTCATGATCATTTATCTGAGACGGTGTATATGCACCAGCCTCCTGGGTTTGTTGATTCTGTTAGACCTGATTATGTATGTCACTTGAAGAAATCACTATATGGCCTTAAGCAGGATCCTCGAGCTTGGTTTCAGCGTTTTGCTAGCTTTCCTACACGGATTGGTTTTCAGCAGAGTAAAACAGATGCATCCTTATTTGTTTATCATTTTGGATCGGACATTGCTTATCTGTTATTATATGTGGATGATACTATACTTACTGCGTCATCTACATCGTTGCTAAAACGTATTATTGGCTCTCTTCATGGCGAGTTTGCGATGCCATATCTTGGCTCTCTTAATTATTTTCTTAGTATTTCTGCTCAACGGACTGTATCTGGTTTATTTTTATCACAATCCAAATTTGCTGAAGAGATTCTTGAGAAAGCTCATATTCAGCAGTGCAATCCTTGCAGGACTCCGGTTGATAATTAATCCAAGTTAGGTTCTAACGATGTCCCGGTTTCTGATTATACCATGTACCGTAGCTTGGCAGGTGCTCTTCAGTACCTTACTTTTACGCGACCAGATATTTCTTATGCTGTTCAACAGGTTTGCCTTTATATCCATGATCCCCGTGAGCCTCATCTTGCCGCTTTAACGAGGATTCTTCTGTATATTCGTGGTACTCTTGATCATGGTCTTCAGCTACATGTTTCTACTACCACTCAGCTCACTTCATACACTGATGCTGATTGGGCAGGTTGCCCAGTCACCTACAGATCCACTTCTGGGTATTGTGTTTTTCTTGGGGATAATCTACTATCATGGTCTGCTAAACGCCAGGTTACTATTTCTAGATCTAGTGCAGAGGCTAAATATCGAGGTGTTGCTAATGTTGTTGCTGAGACTGCTTGGATTCGTAATCTTCTGTTGGAATTACATGCTCCTTTGCATACTGATACACTTGTTTACTGTGACAACGTCAGTGTCGTTTACCTTTCTACTAATCTGGTACAACATCAGCGTACTAAACATATCGATATAGATATACATTTTGTTCGTGATTATGTGGCTTCTGGGCAAGTGCGTGTTTTACATGTTCCGTCTCGGTTTTAATTTGTGGATATCTTCACCAAGGGTCTCCCGAGTGGTTTATTTCTTGAGTTTCGTTCCAGTTTGAAGGTCTGAAGACCTCCCGTTCTAACTACGGGGGAGTATTAGCTGAATCATATTTGGTCCATGCATTAGTTATTGTTATCGGGCTTAGCCCGTGTTAGTTATCTTATTATGCAAGACTTTGATGTATTTATATTGAATAATGAATAATAGTCAGGCATGGGGTTTTACCAATTCTTATAAGCACATAGTTGCAGTCGAGTGAGAGCATTAACTTGAGTTGGATTTCGGGAACTAGCAGCAACGATCATTTTGTCAAATCTAACATCATCACTGCATCGCAATGTAAAATCACTACACTACAGTTATATATTCGTCAAAGATTTCTGAAAACTGAGAAGTTCAATAAAGACAGATGGGTGAATAGAGCTTAAAAATATGGATTTCTTTTATCCGAGTAGACCAAAAAGTCCCTTAATGGTCTAAGTTTAAAGATCGATGCTAGAGAAATTATTTCACTCGTTGGAACAAGTGGGTCCGGAAAGTCAACTATCGGGTTGATCCAACATTTAAATGAACCATGTAAAGGGTCAACCGAAGATCAATATACCCAAGTTTGATCCACTAAATAAACCTACTGACATGACTACATCAAAATTTCAGAATAACTGCATCCATATTTCATTTACCCAAAAGTTATAATATCTCATTTAGACATTCTATCAAACACATTGTGTGCAAGTTTCTTAAAGACGTTTTAAATCTACTTTTTCTCAATCTTTTTCAAGATTTAGACTGAACATCTGAATATAACATATTTTGGTCGATAAGAACACAAACAATGAACAAATAATCCAAAATAAGACCAGTAAACATCAATAACATGAAATCAAAGATTAATACAAAAAAATGGAAGAAGTATTTAAACCATTAAATCCACTAACAATCAACAAAAACACGTTAACTTAATATATAATTACGAATCAAAAAATATTAACGGATCTTACTATTGAAGGATGGTTAACGGTGGTAGATCACATGGAGAACGGTAGGGACGATGCCATCATTAATAGGGAAGGCAGTTAATAGTACGGAGGAAGGAGGTAATAGTTATAGAGGGATGAGAACGTGCATTCAGAGCGAGGAAGAAAGCACAAAATAATGAAGTGGAAAAAGTTTTTATATAGTGTGATATGTAAAATGACAAAAGTACCCTTACAATCATTAAAAGTAACGACGGGCTAACTAGGACATGTGGCAGCACCTGAGGGCTTCCTAGCCTTTTTATTTTAAGAGGGCTTCTCATTTTACCCCACGTTTATCATATTATGTTGAAAACTATACCCAAAAGTTTCACTCTAGTATGTGACCTTAACCAATCCCAAATGACTTCTCATTTTAAACTTGACTCATAAAACATGTAAATAATCCCTCTAAATGATACCAAAGATCAGCTCAAAGACCAAGTACCCTAAACACCCAAATACATAAGTTTGAACCCTGCTGTCCGAAAATCAGCCTTGACTCCAAAACTTGTACAAATGTTTCGACCAACCTAGTGACCTCAAATGACCATAATCATTACATATTTGAAATGTAAACTCCGAGTACATAATATTAGGCTTTTGAATCACCTAAAAAGCTTTTAAAACGACCAAATTATGATCAAAACAATTTGACTCAATTTCTGCACAGACTTAGTGACGATTCTGCGACGATTAACGACAGTTTAGCTACAGTTTAGCGACGATTCAGTGATAGTTCGACAATATTAACCCTAATTCGCCATTAATCATCATAATGACCCCATTTATTACCCAAATCAAACCCTAACCTTATTAATTACAGAAAATTAATAAAAACTAATCCATCACATGATTAAATAGATGATTAGCAATTGATTAAATAAATAAAAACAAGAATAAAATTAAGAACTATACCTTGAATTGACCAAAATCAAGATTTTTGAAGAAACCCTAATTTTTCTTTTAAAACCGATCGTCCCTTTTCTTTTGGGGTGAAAAATCTAATTTTTTTTTTGCTTTCTTAGTGGTGTATTTATATTTGTACAAATCTTTTTCCTAATTTAAAACAAATTCTAATGGGCTTTTACCCATTTGTTTTTCTAGTCGAATATTTTGACAAATTTACTAAAAATAATATTTTTTCTCTTTGTTATTAAATTCCTTATTTATTTATTTATTTACCTTATCTATATACTTTTTCCATTTAATTATTACTATGCCTATATTACCTTCGGCTTATTCCCGTGTCAAAACCCGAAAGCCGTACGTTAAATCTTTGATTTTTTACACGATTTTCGAACTAACCTTTATTTCTAAAAGTTTCTAAATATGGAAAGTAACTCTAAAACTTATCCTAACCATATAATATATACTTAATACATACATACAACATACGATACGTACACGAAACCTTATAAAAAGGATATTGGACATTCACGCAGTTAATTTTCCATTTCATTTCATAAAACTTCATTTTCAACTCATACCATGATTTATAAATCATGTATGTACCTCATTCCATTATTCCTTATTCCCAAAATCACTCATAAAAACATATAAACATATTGTGCACACAACCTAACACATAATTAGAGCCTAACATGTGACAACTGACTCGACAAAAACCCGAGTTGTCTCACTTAGACAACGCAACGCCACCGTCTTCAAATGCATCAATATAAGTAGACACGAACAAAATGCCTTTGAACATTTCATTCTAATTCGATAGCATTTTACCTCCGGTCAGTGAAGACCGTTAGACGATATGAAATATCATCCTTGTGGTATGTAGTTTTAATTAAGAATATCTTTTACAAGATTTCGCGGGTAAACCCGTTCTCTTTGCTCGACCGTCCCAAAGTAGACTTCGAACGTAAAGAGTGAATCATTTGGATAAAATTATCCGCATGATTGAAGTCATCAATTCAGATCCTGGAATATGTTTTATTCATTTAAAAATCATACTATCGTTGTTTTCTAGTTGTCACGAGGTTGATTCATGTAGAATCTTGCAAGTTACCTACCAAGTACTGTATGATGATAACACTAGAAGGATTTCCATTCGTCACCGTAAATACTAAATAGTATCACTATGAATGTTCTTGCAAGATCACTAGGATATTACATAGAGGCCTGCGAGGAGTTTGAATTCAATTAAGAATTAAAACACTATTACATTCTAGTTATCACGAGCTTGATTCGTACAGAATCTTGCAAGTTACCTACCAAGTGTTGTTTGTTGTAAAAAATAGAAGGATTTCCATCTTCATTTTAAATACTTGCATATTACTCGGATGTTCAAGCAAGATCATGATGATTTTGCGTAGGACTCTTAATATATTTCTTACTTTTCACAGTGTGTGAAGAAGCAAGGAAATATGGAAATGTGTCCTAATGAGATTATTTATGATCTCAAATGGCTCTAGACTCGATCATTCATTTTGTATTTTTAGTGATCAGAGGCTGGAGAGAAGTGTCAGCCACCTTTTCAATACCAACTTATTCGGAGTGAATAAATCGATAGATAATGTGTTGATCTCCGTTTATTAAAACAAATACCTTTTGAGAGATATATGAGTTAGCTGGGATGGGTTGTGCATTGCATCACTAGGTCCATGATGTCTTATCTTCAATATCGAGCATCATTAAGATGATCTCAAAAGCATATGAGTTGACCCGGTTGCTGGCTAAGTTGTAAGAAGGGATTCTTTCTTTAGACCCTTTATCTTTACAATTCTTTTTCATTCTTCAACCCTATCAATGCTTACCAATATGTCATAACTAACACCTTGTTGTAATTGTTTCAATGCTAACTTAAGTACTTGGTCGGCATTCAGCTACATTCACAATCTTTTCTCCATCTTTCCCAAGGACTACAATTTCTAGCTATGGAATGTCCTTGGGAAGATTCATCCGGTTTTGGAAGAATCATTGGATCTAACTTATCCTACCATCCTTATGTCACCATAATCATCATCATCGTGAAATAAATGGTTTGTGGGTAAGTATATGTCACCATGAAGTCCATTTTGATATCCAAAACCATTTTTCTTCCCCTTAACACGTTAAGTTAAACCGTTTGTAATAAGCATCGTTCTCTCATATTAAATCACATTTTCTCACCCATATTAAAAATATTAACCCAATCGATATCTTTTATATCAATTGATTTAATGAATGTTTTGACAAAGTTTTTGGAATAAAATGTAAGTCCGTTTATCTTCATGATACCAATTGCTGGTTTACTAGAGACATGATACACAATTGTTATCAATCACATGATAGTCATGTGTGATACCATATTTGTGAAAAATAAAGAATAAATTCGCAAGGTTAGACCTTATTGATGAGAACATCATATGACTGAATCACGTGGTTGTTGTCAGCAAATGTTAGTCTCCCTCGTCACGTCTGAAGTTATCTTTTCTTGACAGCACATGTACGATTGGTCATTTTGTCTTGAAACCAATTGTGAAGTCGTTAATTACGTCTTGACACCAATTGGGAAATTCCTCCTTTTGTCTTGGCACCAATTAACACCGACAATACACAATGAATCGGCATCAAAGAATCTGAGAGCTAGACAATTTCTCCCCCTCAATTGTTGACATGTGTTCTATCTAAAGAGTTATAGTCGTCGTTTGAGTAGTCAAATCGTCGAGTATGTTGATATGAAATTGTAGATCCTCAATTTGTAGAGATGATAAGTTCGTAAAAACAAGATTTCTCTCGTTTTAACAAATAAATACACTGAAGCGTACATATATTCGTGTTAGATCATGATACCATATGTAAATATTAACATGATCCCTTACATGGTTATAAAGTAAATCATGCCCGAAAAAATTAATTCCCATTGTTGAGCCAAAGTTTTCATAAGAAATACTTGACTTGAATATGAAAAGCGGTTAACTATCTAAAATAATAGCAAGCCATTTAGGCATGTTTTATGAAATATTTACAAATTTTGTACGAACTCTATTTGTGGTGTCGTGTCAATACTAATAGACATTTATAAGGTCGTAATATTATAGTACGAAAAGACATGCCTTGAAAAAAATTAAACGAAAAATATTTTGGATTTTTTTGACATTTTTTTATTTTTATGGGTTTTATATGGTTTTATATTTTTATATTTTGCTTTTGTGGATAAAAATATAAACAATATATACCTGATCACAAAGGATACTAGGTATAGTTTACCAATGATAATCTTTCGCTTCATCTGCCAATGCCTTTAGAGTTTTAGGCGAGAAAGTTTTCATTCCTCGCTTGTCGACCAAAATTTCAATTGTAGCGCGATGTAAAGACTTCTTGAAAATATACTCCAATTGATACTCTGATTTGACAAAGTAAAGCTCGATCACTCCATTTTCCACTTGCTCTTTGATAAAGTGGTAGCGAATGTCAATATGTGTGACAACCGAGAATTTTCTAGACTTTAAAAAAAATAATAATAAAAAAAAAATAATAAATTATATTATTAATTAATCGAAATTATTTTCGGGAGATATCAAAGTTATTTGATTTGAAAACGGGAGTTTATTTTACATACTATAAAAGACTGCGCAAAATCTGAGAACTGACGAGATACAAATTATATTTATATTTAATTATTCTGAAATATTTGATAAAAAGGTTTATTAAATTATCTGATACTCCTCTTTTAGTTTTAATAACATATGAAAATATTTAATGGCAAGTCATTTTTATTTAAATGATACGTTTGTGTGGCAATCGATAAATAATCGACATTTTAAGTGAACGAACAAATTATTCATAAATCTAAGTCGTATAAATACTCTAATTCTTTGGAAAAGTCATTTTGAAATCAACGGTGTAAATTTCGTAAAACGAATAAAATTTTATAGAGCCCGATCGAGTCCCGAGTCGCGTTTAAACTAATAAAAGAGAAGTTTAGTGAACTACTTACGTATTTGACCCTCAAATATACCCACTTTACACATTTCTCTTAATAAATAGAAATCTTATAACATTTAACTTCATTTATCAACCAACCCTAACCCTAAATTAAAACACATACAAAACCCTAGTTCCCTTATACATTTTTCCGGCGCCTCTCTTTTTATTCCGGTCACCGGAATATTTTCCGGCCATCACTGTTTATCAGCCGCCACCCATCTCACTATAACCGCCACAGAAACCCTTTAAACAACCCTATATACTATCCTTATCGATCATATTGATCATCGTCGTCATATAACCACCATCAAGCGGCTGTTTCCGCTGTTCACCACTATAGGTCAGCCGCTACTTCGACCCACCACCATCTCACGGTTGTCGCCGTCGTCCTGCTACAACCCGCCACCACCTTCACCACCATCAAAACCACCACACGATATCATGTAACTGTGGCCCTATCCTTCAGTCACCACCAACATTGTGGCATCAGGCGCCACCACGAGCCACTATCGTGGCTTCCAACCACCATCAGATCCGTCACCCCACCATTCTCGTTCTACCACCAGCCGCCACTTGTTTAACCACCTCGAAACCACCATCAGTCGCACCATTAAGGTGTCGTGCTTGTGGTTGTACCGTCGTTCTCTTTATTCCCTCGATTAGCCGACTGTAAAACACACCAGTAGGGTGTGTGTTATGCGAATCCAACCAGCAGGGGGTGTTTGGTATTGGTAGAAGACGAAGGCTGCGTTTGGTTTCATAGGAAACTAGTAAAAGTGGTTTTGATTCAATTTACAACATCCATGAAGGGCTTATGACCGGCGAGGGTGCGTTTGGTTTATTATGGACATCCAGTGTGTTTGGTTCAGCAGCACCAGCGGTAGGGTGCCTTTCGGTTCAACAAAACAACAGTAAGGGGCGTTTGGGTCTGCAGGTTAGCGTTTAAGGTGTGTTTGGTTTGCTGTTTAACAGCAGCAGGGGCGCTTGGCTCAGTAGAAAAGCTGTCAGGGAGTGTCTGGGATTTGCAGCAGGAGTTAGGGGTGCGTTTGGGATAACAGTAGGGTTTATATGGGCGCGTTTCGTGCAAACAATCCGACTATAAAGGGGCGTTGGGGTTTGCTGATTACTAGTGTTCGAGTACGTTGGGACGCGGGTCGTCGAGAGTTTAAAGTGTCGGGAACGAATTGATCTCATGGTTCGTTGTGGTTTAGAAATCGGCTAATAACGTCCCTAACTTTATTTATTATTTAAATCGGATTAAATAGTGGTATACATATATAAATATATATAAGTGGTTAAATAAATATGTCGAACGCTATCGTTAATCGAGAACTATAAAAAGAATGATACCATAAATTGTATGATTAAATAGCTCCAATCGGGCGTTTGTCTTTTGATTTGAGACACATAGGTTGTGTTGGTTTATTATTTAGTTATAGCGATTTAATAACTAGTTGGTTAGAAGTTAAAGCATGACTTGCATATCGTAGGTTGTTTGGAAAATGGAAAATGAGAAATATTGATAATTGATTTATATGGAAAATGGTGTATAAACGAATAGGTTATGTCGAAATTTCTATAAATCTTATACTTTATATTTTGCTCACTACAAACTACTAATATATTTGTAAACCAACAAAACAAATAAATATATACTTTAGATTTGTAAACTGATAAATAAATAAATATTATTATAGTTGTAAACGAATAAATGGACAAACTACTATTATTACTTGCAAACTAATAAAATAAATAATCACTATTATATTTATAAACCGATAAAATACATGGATTATATTGTATTGATAAACCAATGGAAATTGTACTTTTTACTTAAAAGTGACAATTATTAATTTAGTGATGGTTTTCTTAAAATGTGTCGGACTATGTTGTCTAGTTATTTTTGTGTCACGATCCTTATACTATAAATACATAATAAATATATACTTTGGTTTATTTTGTAAAAATTGTTATCACTATTATATAATTTAACATAAGAATTATATAATTGTCTAGTTATGCGTATTGTGTACGAAATACATTATATACTTGGCGCGTGCTTAATTAATTTATTTAACCAACCACCAAACTATTATAACTTGGAACTTAAATATTCTATCAACGAGTCATGTTGATGTACATACTTATCGAGAACTCAAATACACATTTTTAAGTTATTGGAATTAGCCGATTAGTTAAACCACAACACCATGAGTGAGCCGTATCGATTTCCGTTTATACTGAGCGTATTGTTAGCATCACTATTATTCGCGCTACTTCGTCGAGGTGAGTTCATACCCCACCTTTTCTTGCTTTGAATTGAGTTATAAATGTTTTATAATTGCTCTTTGGGGGAGGTACATGCTTGGTCATAAACTACTTATAAACTTGCTTGGTTGTCAGAAACTGATATTAAACTTGTTTGGTTGTCTATAACTGTTTATAAATTACTTGATTGTCATAAGCTAATGTTAAGCTTACTTGGTTGGTCATAAACTATCTTTAAACTGGTTTAATTGTTACGTGCTGAGTGGTCAACTCATCTAATTGTTATACATATGAATGCTGATACTAAAATTTCTATTGTGATTTTCATAGCCCAAAACTTTAACTACTTTTTACTGGTTCTCGGGTAGAGACAATGGTTGCAAGAATGAACACAAGTGCATATCTCTTTTATGTATTGGTCTAAGTCCCACTTTAACCCAATCACTTTGGCCCATTATCATGAACCGTTAATTTCAGACTGGATGACCGGTCGAAAGCGCGAATGTTATGGATAGATCTATCGGGGTTGACGCCCCTATCCGGCTTGGTCCAACAGAGGACAAGCGGGCACAGTTTCATTTGAGTCTGTGGACGGATGTCGTGGGTTAGGCATCCGTAGGGGCTGCATTATATGATTATACTACCGGTGTTGTTAACGCTTCGGTGTCATGAGCTTAGACAACAATAAATGCCTTATTTTATTTAGTGACTTTGTATTTGTTATATTGTCACTAAGTGGTTGGAAAATCTTGTGGTTCATTAAACAATTATATTCTATTGGAAAACTTTATTATTTATTAGTGAGCTTTGTTTTTATCAGAATACGCTAACTATTATCTGTGAACTCTGTTTTATCAGAAAACTCTATTAATTTCCAGAAAACTCTGTTGTTATCAGTAAGCTATATTTACTATCAGTAAACTCTGCTTTTATCAGTAAACTCTGTTTTTATCAATAAACTTTATTCTTATTAATAAACTTTGAAATTATCAAGAAAGTTTATTTAACAGAAACTGTGATTTTTAAACTCTTATATTTTACTGCAAGGTGCAGTGGTCGGTAAAACTCTAATTTTTCATAAACGTTTTAAAACAAACTTATGAACTCACCAACTTTATGTTGACATTTTTAAGCATGTATTTCAGGTACTTGACTATTTGGATTATTTGGAGTCTTCTTTGTGGTTTTTGGCATGTAGAGGTCGTTCTCGGATCAAGCTCTCGAATACTCATGAAGTCACAGCTTCCCAAAGCCAGTCTTCCGCTGCGGTGAATTTGGGGTTGTGACAGATTGGTATCAGAGCCTTGGTTATAGAGAACTAGGTTGCATTAGTAACTCTAGACTATAACCGGCTCTCAGTTTTATCTAGTAGTAACACGCATCACATTATACTTATTCCGCTGCTATATGAATATTTACATGCATGATTGCTATTGCTTCGTTGCCTGTTATGTATTACTTGTTACATGAGATCGATTGTTTGATTAGTGCACTTAGACATATAATATACTTTTATATATGAACGGTAGAACATTTATTGGGCATTATGAGTTACACAATGGTCCACAAACCTTTTTATAAAATCAAACGTGTTGGCATTATGTGATTTTGGTTCACGGTTGGTCACGGGTAATCTCAGGTTCGAGCTAATTTATTCAAAAAGGTTGAGAGGTGTAACAATACTTAACTATGCCTCAGTGGGCCTCATGTTTGATTGAGTGCGAGATGAAGTTAAGTATGGGACGTTACACAGCCTATGATTTTTGATGAATTATCTCGAGGGTGGGTAAGACTCGTAGTCTTACGTAATAATATGGAATGTGTTGTATGCTCAGAGTCGAGCTGAGTCATCGAAAGGTTGAGATGTGTAATAATTCATAACAAAACCCGGGGCCATTCTTTGTGAGTGAGTTTCGAGGTTGGGTTATGATAAGTTATTACTCAGCTTGGTGTTTGATGAGTCTTCCTCGAGGATGGGAAAGAATTGTGTGATTCGATAATTGCTTATTTAGAACCGACTACTATATACATTATCCTACTTATGACCGTGAGTTCCTTTACTTGATATACGTCTACGACTGCTTTATCGCCTATCGACACTTAGGTTCTTCGATCCGGTACGTTCGAAACGTCTACTTATGGAAGACGACTTATTTTCAACTCATACTCTTTGCTTTTTGTAATTTTGGATAATATCGTTGAGAGATTCTAACGATTTTGAATTGGGTATTTTGCCGGTGACACTTAAGTAGGATGATTTATGAAGTCTTTATTCAAATGGATTGGGACGCCTTTGCATTTGAATTAAGAAATCATACATCACCGAATCATAAGTTTATAATGACATATTTGCATAGATTAGGACGCTTTTGTATGCAAATATGTGATTATAAATGAGTGGGCTTAAGGATATCCGACGTGACCCTTTATATTTATGGTATTGATTTAGTATTCCAGTTTGGGGTGTATTTCTTTTGACTCATGATTCGTCCATACAAATTTATCGTATTTCGTCTTGTATCGTATCATTACGACATTTTGACTGTTGGGAATAAAATATGGGTCAGATCACCAAACGCTGATAAGAAGAAAGTCAACGCTGATAGATTGACTTTGGACGCTGATAGAAGTCAACGCTGATAGCCTTGAAGATTGACACTGATAGAATATCTTTTGTTTATTTGTTTCTTTATTTATGTATGGTAAAGATAAGCACGACATTGTATTTTCTATTATTATCTTTACCTAGAATAGTTGATTCATAGCTTATTGTACAAGACTTCTTGTTCTATAAAAGAAGGTCTTTTAGGTTAAAGTCATATATCAGTTTTCATAGTATTCGCAAGTTAAACCTTTCATTGTAATCGACACGATTATTCTAATACAAGTGAAAGTTTGTTTAACATCATTGTGTTTTAGATCAAGTGTTAATTCCGCATAACACTTTGTTACTTTATTCATAAGCAAAGGTTTCTCTACGTGTAGTACTTGATCTAATCTCGTATACACAAAGCTAATCGATCTAAGTTTGGGATCAACAAGTGGTATCAGAGCTTGTTGAGAAACTTTTGATCTTTAAGTAACACAGAACCCTAAAACACCAAACCCTAAAAACCCTAAATTCTCAAAACCCTAAAAACAACATGTCTGGCACAAATCAACCTCCTGCTTTGCTTCAAAACAACTTCTCAAACCCTAGCATCAAAATTCCCATGTTTGATGCCAGGAACTTTGAACTTTGGAAGTCCAATTTTGAGCAATACATAGCTATTCATGACTACACTCTTTGGGAAATTATCGAATATGGGAACACATTCGATAAAGCAGCAAAGATTACAGCTGCTATTGAGACAAGGTCAGCTGTTCCTAATTGTCCAGAAGCTGATAAAGTGGAAAAGCCTGATGATGGGAGAGCGGTATCTGTTGAAGACATAGCCAAGAAGAGGGTGGACATGAAAATTTTGAACATCTTGAAACATGCCCTAGGTCATGAGAATCAGCATAAGTACAAACGTTTTGATTCTGCAAAAGAGCTTTGGGAAGCTCTTGAAGTAGCACATGGTGGCAATGCTGACACAAAAGAAGAAAAGAAGAAGCAACTCTTGCATGAGTATGCTGTCTTTAAAGCTCAACCTAATGAGAATCTCAGCAGTGTGAGAAGTAGACTTCTTGACATCACAAGTCAACTTTCCTTCATGGGAAAACAGATTGATGACCCTGAATTGAATGCTACTTTTCTCAAAAGCCTTGGTGATGTATGGAAGATTGAGACAAGATCTATTCTTGTCAATAACACCCACAAGACTTCCAGGTTTGATGACATCTTCAACAAGTTAAGGCTGTTGGAGAATGAATGGCAATTGGAGAGTGATAACAAATCTTCCAGCAGCAACATGGCCTTCTTTTCACAAAGTGAAGGCCAATTTGATTCCATGAACTTCTATGGACATTCAGCAACTGGATCTCAAGGTGTCAGCGCTGGATGTCAATCTGTCAGCGCTGGATCATATCCTGTCAACGCTTTGTACTCAAGCGCTGACACACACAATCATGGCGCTGATAGAATTAAACCTGCTGGTTTTGATCTTGATACTGTGTGTGCCTTCATTGCTTCTTTGCCTAGTGATTCAAGGATCACTTATGAAGATCTTGAGCAGATAAGTGATGAACAATTGGAAGAGATGGATATAAAGTGGACTATGGCTCTTGTAAGTTTAAGAGCAAACAGGTTCAATAAAAGGTTCAAGAAGAAGATGACCTTTAATGCTAAGGATGTTGCTGGTTTTGACAAGTCCAAGGTAGAGTGCTACAACTGTCATAGGATGGGGCACTTTATGAGGGAATGTAGATCTCCAAGGAGATCTGATGCTGGGAAGCCTTCTAGCCAAATGATTAAGAACCCAGATCCCAAGGCCATGGTTGCTGTTCAACAAATTGATGGCGTTGGGGAATGGGATTGGAGCTGGATGGCTAAGAATGAGGAAGAGGACAGAGCTTTGGTTGCTGAAGTTAAAGAAGAGCATGCTGAATATGCTCTCATGGCACACTCCTCCTCTTCATCAGATAATGAGGTATATGATGATGCTTTCTGTTCTAAGGGTTGTCGTTTAAATACTGAAAAATCAAAACAAGAGATAGTTAAGTTATTAGATGAAGCAAGTACTCTAAGGTGCAAATTATCTAACTATCAAATTGCTCTTACCCAAACAGAAAAGACAGTAACTGAGTATAAGAAAATGGAGTTTGATTTAAAGGATCAAATAAATATCTTAAAACATGAGTTACATCAGAGTAAGGATGTTCAAGATATAGTAAATAGGGTTAATCTTGATTTGATAGCTCAGTTAGAGGAGGCTAACAAAAACAAAGATAATGTGAGTCTTAAAATCCAGAGATTTGATAAGGCCACACAATCCCTAGGAGAGTGTGTTAGTAAACAGAGAGACTCTAAGGATATGAGTGGGATTGGGTTGAATAATTATACTGTTGTTCCACCACCAGCTGGAGATTTCTATGGTGTCCAATCAAAGGACTTATCTTGGACTGGCTTGCCAGAATTCCAAGAGGAGGAGTTTATTCCTCCACCTAGAGTGACTTCCCCAGTTGAGGAATATCAGCAAAAGCTAACTGACCTAGAAGAGTGGAAGAAAGCAAACCACACTTTGTTTGTTAAGGGAGGGTTATTGTGTGAAAGTCCAAATGAGCCCACACCAAACATGATACCAATTGTGGAGTCCTATGATCCTAAACCTATTAAGATCACACACCCTACCACTGGCAAACCTGTTGACCTTGGCCCACAAAATGTTAGAAAACCTAGTGTTAAATATGCAGAGATGTATAGAAATTCTAGGTCACCAAAAAGCCAAGTAAGTAATCATGGAACAGGCTTCTTTGCTTCTAGACCTAAGACTATGTCTAGAAAAGCTTGTTATACATGTGGTAGCTTCTCACATTTGGCCTACAAATGTGTCAATGCTTCCAATGTCAACGCTGACAGGAGAGATTTCAGCGCTGACAAAAGTCAACATAGGTCAAACACTGTCAGACCCAATACCTTTGTGAACAAAAGTTCACAAGTTGTTAGACCAGCCCCATTCTTTTCTAGAGGGTCTAACACACAAGGCCTAAGACCTTTTCAAAAGTCAAATACTTGGTCAAATAGGCAATGGGTTCCTGTAGCAAACCCTAGGTACAACGCTGATAGGAGCAATCGAGGCGCTGACAAGAGAAATTTCAGCGCTGACAAACCTAGGTATTTGCAGCCACAGGGAAATAGGTCTAAAGCTTCTACTAGCTTAACATGGAGACCAAAACAAGACCAGAACCCTAATAATACTGGTATTTCTATGACATGCAACAGGTTTCATTATATTTCAAAAGCATTGTCAACACCAATTGGGGTTAACTGGGAATTTCATTCAAACAGGGATGAAAATGGGGTTGTTATGAGAACCAAGTCTGTTCTTGTTGAACAACCAAATGAATCCAAGTCTTCCAAGGCTTGGGTTCCCAAAGAAAACTAATGTGTTTTCTTTATGTGCAGGGCATTCAGAAGAAGATCAATGACTATGGATACTGGGATAGTGGATGCTCAAGGCACATGACTGGAAAGGAAGACTATCTGACCAATTTCTCTCCTATTCAAGATGGTGATAAGGTATACTTTGGGGGTGGCTATGGCACAATCACAGGAAAAGGAACCCTTGTCACCAACAATCTAAGGTTTGATAATGTCTTCTTGGTGAAAGACCTGGATTATAATTTGTTTAGTGTATCACAAGTGTGTGATAACAAAAATAAGGTTCTTTTCACAGATACTGAGTGCTTGGTGTTAAGCAAAGATTATAAGCTCCCTGATGAGAAATACATAGATTTTAGAACACCAAGGCATAAAGACATATATAATGTGAATCTTAATGGAATTAAGGTAAATAATAAAATGTCATGTCTGTATGCTAAGGCCTCAGTAGATGAAAGTAATCTTTGGCACAGGAGACTAGGGCACATAAACTTTAAGAATATTAATAGGCTTGTGAGGCTTGGTTTAGTTGATGGTTTGCCTGAAAAGGCTTTCCACAATGACCACTCTTGTGTTGCATGCCTTAAGGGCAAGCAGCACAAGGTCTCATTCAGGTCTAAACAGGTGCACTCTAGCTCTAAACCCCTTCACTTATTGCATATGGACCTCTTTGGTCCTACTAATATAGAGAGTTTGAAGGGTAAATCATATTGTTTTGTCATTACTGATGATTACTCCAGGTTCACATGGACTTTCTTTTTAGCTAAGAAAAGTGAAACTGCCCTTAGTCTGATTAATTTTATTACCCAGATTGAAAAGAAAAATGGTAATGAGGTGAAAATTATTAGAAGTGACAATGGGGGTGAGTTTAGAAATCAGTTATTAGATGATTTTTGTGCCAAGAAAGGGATTACTAGGCAGTTCAGCATAGCTAGAACTCCTCAGCAAAATGGAGTTGCTGAAAGGAAGAATAGGACCCTTATTGAAGCAGCCAGAACCATGTTGGCTGATGCCCACTTTCCTATAGCTTTTTGGGCTGAAGCTGTTAACACAGCTTGCTATGTTCAAAATAGGGCATTGGTCAACAAGATACATAATAAGACACCTTATGAATTACTTTGGGGAAGGAAGCCAAATATTGGTTTTCTGAAGCCTTTTGGTTGTCATGTAGTTGTGTTAGAAACTAGTGAGGCCCTAGGTAAATTTGATTCAAAAGGTGATGAAGGCTACTTCATGGGTTATTCAGTGCAGAGTAAAGGATATAGGGTTTACATTAAAAAAGGAAAAACGTATACTTGAAAAGGTACATGTTAGGTTTTTAGAGAGTAAACCTAGTGATCCTGAGAGTGGTCCAAATTGGTTGTTTGACTTAGAACCTTTGTCTAGAGCTTTAAATTATATGCCTGTTACTGATCCAGACATTGTGAAGGTAACTTCAAGTGTTTTGGAAAAGAGAATTGGTAATGTTTCAGGTATACAGGTTGCTAAGGAGGATGGACCACCAGCAGTTATATCATCTCACATACAAGAATTTGTTACACTTCCTATATGGACAGATGAGTATTATGCTGCTGCTACTGCTGCAAGGAAAGATAATGGTGGTGTTCAGATACCACCAACTACAAACATGCATGATTCTTCAAGCGCTGACAAAGGAAAATCCAGCGCTGACACGACCAATTCAGACGCTGATGGCTCCAACGCTGACAACAATAGTTCAAACGCTGTTAGCCCTAACGCTGACAAGCAAGGTTCAGACTTTGGAAATACCTTTACACAGCTTTTCTCTTCTCATTTTGAACAGGGTGGACCTTCTAATGTCCATGAAGAGATCTCTGTTGATCAAGAAGAATCTGAGGAAGAAGATATTGGCAACATGGAGCGTGAAATTGAGGACACCAGAGTTATTGAAGGAGGAGTTCTCACTTCCACAGCTAAAGATCACCCCACATCTCAAATCATTGGTGATGTTATGGCTCCAGTTCAGACTAGAAGATCCCATCAAGGTCTTGGTGGATTTATTGCCAATATACACAAGAAGGTTGATACCCCTCTTGTACAAGCATGTTTGTTTGCCTGTTTTCTGTCACAGGCAGAACCCAAGAAAATTTTTGATGCTCTCAAAGAACCAAGTTGGGTGGAAGCAATGCAGGATGAGCTTCACCAATTTGCTATACAGGATGTTTGGGAGCTGGTTGATTGTCCTAGGTATGTGAGACCAATTGGGACAAGATGGGTTCTAAGGAACAAGAAAGATGAAAGAGGCATTGTGGTCAGAAACAAGGCACGTTTGGTAGCTCAGGGTTATACACAAGAGGAAGGAATTGATTATGAAGAAGTTTTTGCACCAGTTGCAAGAATTGAAGCTATAAGAATTTTTCTAGCTTATGCCTCTTGTATGAATTTTACTGTTTACCAGATGGATGTGAAGAGTGCTTTCCTCTATGGGACAATTGTTGAGGAAGTATATGTCATGCAACCTCCTGGTTTTGAAGATCCTGAGAATCCAGACAAGGTTTATAGAGTAAAGAAGGCAATGTATGGCCTTCATCAAGCCCCAAGAGCATGGTATGGTACATTGTCCACCTACTTGGTGGAAAATGGTTTCAAGAGGGGCACCATAGACCAGACACTGTTTACAAAGAAGAAAGGAAAACATGTGTTACTTGTGCAGGTCTATGTAGATGACATCATTTTTGGCTCAACTGATCCAAAAATGAGTGAGGAATTTTCCAAGCTCATGACAGATAAATTCAAGATGAGTGCAATGGGTGAGATGAACTTCTTTCTAGGTTTACAAGTTCAGCAGAAAGAAGATGGTATCTTCATCTCCCAGGACAAGTATGTAGCTGAAATCTTGAAGAAATATGGTTTTTCTCCACATGAGAAGGAGGCTTCTACTCCTATGGACAGACAACATCCCTGGGGAAAACTTGGAGCTGGAAAGGATGTGGATGTTAGGCACTATAGATCAATGATTGGTTCATTGATGTATCTTACAGCCTCAAGACCTGACATCATGTTTGCTGTGTGTGCATGTGCACGTCATCAAGTGACTCCCAAAGAATGTCACCTTTTTGCTGTGAAGAGAATTTTTAGGTACTTGAGATGTTATCCAGATCTTGGATTATGGTACCCAAAAGATTCTCCATTGGACCTTATTGCTTATTCAGACAGTGATTATGGTGGTGACAAGTTTGATAGGAAATCCACAACTGGTGGATGCCAATTTCTTGGGAGCAGATTAATATCTTGGCAATGCAAGAAACAAACAGTGGTGGCAAACTCTACAACTGAAGCAGAATATGTTGCAGCAGCTGCTTGTTGTGGACAAGTCTTATGGATTCAGAACCAGCTGTTGGATTATGGGTATAATTTTATGCATACCAAGATTTTTGTGGACAATAACAGTACTTTATGCATTATTAAAAATCCTGTACATCATTCTAAAACCAAACACATAGAAATTAGACATCATTTTATAAGAGATTGCTTTGAGAAAGGTTTAATACAACCAGATAGGGTAGATACTGACGATAATGTAGCTGATTTATTAACTAAACCTTTTGATGCTGGAAGATTTCAATATTTGGTAACAAATATTGGAATGGTTAATCTCACTTAATATGTGTTTTGGAATATTTTTGTAAAAGTATGTACAGGATAATGCATTGTTATTGGTCTTTGTGATGATTTAGATTTTCCACATTCTTTTTCTAACACTGACAAAGGTAAATACAACGCTGTCAAGTGTTATTTTGCCGTTGTTGGAGATATTATGGTCTAACGCTGACAAGAGTTCCTTAAACGCTGATAAGTGTTGTCGGGACGCTGTTAGCAACAAATGTTAGTTTTGTGGTTTTCATCTAAATGTGCAGGTAATGGTAGCTTTATGCCATTGGATACAGAGTTGCTTATGGATCTTTGAAGAGTTATTTGGACATGTTTTTGTTTATGGATGATGGTTGGAATATTTATATTCCTATCTTGACATAAATTTTTAATGTTCATATATATATTTTGAGAACTCATGTATCATAGTTTAAGGGGAGGTTTAAGGAACCTTTAGGACTCTTGGGTATTCTTAGAATACTCTCATCACAATTCTAGATTGTGTCCACAGGTGAGTATGGGTTAGTTTTACTAAACCATGAGGCACTGTAGCATGCATAGTATATCAACTTTGCATGCTGCCAAGACATTTTTGACTTAGAATTGGTTATGGTCTGATGGGAGACTTGGGAATACTTTGGATATGGGTTTACCTGGGAGTTACAAAGAATTTTATGAAATAACTTTGTTGGTAAGTATTTTGGTTAGCAAGGGACTCTAGAGGACATTTGTGTCTATCTTGCTTATGCAAGTGTGTATAAATGGACAGTGCTTGCCGCCCAGTAATTATTATCAACTTCTAAGATATTTCCCTTAGGATAAATTACTTTGTTAAGGTCTTTTTCTTTTTATTTTTACTTTTTAGACGCTGACAAGTTTTTCTCCAAACGCTGTTACGTCCAATCGTGACGCTGACAAGGCTTTAGGCAAACGCTGACAAGAAAATATAGCCGTTGGGCGCTGATGGGCTATTTTTGACCGTTGACACCTAGTGGTCCCTACCCAGTTGTTATTTTTTGACTAATCTTTGGCCGTAATTTTGGGGAGAAGTTACTTTTAATTAATGCATGAGATAAGTTATATTTGATTCAAGATTTTCATGATTGCTCTTTGAATATAACCGCCTCATTTTTGACCAATCAAAATCATGCATCTCTCCTATAAATTTGGCTAATCTTTTTGTTCTGGGTATTCATATTTTCTTGTCTAACACTTTTCCTCCTAGATTTTTCCCATATCATATAACCTAAACAGCTTTAAATCATGGCACCCAAATTCAACTCAAAGAATTTAACATTGGAGTTCAAGAGCCAACACAATATGATCGCTTACTTGACTGCTGATGATGCTTTATTTCCTCAGTATTCACAGATGGTGGCATTTTTAAATGCATCTTCATTGAGGTATGCACTTTCTCATACACCATTAGTCCCTGTCGCACACATTAGACAGTTTTGGAACAATGCTAGTTCCACAACAACTAATGGAGTGACCATATTAACCTCTACTGTTCATGGAAGAACATGGGTGGTCACTGAAGCTTTGGTTCGCCAAGCTTTGCGTCTTGATGACGCTGATGGTGTGACTACTCTTGCCATAGCAACAATAGAACAGGGTCTTAGGGAATTGGGTTATCCTATTCCTGCTGATGTCACTTTAAATAAATATCATAAGCAGGAATTTCCCTCTGACTGGAAATATTTGATACATGTCCTTTTACAATGCTTAAGTCCAAAATGTACTTCTTTTAATGAGATAAACAGGTCAATTGCAAGTGCTTTGGTTTGTATAACACGTGGGCTTAAGTATAATTTTTCAAAAATGATTTTTGAAGGGATGTGTAAAAACAAGGGAAGTAAAATGACTTTGGCTTACCCTAGATTTTTGCAAATGGTCTTTGATTTACAAGCATATTGTTCTAGGGATCATGACACTTTTTATGAGATCCCTAAACAACAGAAAACCATTTTTGCTAAAATGAGCTCCACAAACGACCCCATACCTCTTACCCAACCCATGCTTGAAGTAATTCAGGCTGCTCAACCACAACCAGACCCACAACCAGACCCTGAACCCCAACTTGAGCCTATTCATGAACCATCACCTTCACCAGAAAACATGGACATTGACCAACCCAGCGCTGACACTCATAATGTGGGCGCTGACACAGCCAATCCCAACACTGATACACTTCCTGAACAATCCCAAACACCCCTTAATCAACCCACACCCACACAATCTACTTCATCTTCTACCCCATTACAATCTAGGTTGACTAAACGCCAAAGGGTTACTGGAGTGTTCTCCTCTAGTGATCCTAGCCTTGTAGCAGAGAGAACCACCTCCACAAGTGTGGCTGGTGCAATGGGTGAGGCTGGGGCTATTGACACAGGCTTAGAAGCTGGTCAAGACAGTCCTAACATCATTAAGACCTCATCCATGCCCCATGATCCTATTTTGGGAGGTCAAATCCCCATTCTAACTGAGGGCAGATTGGAACCTATGACCATAGTTGAATTGACGGCGGCTGTCATTAGCTTGCAAAAGCAAAATGTCAGTCTTGTACAAACTGTCAACAAACAGGGACAAGAACTCCAAGCTTTGAGGGAGAGAGTAACTGTTTTGGAGAATCCCAGTAGCAGGAGTCTCATGGAGGAATCTTCCAAAGGGGAGGATAAAGAGGATGAGGAGGATGAGTTGATTCATACAGCTAGTGAGAAGAGTTCAGAAAAGAGTTCACAATTTAGTGAATCTTTGCAGATTGCTGAAGCTCTCACCAATTTGAAGAAGCACCCAGTTGTTGATATATCCAAGATGACACCAAAGAACTTGGAAGGATCTTTCAAAGAAACATTGGGCGCTGAGACAGGTTTGGACGCTGACACATCCAGCGCTGATAAAGGTAATCGTGGCGCTGATAGGAGCAACTTGGACGCTGACAAAGTTGCAGATGATGTTGATGTATTCCAGCCATCAACAATCATTAAAGATGTGTCCACACAGGTTTCTTCTTCTACTTTACCAATTATTGATCCAAAAGACAAAGGTAAAGGTATTTTGATTGAAGAAGATGTTCCAAAGAAAGATGCAGCACAAATAGCATTTGATGAACAGTTGGCTGCACAACTTGTGGAAAGAGATTTGAGAAGGAGTAGAAGATCACCATTTGTTGTTTCTGAGAGTGAGGAGGAAAGTGGTGATGATAAAGAAGGTGATAGCTCAGATTCAAGCATTCAAATTATTGAAGATCCAGAAAGGCTTGAATATGGGGATGAGCTAGCAAAGGAAAGGTTGAGTGAGTTAAAGAATCAGGTTGATTGGGACCTACCAGAAATCACCAGAATGTACCATGCTTGGGAAGAACAGGTGATGGACAACCCAGGTATGAGTTTATCAGATCAAATTTGGGGGTTGGAAGTTCTTCTTAGGGTACAAGAAGACATAAAGGTGATTATGAGATTTAATGCACAAGAGGTCAAGACCTGGCTCAAAAGAGATAGAAGGCAGTTGTACTATAAGTTGCTTAGATGTCATCAGCCTAATTGGACATCAAAGAAGTTGCTGGCCTTGTCTTTTGAGGAGTTAGAGTATAGGGCACATCCTATTTGGAGGAAGGTGCAAGAACAGAATGTCTACCAGTTTCTTTCAGAAGAGAGAAAACAAGAGCTTGCAGAGGAGATGCAAATTCAAAAGGAAATAAGGATTGCTCAAAGACCAGTGAAGAAAGGAGATCCTTTTCAATTTCCTAAAGACATGGATGTGTATTTTCCAACTGAAGGTGTTATAAGGAAGCATCTCAAGCTTTCTCCCTTGGAAGCTTCAGATTTGGTAAATGTGGTACCTCTAGATGACAGAAATCCAATCATCAGTTTTGATGAAGATGAGTGTGGATTTTGGAAGGTTGGACGATTTGGAAAGGAGGTACATACTTTCACTTCAGTTATTTCTATATTTGCAAGCATAGACAGGGAAGACTTGGTGCATCTATGGAGATTAATAGAGGCCAAGTATACAGCTGAAGCACCTACTTCAGCTAATGGAATAAGACTTTGGAACACATTTATGACTTTGTGTGGTCCAAAAGAAGCAGATCCTGCCATTTGGAAGGATCTTGAAGATGATCTCAGTAATCTTCATTGGAGGCTATATTCTACTTGTGGTGTATTTCATATGAGCTCTACAAAGTTTTCAGAATATCTGCTTGTGGATGCTGACTATTTCTTGTCCAAAGAAGTATTGGAGAAGATGCTAGAGACACCCTTGGAGATAGATTATACTAGTGATGTGGCCAAGGACTTGATCAGATATGTTTATCACCAACATAAGAAGTTATTGAAAGATTCCTCCTAAGTCTTAAGGTTTTATTCAGAAACTTGATCATTGGAATGGATATCAAGTTTAGGGGAGGATTGTTGGGAATAAAATATGGGTCAGATCACCAAACGCTGATAAGAAGAAAGTCAACGCTGATAGATTGACTTTGGACGCTGATAGAAGTCAACGCTGATAGCCTTGAAGATTGACACTGATAGAATATCTTTTGTTTATTTGTTTCTTTATTTATGTATGGTAAAGATAAGCACGACATTGTATTTTCTATTATTATCTTTACCTAGAATAGTTGATTCATAGCTTATTGTACAAGACTTCTTGTTCTATAAAAGAAGGTCTTTTAGGTTAAAGTCATATATCAGTTTTCATAGTATTCGCAAGTTAAACCTTTCATTGTAATCGACACGATTATTCTAATACAAGTGAAAGTTTGTTTAACATCATTGTGTTTTAGATCAAGTGTTAATTCCGCATAACACTTTGTTACTTTATTCATAAGCAAAGGTTTCTCTACGTGTAGTACTTGATCTAATCTCGTATACACAAAGCTAATCGATCTAAGTTTGGGATCAACATTGACGAGTGATTCTTTAAGCTTCATTTGATTCGCGAATTGTTACGAGAATCTTTCTGAATATATACAGATCGACGTGAACGTAATGGGATGGTGGTGGTGAACCCTTAGAGACTTTTAAGAACTAACGATTTCTTTTCTAAACTCTTCGTTTCGAATTTTATCGTTCTATGAACGACGACCGATTTGTTAGATTGACATGTAGAACCGCTTAGGTTTAATCCACTTCTACCTATTGTTTATCTAAGTAACTATTGGTGGGTAACACGATATTAAAAGTTCGGACAGAATTATCTGTGAGTAGATCTAAGTATATTTGATATAACACTGGGGTAGAACCTCAAAATCCCTTTCTCTACACTTTTAATTGGGTAACAATGACTGAGTTCAAGGACGAACTCCAAATAACACGGATGTACTGTGACAACCGAGAATTTTCTAGACTTTTAAAAAAAAAATTAATAAAAAAAAATTAATAAATTATATTATTAATTAATCGAAATTCATTTTCGGGAGATATCAAAGTTATTTGATTTGAAAACGGGAGTTTATTTTACATACTATAAAAGACTGCGCAAAATCTGAGAACTGACGAGATACAAATGATATTTATATTTAATTATTCTGAAATATTTGATAAAAAGGTTAATTAAATTATCTGATACTCCTCTTTTAGTTTTAATAACATATGAAAATATTTAATGGCAAGTCATTTTTATTTAAATGATACGTTTGTGTGGCAATCGATAAATAATCGACATTTTAAGTGAACGAACAAATTATTCATAAATCTAAGTCGTATAAATACTCTAATTCTTTGGAAAAGTCATTTTGAAATCAACGGTGTAAATTTCGTAAAACGAATAAAATTTTATAGAGCCCGATCGAGTCCCGAGTCGCGTTTAAACTAATAAAAGAGAAGTTTAGTGAACTACTTACGTATTTGACCCTCAAATATACCCACTTTACACATTTCTCTTAATAAATAGAAATCTTATAACATTTAACTTCATTTATCAACTAACCCTAACCCTAAATTAAAACACATACAAAACCCTAGTTCCCTTATACATTTTTCCGGCGCCTCTCTTTTTATTCCGGTCACCGGAATATTTTCCGGCCATCACTGTTTATCAGCCGCCACCCATCTCTCTATAACCGCCACAGAAACCCTTTAAACAACCCTATATACTATCCTTATCGATCATATTGATCATCGTCGTCATATAACCACCATCAAGCGGCTGTTTCCACTGTTCACCACTATAGGTCAGCCGCTACTTTGACCCACCACCATCTCACGGTTGTCGCCGTCGTCCTGCTACAACCCGCCACCACCTTCACCACCATCAAAACCACCACACGATATCATGTAACTGTGGCCCTATCCTTCAGTCACCACCAACATTGTGGCATCAGGCGCCACCACGAGCCACTATCGTGGCTTCCAACCACCATCAGATCCGTCACCCCACCATTCTCGTTCTACCACCAGCCGCCACTTGTTTAACCACCTCGAAACCACCATCAGTCGCACCATTAAGGTGTCGTGCTTGTGGTTGTACCGTCGTTCTCTTTATTCCCTCGATTAGCCGACTGTAAAACACACCAGTAGGGTGTGTGTTATGCGAATCCAACCAGCAGGGGGTGTTTGGTATTGGTAGAAGACGAAGCCTGCGTTTGGTTTCATAGGAAACTAGTAAAAGTGGTTTTGATTCAATTTACAACATCCACGAAGGGCTTATGACCGGCGAGGGTGCGTTTGGTTTATTATGGACATCCAGTGTGTTTGGTTCAGCAGCACCAGCGGTAGGGTGCCTTTCGGTTCAACAAAACAACAGTAAGGGGCGTTTGGGTCTGCAGGTTAGCGTTTAAGGTGTGTTTGGTTTGCTGTTTAACAGCAGCAGGGGCGCTTGGCTCAGTAGAAAAGCTGTCAGGGAGTGTCTGGGATTTGCAGCAGGAGTTAGGGGTGCGTTTGGGATAACAGTAGGGTTTATATGGGCGCGTTTCGTGCAAACAGTCCGACTATAAAGGGGCGTTGGGGTTTGCTGATTTTTAGTGTTCGAGTACGTTGGGACGCGGGTCGTCGAGAGTTTAAAGTGTCGGGAACGAATTGATCTCATGGTTCGTTGTGGTTTAGAAATCGGCTAATAACGTCCCTAACTTTATTTATTATTTAAATCGGATTAAATAGTGGTATACATATATAAATATATATAAGTGGTTAAATAAATATGTCGAACGCTATCGTTAATCGAGAACTATAAAAAGAATGATACCATAAATTGTATGATTAAATAGCTCCAATCGGGCGTTTGTCTTTTGATTTGAGACACATAGGTTGTGTTGGTTTATTATTTAGTTATAGCGATTTAATAACTAGTTGGTTAGAAGTTAAAGCATGACTTGCATATCGTAGGTTGTTTGGAAAATGGAAAATGGGAAATATTGATAATTGATTTATATGGAAAATGTTGTATAAACGAATAGGTTATGTCGAAATTTCTATAAATCTTATACTTTATATTTTGCTCACTACAAACTACTAATATATTTGTAAACCAACAAAACAAATAAATATATACTTTAGATTTGTAAACTGATAAATAAATAAATATTATTATAGTTGTAAACGAATAAATGGACAAACTACTATTATTACTTGCAAACTAATAAAATAATTAATCACTATTATATTTATAAACCGATAAAATACATGGATTATATTGTATTGATAAACCAATGGAAATTGTACTTTTTACTTAAAAGTGACAATTATTAATTTAGTGATGGTTTTCTTAAAATGTGTCGGACTATGTTGTCTAGTTATTTTTGTGTCACGATCCTTATACTATAAATACATAATAAATATATACTTTGGTTTATTTTGTAAAAATTGTTATCACTATTATATAATTTAACATAAGAATTATATAATTGTCTAGTTATGCGTATTGTGTACGAAATACATTATATACTTGGCGCGTGCTTAATTAATTTATTTAACCAACCACCAAACTATTATAACTTGGACCTTAAATATTCTATCAACGAGTCATGTTGATGTACATACTTATCGAGAACTCAAATACACATTTTTAAGTTATTGGAATTAGCCGATTAGTTAAACCACAACACCATGAGTGAGCCGTATCGATTTCCGTTTATACTGAGCGTATTGTTAGCATCACTATTATTCGCGCTACTTCGTCGAGGTGAGTTCATACCCCACCTTTTCTTGCTTTGAATTGAGTTATAAATGTTTTATAATTGCTCTTTGGGGGAGGTACATGCTTGGTCATAAACTACTTATAAACTTGCTTGGTTGTCAGAAACTGATATTAAACTTGTTTGGTTGTCTATAACTGTTTATAAATTACTTGATTGTCATAAGCTAATGTTAAGCTTACTTGGTTGGTCATAAACTATCTTTAAACTGGTTTAATTGTTACGTGCTAAGTGGTCAACTCCTCTAATTGTTATACATATGAATGCTGATACTAAAATTTCTATTGTGATTTTCATAGCCCAAAACTTTAACTACTTTTTACTGGTTCTCGGGTAGAGACAATGGTTGCAAGAATGAACACAAGTGCATATCTCTTTTATGTATTGGTCTAAGTCCCACTTTAACCCAATCACTTTGGCCCATTATCATGAACCGTTAATTTCAGACCGGATGACCGGTCGAAAGCGCGAATGTTATGGATAGATCTATCGGGGTTGACGCCCCTGTCCGGCTTGGTCCAACAGAGGACAAGCGGGCACAGTTTCATTTGAGTCTGTGGACGGATGTCGTGGGTTAGGCATCCGTAGGGGCTGCATTATATGATTATACTACCGGTGTTGTTAACGCTTCGGTGTCATGAGCTTAGACAACAATAAATGCCTTATTTTATTTAGTGACTTTGTATTTGTTATATTGTCACTAAGTGGTTGGAAAATCTTGTGGTTCATTAAACAATTATATTCTATTGGAAAACTTTATTATTTATTAGTGAGCTTTGTTTTTATCAGAATACGCTAACTATTATCTGTGAACTCTGTTTTATCAGAAAACTCTATTAATTTCCAGAAAACTCTGTTGTTATCAGTAAGCTATATTTACTATCAGTAAACTCTGCTTTTATCAGTAAACTCTGTTTTTATCAATAAACTTTATTCTTATTAATAAACTTTGAAATTATCAAGAAAGTTTAATTAACAGAAACTGTGATTTTTAAACTCTTATATTTTACAGCAAGGTGCAGTGGTCGGTAAAACTCTAATTTTTCATAAACGTTTTAAAACAAACTTATGAACTCACCAACTTTATGTTGACATTTTTAAGCATGTATTTCAGGTACTTGACTATTTGGATTATTTGGAGTCTTCTTTGTGGTTTTTGGCATGTAGAGGTCGTTCTCGGATCAAGCTCTTGAATACTCATGAAGTCACAGCTTCCCAAAGCCAGTCTTCCGCTGCGGTGAATTTGGGGTTGTGACAATATGCTTCGACCGAGAGTGTTAGATATTGTTGCAGTAGAGGGCAATGGCACAATACATCATAAGTTTGTTGAAACCTAGACTATAGTCGGTTAATTTCGATCTCATCCAAAGGATTTGAGCACAACAACTGGACAAAGCAATGTATTCTTCCTTCGTACTTAATATTACAGCGCTTTCCGCCTTTTAGATGCCTAGCTGATAAGTCGATCTCTGAGAAGTTGCAAACTTCTACATGTGTTATGCCTTGTATCTTGACATCTCGCATGATCCGCATCCGCATATGCCATTAGTGCAATAGAGGAATCCTTCAAATAGAGTGTTACAGGATAGCACCATAACTCAAATCATAGACAATGCATAAAAAGGTTGTACAAAGTTAAACATACATTCATTCGAGTACAAGTTTAAAGTTTACACAAGGTCCCCCAATTTCACAGTCATAAAGTTTACAAAACGTAGTTCGAATGAATATTATTATTATGTGGGCCATCAGAGTCGATCTCCATCCAAGTTACCTTCAAGCACCTGAGATAAAACATGCAAAAAATATATCAACGAATGTCGAGTGAATTCATAGAGTTTATTTAAAACCGTTATATAAAACAGTTATGTAAATCAGAAACACAAGCTTAATATTAGTAATGAGACCCCATATTGCTAGTCATGCAATATATTATAATTCCATTCATATAGCATACATTATTTATGAGACCACATCCTCAGTATTTACCATTATCGGTATTTATTATCGGATTATTATAAGCCGCATGACATTGTTTCCTTTCTATAAAATACAACGGGTCGCGAGCCCGAAAAATATGTGCCCATCTAAATCAGCGTGTTGTCACTAATATCACGCTATCTAAATCTTCTCATACATAAATTCGCTTACGAATCAATGTGGCACGACGAGGATCAACCGTCAAGGCGTGAACTAGGGTGATCTTCCCCAAATAGTACTATTATATGCATAAGCGTCTACCAACTCCCGGTAGTTCACAATTCATGCTAATGGGACTTATAGTTACATAAGCTAACTTTTAATAATCCATTTCAATCCATTCATTTTGGGTCATACAATCAATCGGGTCCATATCAAGAAGCATACAATCGGGACTACTTGTGTTCTATTTTTATATAAAACTCGCATGTTATCTCCCTCGCGAGTTTACAAAACATTTCATAAAACATTTAAAAGTGTGCGAGGCTATGAACTCACGTTGGTTGGGAAAGGCGGTTTATCAGCAATTAGGATGTACGGTGCGTGCCTCGATCACGGAAACCTAAACAAATAATACTCGGTCTTAGACTATCGTCAAATAATAAAAGTTGTTATGTATATGTAATGATGTCATAACATGATGATCAAGTGGGGTTTTATTTTCTTATACAACATTACTAGTTGTTAGGTACTAGATAACTTAGTCTAGTTATACTAGATTTAGCCCATTTACATATTAAGGCCCAATAAGCCCATTAAGAGTCCAATACATTATATTAGTCCATTTATCTTTTTAAGACCAGGTCCGTACTCATATGTTGGGCCCAAGTGGGTTAAGCCCATGAGTAAGTCCAATAATATTAAACCAAACTAGTTGGGCCTAGTGGTCTAACAAGGCTAATTTGGCCCATTATGGTCCATATGTTACAAAGCTCGGTTTTGTCGATTTTTACTTGTCAAGTGTGTTTACATATCAGTACATGATTTATAAAGATGTTACATTAGACGGGTCAGACCATCTAAGTTTTATTTGGCGAAAACGCCATCCTTTCGGTTTTAGCCGAAAAGACGTAAAATCTATATATAGTTTGTAGTTTAGAAAACATTTGCGTTTTATTTATATAAAATGTAATATTTACTTATTATAGTGTATAAACATATTTCATATTATTTATATCAATTAATTAACTTATACATACTTATTTTATATGTATTTCACTTTTAGTGCCTTTTTAATATTATATATCTTAAGGTCAAATCTGATATAAAATTTCAAGTCCACTATTTTGATCATATCTTGAGTTGTACAATGAATTAGACCCTAAAATATTTACTGTGTAAACTACATGATATGTGCTAGAAATAACTCTTCTGTAGCTCCTGCTCAAACAACTTCTAACTATTTTTAATAATTCGTCCAAATCAGACCAGACAGATTAGTATCACAAAAGTGTTTTGGCCATATCTTGCTCAATTTTAACATTCTATTGTGTGGTAAATTTTCCACATATGTAAAAACCATTTATCTATCTTTATATTAAATAATATAATTCATTTAACCAAGTAAAAATAGTGAAAGTTTCTTTTTATTACAGCCTACTTGTTAGATATGATTTTATCAACCTTTACTTGTAGTTTTTAGCCTTTTTATCCTAATCTAGTAACACAAAATCCCCATGCAATAAATTGATCATCATTTATCATATCATACATATACATTTTTGAAGAAAATAGATGAATACGTTTACAAGATTAATAGGATGACAGAAAGAACAATTTCTATACCAACCAATTTATGATAAAAATATGAGATTGATGATGAACAATACTTGATCTTGTCACCAAATCTTATGAACTTAGCAAGACAACTTTTAGAAATATCTAAGTAGATGACCAACTTCTTGAAATCAGCCCTTGAACCTTATAAAACTCCTTTTTATAAGTTATAATCACCTCCAATCTTCATCTTTTTAAATGGATTTCAACATATGTGAATTGTAGTTAAAGTTTATGGTTAAATTTTGATGATGGTGGTGTATGGTGGTGATGTTTGGATGGAAAAGAGAGGGAGGAAGAGATAGTCGGAGAAGTGTGAAGATGTGTGAAGAAAACAAGGGTTTTGATAGTTTTTGGTTAAGTGGTTTTTGAGTTAATGGGACAAGTGTCCTACACACATGTTAAATTGTGACACCAAGGATGTCACCCTCATGGTTTTGGCCGCGCATAGTGGGGGTGAGACAAGTGTAAACTTGTTTCATCTCCATTAATTTATAGGTACTCCTCGATTCTAGTTTCCTCGATTTGCGTGCCATCGGGTCGATTTACGAAAAACGTTTTTATAATTATGAATCTATGACACAAAATGATTCTAATAAAAATTGTATCATCAAAAATGGAGCACAAAAGCGTAAATACGTAAACCTAGGGTTACCGGTTTAATCGTAAAAGACGTTAAATTATGCACGTAAGCCCTAATTTCATCCAGTAAATATGTGAGTTCATGAACCACCATTAAAATAAAATATAAAAATAATATACGAGAATAAATTTACTACCTGAAAATGTCAGGTTGTCACAGCATTTCCTCCTAAGAGGAATCTACGCCCTCGTAGATCCATTTCATTTCGATGCCCATTTATTATTGAAGTCAAAGAGGTGTGGTATTTCTTCCACATTTCATCCTCTCGCTCCCAAGTAAATTCTGGCCCATGCTTTAAATTCCACCGAACCTTAACAATAGGTATACGACTTTGCTTAAGTTGCTTCACTTCACGATCTATAACCTCTACGGGTTCTTTAATAAAATGCAACTTCTCATAAATCCTGATCTTATCCAATGAAATTTTCTCATCACACGTAGCTAAACATTTCTTCAGATTAGATACATGGAATCTATTGTGGACACCATGAAGTTCTTGGGTTAACTCTAATTTATAAGCCATTGGACCAACTCTAGATAAAATCTTGAATGGTCTGATATAGCAGGGATTCAATTTCCCATGCTTTCCAAATCTTATGACGCCTTTCCATAGAGACACTTTCTACATCACACGGTTACCCACTTCGAACTCCATCGGTTTCCGTCGCACATCCGCATAAATTTTCTGCCTACTTTGGGCTGTCAACAACCGCTTCTTAATCTGAACTATCATCTCTGTAGTCTACCGGATCAATTCCGGTCCTGTGAGCTGGGTATCCCCAACTTCACTCCAACATACAAGATATCTACACTTTCTACCATATAAAGCTTCGGACGGTGCAACCTTAATACTAGCATGATAACTCTTATTATATGAAAATTCTGCCAACGACAAATGTTTATCCTAATTCATACCAAAATCTATTACACATGCTCTTAACATATCCTCCTGTGTCTGTATCGTACTTTCACTCTGCCCATCAGTTTAGGGGTGATAAGCAGTGCTCATATCAAGATTCTTCCCAAATATCTTTGGACGGATCTCCAAAAATTCGATGCGAATCGAGGATCTCGATCAGAAATAATCGATGCAGGCACTCCATGCTTACATACAACCTCCTTAAGATAAATACGAGTCAGCTTCTCTAATGAGAACTACTCTTTAACAGGAATGATATGAGCTGATTTGGTTAGTCTGTCGACAATGACCCAAATCGAGTTATTTCAAGAAGAGGTTCTAGGAAGCTTAGTGATGAAATCCATCGTGATTCGCTCCCACTTCCATTCAGGAATTTCGGGTTGTTGAAGTAGTCCTGATGGCTTTTGATGTTTAGCTTTAACTTTTGCACAAGTAAAACATTGAGGAACATACATAGGAATATCAGCTTTCATATTCGGCCACCAATATAAATTCTTTAGGTCATGATACATTTTATCAGAACCAGGATGAATGGAATATTTAGATTTATGGGATTCTAACATGATTAACTCTCTTAAGCCTCCATACTTAGGTATCCACATACGACCTCTTAAGCATTTCACTCCATCTACTCTAACCTCTAAAGGATCTCCTTCACCTCGAAACCCATCATTATCAAAATTTATCTTTCTTACAAGCTTCTATTTGTGCATTTCTAGCTTGATCAGGCAAATTATTGTGCACAGTCAAGACTATAGAACGTACCCTGATAGGCTCTCTCTCCTTTCTACTAAATGCATCGGCAACAACATTTGCTTTTCCAGGGTGATATTTTATATCACAATCATAATCACTTAACAGTTCTATCCATCTTTGTTGCCTCATATTTAGTTCTTTTTGATCGAGAATATATTGTAGGCTTTTATGATCGGTGAATACCGTACACTTGATGCCATACATATAATGTCTCCACAACCTAAGAGCAAAGACTACAGCTCCTAACTCAAGATCATGAGTAGTATAATTCTCCTCATTTTTCCTTACGTGCCTAGAAGCATAAGCTATCACCTTTCCTCGCTGCATCAAGACAACTCCATAACCTCTAAGAGACGTATCACATAATACCACAAAATCCTCACTACCTTCGGGTAATGATAAAATAGGTGCACTACATAATGTTTGCTTCAATACCTGAAAAGCTTCATCTTCGTCACTTCCCCATATAAAAGGTTTATTTTTCTGAGTAAGCTTGGTCAGGGGTTTAGCTATTAAAGGAAATTCTTTAATGAATCGTCTATAATAGCCAGCCAATCCTAAGAATTGTCGCACCTCCGTTGGCGTTGTCGGTGCAGACCAGCTCTTAATGGTTTCAACCTTTGCCAGATCAACATGAATTCCATCACATGACCAAGAAATTGAACATAGTCCAACCAAAAACCGCATTTTGAAAACTTTGCATACAACTTTTCATCCTTTGACAAATTCAAGATAGTCCTTAAGTGTTCTTCATGCTCCTCTTTATTCTTAGAATAGATTAGAATAACGTAGATGAACACGATCACAAATTTATCCAAATAGGTTTTGCACACTCGATTCATTAGATCCATGAATACCACCGGTGCGTTAGTTAACACAAATGGCATCATTTGAAATTCATAGTGTCCATAACGAGTTCTAAATGCAGTGATGGGAATATCTTTTCACGGACGCGAAGTTGATGATATCCAGACCACATATCTATCTTAGAATACATACTAGAGCCTTGTAGTTGATCAAATAAATCATCAATCCTTGGTAAAGGATATCGATTTTTAATCGTCAACTTGTTCAGCTCATGGTAATTAATGCACATACAGAAAGATCCATCCTTCTTCTTAACGAACAAGACTGGATCTCCCCAAGGTGACGAGCTCGGTCGAATAAAACCTTTATCAGACAACTCCTCGAGTTGTTCGGATAATTCCTTCAATTCTGAAGGTGCTAATCGGTAAGGCGCACGTGCCACCGGTGCAGCACCAGGAACTAGATCGATTCGAAACTCGACTTGCCTTATTGGCGGAAGTCCTGGTAAATCATTGAGAAATACCTCAGGAAAATCACAGATAATAGGCACGTCTTCTAATCGTTTCTCCATAGACTCATTCCCGGTCACTTGAGCTAAGAATAGCTCGCAACCGTTCCTGATGTACTTTTGGACTTTAATACATGAAACGATTTTCAGAAGGGATTCAACTCGATTACCATCAATTACTAACGTTCGTTTCTTAAGAGGAATTTTAACCTTCTTTTCGCCACATAAAATTGTAGCATCATTCATGGATAACCAATTCATACCAATAATAACATCAAAACTACCTAGTTCAATTAACATCAAATCAATCGGGAAGGAATGGTTCAAAAGATTTAAAGAGCATCCTTGCAATAACTTATTAGTTCTTACTAATTTACCATCAGCCAATTCCACTTCGTAACTGGTATCTATCTCAATAGGTTCAACGTTAATAAGGCCACTAAATTTGGTAGACACAAAGCTCCTATCATCACACAAATTAAATAGAGCAACAGCATAATGATTGTTGAGTAAAAACGTACCAGTAACGACATTCGGATCCTCCTTCTTAACCTCAACCGTCCCAAGTAGATAAGCACCAGCCTGGTTGTTACTTCCTTGGCCATTCTTTTTCAATTTTGGACAATCTGGCTTCTTATGACCCTCTTCACCACAATTATAACGAACAATTCCCCTCTTACACTATTACACCTTATGTCCTAGCTTTCCACAATTTCGGCACTTCCATCAATCACCAGCATGCCTCTTATTACCACACTTTGGACACTTTTCATCATTTTGCGGGGCATTGTTAGTCAGAGAATTTACATTTCCTTTCCTTTGGTTTTGACGTCAATTAAAACTTTTCCTATTGTCACCTCGACCACCACGATTGCCTTCACCCTTTCTTTTCTCACCAGCATGTGTTTCATCCTCCTTGTCTTGAATGTTTTGTCCAATGAGCTGGTAAGCCATCCGAACCGCATCATCAATGGTCAATGGCTTTGACGATTTCACATCCCCTCGGATATTCTTGGTCAACCCCTTAATGTATTGATCAATCCTTATCTCCTCGGGTTCAACCAACCAGGGACACAACAAAACCAACTCATGGAATCGGTTTGTATAGCTATCAATGTCCACACCTTTCATCTTCAAATGAATCAACTCTTGTTCTAACCTTATAATCACACTATGAGGACAAGACTCCTATGTCATCCACTTCTTAATTTCAGCCCATGGAGTAGCATTAGCAACATCAATGCCTATAAAATCAATCCTCCCATTCCACCAAGTCAAAGAATGACCTCTAAGGGAATCCATAGCAAAAGTCACCTTATCTTCATCCTTACACTTACTAATGCGAAACACAGACTCAATCTTTTCAATCCACTGACTTAATCCTACAACACCTTCAGTTCCATTAAAAGGGAGTGGGTCACACTTCATGAACATCTCATAAGTACATCCACCGACTTCAGGTGCATTAGGTCCAGGTCCTCCTACATTTCCTCCACCATTCGCATTCACATTATTACCACCAGTTCCACTACCGCCAGCTCCACTGACGCCAGCTCCACTACTGCCAAAGTATAATAATCATTCACTCAATGAGGGGTTAAAATAAAAAGGGTCGAATTGATAATCAAGGAAGCAAATATATATAAGGTACGACATGGAATTTAAGACAAAAGATACAAAGTTCGTATATCATAAACAACCACATAGAACAACGACATGCTAGTGAATTATTACAACCATTAGAATTTTTGAACAGAAATGAGACGAGAGCCCATGGAATTGTTATCAGTTACCACGGACTCATAAAAAGTATGATACTATCTAAGTCATTTTCGTCCATTTAACCCAGCCTACACGTCTTCTGTCATCCGAAATGATTACGCAGTAGCAGATCTGCAGGAAATTCAGCAATAGATCATATGATTTCAGGGTATTCCATCAATAATCATATTAGAAAGAAATGTCACGATCACGTGTACGTTTACATCTCACGTTCACATTATGATATTATTCCAGTTCATATTTGTGTTATCTAATGATTTAAGTCAACACTCGCATTCATGACATTGTTCACATTCAGATTTGTGTTCCATCTCACGATACACGTTTCACAGTTTGTTACCGAATACGGTCAAAGAATGCTTAAGAAACCAGACTCATGTTTAGTACAGCTTTTCCATACCCAGACAGATGTTTCACGTATCAGGCCGTATGGTTTGGCATCCTTTCCTCAGTCAGCATACATTCATGATATGTTCTAGTATCACGTTCACAATATGTTTCACGTATCAAATTCATGATATACTTCATGTTCAGAATTCCTCATATAATCACGAACCACGTTCACAATTTCTCACGTAACACGTTCGCAATTGTTCACGTAGTTCGTCCCTATATATATTTTCAGTAGCTTGCTCATAAATATAAATGTTATTTTTCAGGATATTTGTACGTACCGTTTCATGTATCCTACATGCTGTAGCTTATTCATTCTAGCAGATTCAGAAAATCCATTTTAAGTATGGAACTAGAAACTATTCAGCATCATCAGGACACGGTCATCAGGACCAAGGTTTTAATTGTGTTTAGATCTTGAAGGATCCGTTTCGAGCGGGAAGCCACATGGATCGAAGGAGTCCATCTAGACCTCTCATCTTTTACATCAATATTTCGGTTAGGTTCTTTCAGTCATGTTACATTCCCTATCCTCTTCAGCCATGTCACGTTACATGTTCACTTCATTCATGCCATGTTTATACCATTCAACAACATTATGTCTTAATTAGAAGACGTATTATCATTTCAGCTTACATGTCATTTCAGCTTAGGTGTCCTTTTAGTTCTCATAACTTCAGCAGCTTAAATTACCCTAAATTCGAGGACAAATTTACTTTTTAGAGAGGGAGAAGTGTAAACCGCAACATAATCGCATCCTTAATTCGAGGACAAATTATTTTTTTAGAGCGGAAAATTGTAAAACCCGTATTTAAAATCCTCGAATAGTAAATACGCGTAGTCTTAGCTTTAACATTAATTCAACGTTAATAGTAAATACGCAGTTGCAGTTTTATTTAAATATTACAAAAAAAGAGGGGGTTACACACTTTTCTTTACATAACAGTAAACAAATAAAACACAAAAAAAACTAGGGTTCTGTTTCCTCTTGTGGCTGTCGACGGTAGAAGACAAAAAAAGGGGAGATCGATCTTGTTTTTAGCTATATTAATTCGTGTTTAATTGTTATTCACCCTAAGAATCGCAATGGTAATCCTTGTTTCCATTTATTCTTTAATAATCACAATTTCTCATCTTCTTAAATCATAAATTCTAGAAGTTATAGCAAGAACTCATGAATCTAAAAAATGAAATCTTTAAAATCATTTAAATCAGTCGGTTTTGTTTATTTTGCACGAAAACCGAGAGTTGTAATAACTCTCGGTGGGTTTTGGGCGTACACAACCGAGACCTATGTGGTCTCGGTGGTTTCTCTTTTGTGACCAGCCTTGAAACTTTAACACCCCCAATTCACATTGCGCAGCGGAAATACATAATTGGGCGCAAATTAAGTATAGCTTAGTTGGATGGATGCATTTGGTTATAGTCTCCATGTGAGGGAGGTCAGGTGTTCGACTCATGTCATTCCCCATGTGGGGGATTTTCCCAGAATTGGCAGCCGGGTTTGAATCCCATCATAATGCCTTGAAGCCCCTTAATGGGAAACTGGATGGCTAGTATGGGTTGATTTCTCTTCGTGAGATTATTCGAACTCGGGTCGATAGACTTGGTGCCTCGGTGGCACGTAAGATACTCTGCTGCACTAAACTATCGTTCAAAAAAAAGAAGAGACGTTCGCACATAAAATATAAATAAAATTTCACACATTGTCTAAAACAATTATTTTCATCCCATATTGTACCAAAAGAACACCAGAGTAAAGCGTATAGTCCCCACGGATCTCAACCATCAAACCAACAAGTTTTAGTAAAGTTTACAAACATTAGACAAATTGTTCAACAGTAAAAGGATAGAAACTATTTTAGACCATATCACTTCAAAAGCAAACCCTCAACATCCATAGCAATGCTCCGCCATCAATCACCTTCGATTACCTGAAACACATGCTTAAATGAGTCAACAATAATGTTGAGCGAGTCCATCGGTTTAACAAATCACATTTGAACAGAAGAAGAAAATCAATCACAATCATTTTATAGAATTGTCGTGCACACAATCTATATCAAGGCAACACAATGTATTTAAGCTCATGACACCGACCCCTTAACCAATTAGTCACCCACGCCAAATGTCAGCATGACTAGATAAAACCATTGCCCCTCTAGGGTATTAGTTGCTATATATATACCCAAATATCATTCTCGTAAATTATCCTTCCTAGAGGGTACTCAACGTAATGCCCTGGTCTCAGATAGGGTGGTCAACCCAATAGTACTATCATTTGAAAAAGTGACTATTCCCAACTCACAACATCAAGTCAGAACATAGTTAATGGTTCATGAATTTAGGGTCTTTAGCAACAAGGTACTCAATACAATTCAAGGCATCATAGACAACATTCGGTTCCAAACAATTAATCATGACCTGTGTTCATTTTATTTCAACTAGCATGTATCCCCCTCGCATGTATTAAAACATTTAGTAGCTAGTATGAAAAGCGAGGCTAAAGACTCACCTTAGTATAAGAGACCTAGCGAGATGATCGTCGATGATAAGTGATGCCCTTCAAACACGAGAACCGCAACCTATCAAATAAGGCACATCCATTAATAATAGACTCGAGAAATAAAACATACATAATAACATCAAACTCAAAATCATAAAATCACAAAAAACTCGAAAGAAAACGATACAAGTGATACTATTATACTCTTTTACACATTTACTTTATTACTCTATACTTTCGATAAAAATCTGCCGGCACATACCAATTGTACTAGTTCATTTACCCCACTTAGACACGTCGAACATTTATGAAACGACTCGAGGAACTCACTTACTATCTATAGCAAGTCGTCAAAAAATTTATCAAATGATTTTACTTCTAAGTCTCCCTGCCCGACACATCTTTGAATTACAAAAACCGGACAGTTTTACGTCATTGAATCATACAACCATTTTAACTTCTATAAACGACTCCATTTGCAAAAGCGACACTTAGGTTTGAAAATAGACTCACCATCTAAGGTTTACATATTGTGCCGATACTCAAACTATCATAACGTTTTGCTCGTTTGGAGCTAGAAGCTCTACTTTACGCCAAAACGAAGATAATCAAAATCTACATAACTCTATCCAGTTATCTTAACCATTTCCAAAACATAAGGCATCCAAAAACAGCCTTTTAACCACTGCCCTAAATTACCCTTTAAAATCTAACATGAAATCATACTTTTGATCAAAATCGTTCATTTTTAGCATCATCCTAAGCCCTTAATAACAACATAACCTTATCCTAACACTTGTATCAATCTTCAAATCAAAACCCAAAAATCAAAAACATATTTTTAGCAAAAACAACATGATCCATGCATGATTATCACAAGATAATCACATGATCATCTAACAACTCTATCAACCATAATTCTTAACCAAAAATTCAAACTTCATGCATGTTGCCAAAATTAGTACCAATAGAATCCTCTTTGAATTCTAAAAATGGGTATTGATTTGTTTTAGCTTAGATCAAAGTAGATTTTGAACAAAATTTGTGTTTAGGGGGTGTTTAGGGTCATGGTTAAGAAAAGAAAAAGGAGGAGGGAGGAGATTTCTCATGTTAAGTTGTAACTATGAGAAAGTTAGGTGGAAAATAACCTTATATATGGTTGTGGAGGGACCTCTTTTGCCAATTTGAGATAGTTGAGGTCCAAAATGAAAATAGTTAGCTATAAAGCTGGAAATGACTATTAGTCAATTTTGAAAATATTCACGGGGCTCGAGTTTCATAAAAATACTTCTCAAAAGTTAAAACGTATCTCAAATATATTAATGTTGTCTCCCGACTCGACTTAACACGTCATTAAAAAGAAAACATCAAAAACGACAAACATCGAACAACCGACAATAAAACGTAAAATATTAGGCATCCATCGACATCACACTTGCTAATATTCCTTATACTTATTAAAGATAAAATATAAGTCTCCTAAAATCGGTTTAAACTTAAACCTTCAAAAACAAAATCATTCAAGCTCCTAAAAAATTTTAAAAATAGTCGTAAAATAAGATTAAGCAATGACCTCGGTTTCAGGTTATCACATCCCCTCCTTCTTAAAGAGAGCGACTTCCCGACGCTTACCCCTCTCTAAACAAATGAGGATACTTATCCATAAAGAAATCCTCACGTTCCTAGGTAACATCAGGTCCACGTCTAGAATTCCATCTCACTTTCACAATTAGAATCCTACTATGCTTCAATTTCTTAACTTCCCTATCCATGATCTATACTGGTTCCTCTATAAAATGCAACTTATCATAAAGTTGAATTTCCTCCAATGGAATCACCAAATCCCTTTCTGTTAAACCACTTCTTTATATTAGACACATAAAAAGTGTTATGAATATCACTGAGTTCATCCGGCAATTCTAACTTATAGGAAACCAATCCAATCCTTTAAGGTCCAATATATCTCGGGCTCAAATTTCCCCTCTTTCCAAAACGAATCACTCCCTTCCATGGCGATACCTTCAGCATAACCATGTCTCCTACTTCAAATTCTAACAAATTCCTTCTTTTATCAACATAACTCTTTTGTCTACTTCTGGCAGATAACAAACGCTTCTCAATTTGCACAATCTTTTCAGTTGTCTCAAAAATCATTTCAGGTCTAGTTAATAAACTCTCTCCTACATCACTCCAACAAACTACAGATCCACACTTACGTCTATTCAAAGCTTCAAATGGTGCGACTTTAATAATATCATGATAACTATTATTATACGAAAACTCCACCAATGGCAGATGTCTATCCCAACTATTTCCAAATTCAATCACACACGCTCGAAGCATATCCTCTAATGTTTAAATCGTCCTTTCACTTTGTCCATCAGTCTCAGGATGATATGCTGTATTCAAACTTAACTCCGTTCCCATCGCTTTCTATAGAGATTTCCAAAACTTTGAGGTAAATTTACTATCACGATCTAAAATTATTGACAAAGGCACACCATGTCGACAAACAATCTCTTTCGCATACACTGTCGTCAAACTTTCCATACTATCTGTCTTCTTCATTGGTAAAAAGTGAGCAGACTTAGTTAATCTATATACAATCACCCATATCATATCACAACTACTAGAAGTCCTTGGCAAACCTGTTACAAAATCCATAGTTATTTTCTCCCATTTCCACTTAGGAATTTCAGGTTGCACTAATAATCCAGACGGTTTCTTATGTTCAGCCTTCACTTTCTTACAAGTTAAACACTTATTAAAATATTAGGGTATATCTTCCTAATATTCTGCCACCAATACACTTTCTTAAGATCTTGATACATCTTGTCAGCTCCATGATGTATTGAATACTTCGAATTATGAGATTCATTCATCACTAAATCTCGTACTCCTAAAGAACCTTCGTCGGACGTACACAATGGTAACCAAATCCTATTCTCAAAATATCTCATTCCATTCGGTCGTACTACAAACAATGGTTTCAACATTCTACCAAGATTTTCTGCCTCAATATTCTCTTTCTTCAAACCATTAGCTCGGGCTTTCAATATCATCTCTATCAAATCAACATTTTCTATTATTACCAAAGCTCTAACTCTTAAAGACATATCTCTTTCCTTTCTACTAAATGCATCAGCTACCACATTCGCTTTACCAGGGTGTTAACGAATCTCCCAGTCATAGTCTCTCAGTAATTCTACCCATATCCTTTGTCTCATATTCAATTCCTTTTGATCTAAAATATGTTGCAGACTCTTATGGTCAATGAAAACCACACACTTGGTTCCATACAAGTAGTATCCCATAACTTCAAAGCAAAAATCATAGCTCCAAGTTCTAAATCATGAGTAGTGTAATTCTCTTCATGCTTCTACAATTGTCTCAACGCATAAGCTATCAGTTTCTCCCTTTGCATCAACATAGCTCCAAATCCCTTATGAGACACGTCACAATAAACAACAAAATCTTCAGATCCTTATGGCAAAGACAAAATCGGCGCAAAACACAACTTATCCTTCAACGTATTAAATGCAGCTTCCTCTTCTAAATCCCATTCAAACAATCGATTCTTTTCAGTAAGCTTGGTCAATGGTTTAGCAATTAGTGAAAACTTCTCGATAAACCTTCTATAATACCCAGCTAGACCAGGAAATTAGCGAACTTCAGTCGGCGTTGTTGGTACCGACCAATTTTTTATTGTCTCAATCTTAGCAGGATCTTAATATAAGCTTTTAATTATAAAAATTGTTCGTTGAAGTGGTCTAATCAAATTGATTACTGGGTTTAAGTGTGACTCGATCATCATTTGGTGGGAAACAAGGATTTGTCGTTGTAGTATAATTAAAATGCAAGACTTAAAAGTAAATGACAGTTAATTAAAGCTAAGACTAATTAAAACTTAATTGGAGCAAAATTAAAACTTTAAAAGTAATTAAATTTAATGACGAAAATTAAAACTCGACAAAAAGTAAAATTGACAATATGATAAAAAATGTAAACTTGAAATAACTAAGACAAAACAATTTCAAAATAACACTAAGTAAAAAGGCGGGAAAAATTAAATTCGAAATAAAAATAAAAACAGGAAAACAAAATTCAAACACAAGTCAAAAAGAGTTCAGATCGCAATACGATCGCAACCAATGAAGGTGGTTGGATCCTACCCTGATCGTACTAAGATCGTAGCCCAAATCGCAATGAATGCGATCGTAATGGTGATCGTACTCCACCACGATCTGACTTTTGATCGTACTCTAGCTCGCAATGAATGCGATCGAAACGAAGGATCGCAATGAATGATCGTAACAAGGACTGGGACACGATCGCACCCACAGATTGCAATATGTGATCCTGGTGTGGATCGGACCAGGGAAAGGAGAATTGGATCGCAATCAATGCGATCGAAGCCAAGGATCGTAACAAGGAAAACCCTCCTAAGACCGTAATGAAATGCAAAGATAAAATAAGCAAAACTAAATAAGTACTTTAACAATAAGCAAATATCAAAAACTAAACCAAAAACAATAATAAGACGAGACAATATGCTACAAATTTAAAGACTTTTTCCAACCACGAAATAAGTAAACAAAATAAGCAAACTTTTAGAAAGATGAAACTTTTAGAAAACTTAGAAAAGCAAATAAGCAAAGTACAAAACTAGCCAATAAGATTGTCAAACTTATAGCTTATTTCATACGAAGACCTAGATAGAAGTAAAAAGATGAACTTTTTAATAAAATAAACAAGAGATTAAGCAAAACCTTGCTTAATCCGAAATTGCAATGAACCAAAAACAAGAAAAGTAGAATGTGAAAGATAGAGAAAAGCTTGATTAAAAGTAAAGATTCAATAACAAAATTAAAAACACTTACTTAAATTAAAAGAATTAAAGTGAAAGACTAGTATTTAAAATGACATGAAAGTTAATTTGCAAGGAATGAAAATGGTGGAAAGCTAGTTTTTCAAGTTAGCCAACAACAAAATGAAATGGGATGGTGGTCATCTATTTATAGGGAGAAGGAAGGTTAAGCATGTGTTGCTTCCTTCTTTCTTTCTTTCTCGTCTTTTCGCCTTTTCGTCTTCTTAATTCTTCGACTTTTTCGACGTTGTCTCGAGATTAATTAAACTCGCCTTGGAAAATTCTTCATTAATAAGACTTGAGTTTTTCGGCTCTATTAAACTTTCTTCTTTAGACTTGTTCTTCGATAAATCTTCAGAATAGGTCTTGGACATCCGTTCTTTTTCCACTCTTGATCTCTTGACTTCGTCTTTTGTCTTTTTCTTCGATAAAAGCCTGTGAAAGCCCGTGTTTTCTCCCCTATTCACATTTTGATCCTAAATTACAACAAAAACACAAACCACGCATAATTCCGACATTTACGACATAAAATACACGTTTTAGCTTGGTTATTATTATAATTAAGCGGTAAAAGGATAAGTGTTTTCACATTTATTAAATCCCCTACACTTGACCATTGCAATGTCCTCATGAAATGCATTAATTACAAAGCAAGTTATACATTTTCCATCACAATCAATCCACATTGGCCTTTATTTAAGAGACAAAATTTTTAAAAAAAGAAAACAAGTAAAAAGATCAAAGACTTACCTTAGGGTTTTGGGATGTCATGAATGATTTTCACCCTCAAGTTTCACGTTCTCCAAACCAAGCTTAAAAACGAGATCATTGTTATTATAAGTTAGCAAACTAAGACGAACTCGTGTGGGCCAATTATTTACTTAGACTCCCTTTTTCCTAGGTGTATCTATTATATTTTATTGTTGTCTTGAATGATCACGAGGATGCATTGTTTGACTTATTTCGATAGTTATTTTGGCTAAAAATAAAGTAGGACGATTTAATCAATAGTTAGCTAACGGACAAAATCTTTTAAAACTGCTTCTCGGGACCTCATAAAGTTCATATCTTGGCATAACTCGCTTCACGATTTGAGACCTTTCTCGGACCGATATTTGGCAGCGATTTCATATTTTAAATCTTTAGAGACGTTCATGAAATTATGGTCTTCTCTTCATAATAGGAATTTCTTCACTTGAACTTTTTGAGAGATTCTTCATATTTGTACCACGACTTCTTTATTTTTCTCCAATCTTTATTTGGGATTTTGATATACAACGATATGCCTCCTTTTAGGACTTGGATCTATTTATCCTCATACCTTGTTAGGGCCTTTTAGGATAGACTTCTCCATGATCTTTTGGGGAGTTTTGCTTTTCGTCGTGTGTCTCGATCCTTCATATTGATTTTCGATAAATGATTCTTCACATCACTTTTGGATCTTTAGCAACAAAATATAGCCCTCATGCCTTGTTAGGGCCTTTTCGGACTCGCCAATCTTCGCATCCCGCTTCAACAAGTTATGCCTTGGCTATGAACTCTAATCAATACCGAGCAACTTTTAAACGATCTTGGGTTAGAAGCTAAGTAACTTTTCAAATCGTACAACCTTATTTATTGCAGATAAATTTATTAACAAGCGATGGGAGAAAAAGCTCATAATTAACTCACATAAATTCATTAAAGAATACCAAACTTATAAATGACTATATCATCTCTCGTTCTCCACAATTTAAAATCTCAAGGAATGAGATTCGTGGATGCTTAGCCTATTAAATCAATGTTTTGGGTTTTCGAGTCATCTATAGGATCTTGCAAATTCTTACACTCATTCAAGTATAGAATTCGCATTTTAAAGTTCCCTTGATAAACGACTCTCTAGGATCAATTATAGGAACTTGCGAAAAGTTCTTGTTCTTAACCCGTGAGAGTTAAGACTTTCGCGTTTTAAAGCTCCCTATATAAAAGCCTAGCAAAACTTGACTTAAACACGTTATGGATACTAGCTAGAGTAAACTTAGATAAGAACACTCAGGTTGAGTCAAAAGATTCACAACTTTTTAAAATTAAAACCTCTTTATTAAAATTTATTCTAGCAAAGAAAGAAAATAACTATAACAAATGAAAAACTAATAGGCCAAAATAGATCAAAAATTTTTAAAAATGTCGAAAAATTAGATTTTCCCGTTAAAATGAGGGCAAATACAAGGAAAAGACCACTTAACTTCGATAGAAGTCCTAGATAGAACAAGCCAATAAGATTGTCAAACTTATAGCTTATTTCATACGAAGACCTAGATAGAAGTAAAAAGATGAACTTTTTAATAAAATAAACAAGAGATTAAGCAAAACCTTGCTTAATCCAAAATTGCAATGAACCAAAAACAAGAAAAGTAGAATGAGAAAGATAGAGAAAAGCTTGATTAAAAGTAAAGATTCAATAACAAAATTAAAAACACTTGCTTGAATTAAAGGAGTTAAAGTGCAAGACTAGTATTTAAAATGACATGAAAGTAAATTGCAAGGAATGAAAATGGTGGAAAGCTAATTTGTCAAGTTAGCAAACAACAAAATGAAATGGGATGGTGGTCATCTATTTATAGGGAGAAGGGAGGTTAAGCATGTGTTGCTTCCTTCTTTCTTTCTTTCTCGTCTTTTCGCCTTTTCGTCTTCTTAATTCTTCGACTTTTTCGACGTTGTCTCGGGATTAATTAAACTCGTCTTTGAAAATTCTTCATTAATAAGACTTGAGTTTTTCGGCTTTATTAAACTTCCGTCTTTAGACTTGTTCTTTGATAAATCTTCAGAATAGGTCTTGGACTTCCGTTCTTTTTCCACTCTTGATCTCTTGACTTCGTCCTTTGTCTTTTTCTTTGATAAAAGCCCGTGTTTTCTCCCATTTTCACATTTTGATCCTAAATCACAACAAAAACACAAACCACGCATAATTCTGACATTTACGACATAAAATAAACGTTTTGGCTTGGTTATTATTATAATTAAGCGGTAAAAGGATAAGTGTTTTCAACTTATTAAATCCCCTACACTTGACCATTGCAATGTCCTCATGCAATGCATTAATTACAAAGCAAGTTATACATTTTCCATCACAATCAATCCACATTGGCCTTTATTTAAGAGACAAAATTTTTAAAAAAATAAAACAAGTAAAAAGATCAAAGACTTACCTTAGGGTTTTGGGATGTCATGAATGATTTTCACCCTCAAGTTTCACGTTCTCCAAACCAAGCTTAAAAACGAGATCATTGTTATTATAAGTTAGCAAACTAAGACGAACTCGTGTGGGCCAATTATTTACTTAGACTCCCTTTTTCCTAGGTGTATCTATTATATTTTATTGTTGTCTTGAATGATCACGAGGATGCATTGTTTGACTTATTTCGATAGTTAATTTGGCTAAAAATAAAGTAGGACGATTTAATCAATAGTTAGCTAACGGACAAAATCTTTTAAAACTGCTTCTCGGGACCTCATAAAGTTCATATCTTGGCATAACTCGCTTCACGATTTGAGACCTTTCTCGGACCGATATTTGGCAGCGATTTCATATTTTAAATCTTTAGAGACGTTCATGAAATTATGGTCTTCTCTTCATAATAGGAATTTCTTCACTTGAACTTTTTGAGAGATTCTTCATATTTGTACCACGACTTCTTTATTTTTCTCCAATCTTTATTTGGGATTTTGATATACAACGATATGCCTCCTTTTAGGACTTGGATCTATTTATCCTCATACCTTGTTAGGGCCTTTTAGGATAGACTTCTCCATGATCTTTTGGGGAGTTTTGCTTTTCGTCGTGTGTCTCGATCCTTCATATTGATTTTCGATAAATGATTCTTCACATCACTTTTGGATCTTTAGCAACAAAATATAGCCCTCATGCCTTGTTAGGGCCTTTTCGGACTCGCCAATCTTCGCATCCCGCTTCAACAAGTTATGCCTTGGCTATGAACTCTAATCAATACCGAGCAACTTTTAAACGATCTTGGGTTAGAAGCTAAGTAACTTTTCAAATCGTACAACCTTATTTATTGCAGATAAATTTATTAACAAGCGATGGGAGAAAAAGCTCATAATTAACTCACATAAATTCATTAAAGAATACCAAACTTATAATTGACTATATCATCTCTCGTTCTCCACAATTTAAAATCTCAAGGAATGAGATTCGTGGATGCTTAGCCTATTAAATCAATGTTTTGGGTTTTCGAGTCATCTATAGGATCTTGCAAATTCTTACACTCATTCAAGTATAGAATTCGCATTTTAAAGTTCCCTTGATAAACGACTCTCTAGGATCAATTATAGGAACTTGCGAAAAGTTCTTGTTCTTAACCCGTGAGAGTTAAGACTTTCGCGTTTTAAAGCTCCCTATATAAAAGCCTAGCAAAACTTGACTTAAACACGTTATGGATACTAGCTAGAGTAAACTTAGATAAGAACACTCAGGTTGAGTCAAAAGATTCACAACTTTTTAAAATTAAAACCTCTTTATTAAAATTTATTCTAGCAAAGAAAGAAAATAACTATAACAAATGAAAAACTAATAGGCCAAAATAGATCAAAAATTTTTAAAAATGTCGAAAAATTAGATTTTCCCGTTAAAATGAGGGCAAATACAAGGAAAAGACCACTTAACTTCGATAGAAGTCCTAGATAGAACAAGCCAATAAGATTGTCAAACTTATAGCTTATTTCATACGAAGACCTAGATAGAAGTAAAAAGATGAACTTTTTAATAAAATAAACAAGAGATTAAGCAAAACCTTGCTTAATCCGAAATTGCAATGAACCAAAAACAAGAAAAGTAGAATGAGAAAGATAGAGAAAAGCTTGATTAAAAGTAAAGATTCAATAACAAAATTAAAAACACTTGCTTGAATTAAAGGAGTTAAAGTGCAAGACTAGTATTTAAAATGACATGAAAGTAAATTGCAAGGAATGAAAATGGTGGAAAGCTAATTTGTCAAGTTAGCAAACAACAAAATGAAATGGGATGGTGGTTCATCTATTTATAGGGAGAAGGGAGGTTAAGCATGTGTTGCTTCCTTCTTTCTTTCTTTCTCGTCTTTTCGCCTTTTCGTCTTCTTAATTCTTCGACTTTTTCGACGTTTTCTCGGGATTAATTAAACTCGTCTTTGAAAATTCTTCATTAATAAGACTTGAGTTTTTCGGCTTTATTAAACTTCCGTCTTTAGACTTGTTCTTTGATAAATCTTCAGAATAGGTCTTGGACTTCCGTTCTTTTTCCACTCTTGATCTCTTGACTTCGTCCTTTGTCTTTTTCTTTGATAAAAGCCCGTGAAAGCCCGTGTTTTCTCCCATTTTCACATTTTGATCCTAAATCACAACAAAAACACAAACCACGCATAATTCTGACATTTACGACATAAAATAAACGTTTTGGCTTGGTTATTATTATAATTAAGTGGTAAAAGGATAAGTGTTTTCAACTTATTAAATCCCCTACACTTGACCATTGCAATGTCCTCATGCAATGCATTAATTACAAAGCAAGTTATACATTTTCCATCACAATCAATCCACATTGGCCTTTATTTAAGAAACAAAATTTTTAAAGAAAGAAAACAAGTAAAAAGATCAAAAACTTACCTTAGGGTTTTGGGATGTCATGAATGATTATCACCCTCAAGTTTCACGTTCTCCAAACCAAGCTTAAAAACGAGATCATTGTTATTATAAGTTAGTAAACTAACACGAACTCATGTGGGCCAATTATTTACTTATACTCCCTTATTCCTAGGTGTATCTCTTATATTTTATTGTTGTATTGAATGATCACGAGGATGCATTGTTTGACTTATTTTGATAGTTATTTAGGCTGAAAATAAAGTAGGACGATTTAATCAATAGTTAGCTAAAGGACAAAATCTTTTAAAACTGCTTCTCGGGATCTCATAAAGTTCATATCTTGGCATAACTCGCTTCACGATTTGAGACCTTTCTCGGACCGATATTTGGCAGCGACTTTATATTTCAAATCTTGAGAGACGTCCATGAAATTATGGTCTTCTCTTCATAATAAGAATTTCTTCACTTGAACTTTTTGAGAGATTATTCATATTTGGACCACGACTTCTTCATTTTTCTCCAATCTTTATTTGGGATTTTGATATACAACGATCCGCCTCCTTTTAGGACTTGGATCTATTTATCCTCATACCTTGTTAGGGCCTTTTTGGATAGACTTCCCCATGATCTTTTGGGGAGTTTTTCTTTTCGTCGTGTGTCTCGATCCATCATATCGATTTTTTATTAATGATTCTTCACATCACTTTTGGATCTTTTAGCAACAAAATATAGCCCTCATGCCTTGTTAGGGCCTTTTCGGACTCGCCAATCTTTGCATCCCGCTTCAATAAGTTATGCCTTGGCTATGAACTCTAATCAATACCGAACAACTTTTAAACGATCTTGGGCTAGAAGATAAGTAACTTTTTAAGTCTTACAACCTTATTTATTGCAGATAAATTTATTAACAAGCGATGGGAGAAAAAGCTCATAACTAACTCACATAAATTCATGAAAGAATACCAAACTTATAATTGACTCTATCATCTCTCGTTCTCCACAATTTAAAATCTCAAGGAATGAGACTCGTGGATGCTTAGCCTATTAAATCAAAGTTTTGGGTTTTCAAGTCATCTATAGGATCTTGCAAACTCTTACACTCATTCATGTATAGAATTAGCATTTTAAAGTTCCCTTGATAAACGACTCTCTAGGATCAATTATAGGAACTTGTGAAAAGTTCTTGTTCTTAACCCGTGAGAGTTAAGACTTTCGTGTTTTAAAGCTCTATATAAAAAAAGCCTAGCAAAACTTGACTTAAACACGTTAAGGATACTAGCTAGAGTAAACTTAGATAAGAACACTCGGGTTGAGTCAAAAGATTCACAACTTTTGAAAATTAAAACCTCTTTATTAAAATTTATTCTAGAAAAGAAAGAAAATAACTATAACAAATGAAAAACTAATAGGCCAAAATAGATCAAAAATTTTAAAAAATGTCGAAAAATTAGATTTTCTGGTTAAAATGAGGGCAAATACAAGGAAAAGACCACTTAACTTCGATAGAAGTCCCCCTACACTTAATATAAACATTTTCCTCAATGTTTAAGCATGTGGAAGTAAACTCCCCTACACTTAGGACATTGTGCACTTTGTTTAAATCTTGCTAAGGAAAGGACAACTAAAGTGATTCCTATTTTAATATTGAAAAATATAAAATAGAGAATCAAAAGAGTTTAGGATAGAACGGGGAAGATGAGAACACGGAATCACGGGTCGTCAAAAGGCATCAAGAATGGATCTTTAAAACATCGAATCCCCGCAGATGATAAGAAAGAAAACAACAAACACATACTAGGGTCTCCCCCTACACTTATTATGAAAACAGAGAAAAAGGATAGATACTTGGGTTGCCTCCCAAAAAGCGCTTGTTTTTTATAACCGAGTCGTGAGCCTGACTCGACCTTGATTAGCATAGGAAGAAGCTGGGAACACATCCACCGGGATCAAAGACATGGTTTTCATCCATCAAATAGCACAAGCTTAAGGCGAACAAGGCAAGCCAAAGAAGAGTAGGCAAGGTTCCCGTAAGCAGTGATTGAGCACAGTGGTAGCAAGGGTGAGGTGCAAGTATATCTTCATAAGTTCCAAAGATTTTTCCTTTTATTTCATCAGATGGATACTGAGATGGCTTAAAAAGTGAAATACCGGGGTCGAACACCTTTTCCTTTAGGGGAAAATAACACTCAGGCTCATCAGATTTTGAAGAAGAGCCGATCATAAATCTAGCAATCTCATCCTCAGACGGAGGGTAGAGAGGAGTTAAGACATAAGTGCTACTGATATCAGTGTCAGCCGGTTGTTTCTCCTTTGAAGCGGGTTTCTTCATATCCAAAGTAGGATAAAGACCATTATCATCAAAGTCCAAAGGAGGAGAATCACTCTCATTTGGGAAGTATGTGTTGAGAAAAGTAGCAAAGTCTTCCTCAAATGAGTAGTCATCCAAAGTAGGATCAAGTGTTGTTGGCGGAGGATCTTCAACATGTGAAGAATCACTCGAGAGAGTATCAACCTCATCAAAATCATCATAGGTGGGCATGTCTGGATACTCAGAAGTAAAATCATCATAATCATCTCCATTGGAACTAGAATCGTCATCATAAGTATCAAAGATCGGTGGAGAATCATAAATTGGTGGAGGATCGGAATTGGATAGAGAATCATCCACATCATCTTGGAACAGTGGATTATCATAGCAAGAATCGAATAGCGGATTGTTGTAGACGTCAAAATCATCAAGCACATTAATCATATTCGCTGATTCTCTTCTATTAGATTTGGTTGTGATCTTCCCCATTTTGAACACTTGTGCATCATGCCCGACCCGTAAAATTAACTCACCTTCGGCAACATCGACGAGAGCTTTTACGGTTCTTAAGAACGGCCGACCAAGTATTAAAGGAATACGAGGGTCCATTTCATAATCGACAACAACAAAGTCGACCGGAAAAGTGAAGGTGCCAACTTTAATGAACACATCTTTGGCAATACCAACGGGGTAAGCGAGAGTGCGATTTGCAAGCTCAAGAGTCATCTTCGTTGGTGTAAAGTCGGGTAAGGATAGTGTTGTCCAAACACTTAAAGGCATCAAATTAATACTTTCCCTGAGATCAGCTAGGGCAGTAAATTCATCGGTTTTGTTAAAAATGCAAGGCAACACAAAATGACCGGGATCTCCAAGTTTTTCCAGAAGTTCTTTAAGAATAACTGCAGAACAATTTTCATTTAAGCGTGTGTTGACAAGCTCAACCAGCTTTTCCTTCTTGTTAAGCAATTCCTTGAATGCTTTGACAAATTTCGGCATATGGACAAGTGCTTCAACAAGGCTAATGTTGAAATTCATTTGAGAGATCATCTTCAAATAGTTCGACACTTGAATGTAATCCTTGGTTTGCAATTTAGCCTTGTCTAAGCGAGAAGGATAAGGAATATTGGGTTTATAGGTGGAAGGTGGGGTTGGTGAAGGGTTCTTCTTGGGTACTTCAGCTGGTAGAAGTGGAGACGGTAATGGAGGACTAATACTTGGCGTGGGAGTAGGAGGGATAAATGGTGGTGGAGGAGGTGTAGATGGAGTAACTGGGGGAGGGATAGATGGTCCTACAACAGTTGCTCCACTGCGTTTGGTAATAGCACTCACATTCGCTCTCGGGTTAGTGACGGTGTTTGAAGGAAGAGAGCCCGAAGTAGAGGGTTGAATACTTGGTAAAAAACTAGCCAGCATATTCTTCAAATCATTTGTTTGAGTGCTAAAAGAGGTCTGTATATCATGTCGAAGCTCGGATATAATGTCATTACCTTGCTTGGTGATATCCCCTTTCAAATTGATAATTTGGCTTTGCAGATTCTTAATTTGCTCTCCTTGGGTTCTCATTAAGGCTTCAACATCTTGATTAATGGGTGGGGCTTGTTGAGTGGGTGGGTGATAAGGATTAGAAGCTCGAGGTGGGATTTGGTTGCTTCTATTGTAGTTGTTGGGGTTGTGGTTTTGAGGAGACAAACCGGGTGAAAGATAGTTGTTAGAATGGTAACTTAGCAAATTCCGATCACCGTGAGGTCGCGCTTGGTAATTTTCCGTTGAATAGTTACCATAAGCCGCATACACGTTTTCCGGATTGCCTTGAGTAGAATGACAATCAGTGTATGAATGAGGACCACCGCAAGTCTCACAAGATATTGCTACATCTTTAAGTTGTTGTTGTTGGTGTGTAGCGATGAGCAATATATTTTTGTTCATTTCGGCCATCATGAGGGTGAATTCGGTCATGTCGGAGTTTGCTGAAGTAGAAGAAACATTGACTCTCGGGTTGTTCCTTGAAGATGCGGAGGAATCCTATTTTTTGTGATGAGTAGTCATGTTCTCAATAAGCTCTCTACACTCCTCGGGTCTTCTTTTCATAAATGTGCCACCGGCGGCTGCATTAATAGTATCACGATCACGAAAGGTTAAAACATTGTAGAAAGTCTCAATTAAGGTAACGGGGAGCATGTTATGGTTTGGACATCGATCGATCAAAACATTATATCTTTCCCAAGCATCAAAGAGAGATTCATCGGGTTCTTGCATGAAACCGCTGATTTGATTTCGAAGGCTCGTGACCATGGATGGTGGAAAGTAGCTCGACAAAAATCGTTGAGTCATGTCGTCCCAAGTATGAATGGAATTCTTCGGGAGACGATCAAACCATTTTTCGGTGTGGTGGGATAAAGTATGTGGAAAGAGCTGTAGGCGAAGGACATCCATAGTAACACCGGGCAACTTCATGCTTTGAGTAATAGTAATGAATTTGTCGAGGTGCTTGTTGTCATCATCATCCGGCAATCCGCGAAATGGATTAGTTTGCACTTGTTGGATCATGTGATGCTTCAACGAAAACTCCGGAGCCGTGATTTTCATGGCGCAATCGGTCCTCCTCGTCCATACATTGTGGGTTGACAAAGCTCCTCCATTGTCCGAAGGTCAGGCTGTAGAAGAACATTGTTGTTGTTATTGTTGATGTGCGGTGGATTATTGTTGTTATTCACACCTTCCATAACTAAATCTTCACGAGTCTCGGGCTCTGAATAAGTTGAAGATCTAGTACGCATACACCTGCGAAAGCAAAAGAAAAAGATACCAAAGCAATAGACAATATATATACACTATAGAAATAAAAATGAAATCTTTTTGGATTTTTGAAAATTTTTAATTTTTATGGATTTTTGGAAATTTTTAATTTTTATGGATTTTTGAAAATTTTTAATTTTTATGGATTTTTTGAAATTTTTGAGCAAGAAAAATAACGTTCACGAGTAAACGGATCCCAAAATTCAACGCCTCTCTCACGGAAAACCCTTAATCTTAACGAAAAGAGCCGGCAATGGCGCCATTTAATACAAGCTTTTAATTATAAAAATTGTTTGTTTAAGTTGTCTAATCGAATTGATTACTGGGTTTAAGTGTGACTCAGTCGTCATTTGGTGGGAAACAAGGATTTGTCGTTGTAGTATAATTAAAATGCAAGACTTAAAAGTAAATGATGGTTAATTAAAGTTAAGACTAATTAAAACTTAATTGGAGCAAAATTAAAACTTTAAAAGTAATTAAATTTAATGACGAAAATTAAAACTCGACAAAAAGTAAAATTGACATGTGATAAAAAATGTAAACTTGAAATAACTAAGACAAAACAATTTCAAAATAACACTAAGTAAAAAGGCGGGAAAAATTAAATTCGAAATAAAAATAAAAACAGGAAAACAAAATTCAAACACAAGTCAAAAAGAGTTCAGATCGCAATACGATCGCAACCAATGAAGGTGGTTGGATCGTACCCTAATCGTACTCTGATCGTAGCCCAGATCGCAATGAATGCGATCGTAATGGTGATCGTACTCCACCACGATCTGACTTTAGATCGTACTCTAGATCACAATGAATGCGATCAAAACGAAGGATCGCAATGAATGATCGTAACAAGGACTGGGACACGATCGCACCCACAGATCACAATATGTGATCGTGGTGTGGATCGTACCAGGGAAAGGAGAATGGGATCGTAATCAATGCGATCGAAGCCAAGGATCGTAACAAGGAAAACCCTCCTAAGACCGTAATGAAATGCAAACAGCAAATAAGCAAAACTAAATAAGTACTTTAACAATAAGCAAATTTCAAAAACTAAACCAAAAACAATAATAAGACGAGACAATATGCTACAAATTTAAAGACTTTTTCCAACCACGAAATAAGTAAACAAAATAAGCAAACTTTTAGAAAGATGAAACTTTTAGAAAACTTAGAAAAGCAAATAAGCTAAGTACAAAACAAGCCAATAAGATTGTCAAACTTATAGCTTATTTCATACGAAGACCTAGATAGAAGTAAAAAGATGAAATTTTTAATAAAATAAACAAGATATTAAGCAAAACCTTGCTTAATCCGAAATTGCAATGAACCAAAAACAAGAAAAGTAGAATGAGAAAGATAGAGAAAAGCTTGATTAAAAGTAAAGATTCAATAACAAAATTAAAAACACTTACTTGAATTAAAGGAATTAAAGTGAAAAACTAGTATTTAAAATCACATGAAAGTAAATTTGCAAGGAATGAAAATGGTGGAAAGCTAATTTGTCAAGTTAGCCAACAACCAAATGAAATGGGATGGTGGTCATCTATTTATAGGGAGAAGGGAGGTTAAGCATGTGTTGCTTCCTTCTTTCATTTTTTCTCGTCTTTTCGCCTTTTCGTCTTCTTAATTCTTCGACTTTTTCGACGTTGTCTCGGGATTAATTAAACTCGTCTTTGAAAATTCTTCATTAATAAGACTTGAGGTTTTCGGCTCTATTAAACTTCCGTCTTTAGACTTGTTCTTCGATAAATCTTCAGAATAGGTCTTGGACTTCCGTTCTTTTTCCACTCTTGATCTCCTGACTTCGTCTTTTGTCTTTTTCTTCGATAAAAGCCCGTGAAAGCCCGTGTTTTCTCCCCTTTTCACATTTTTGATCCTAAATCACAACAAAAACACAAACCACGAATAATTCTGACATTTACGACATAAAATACACGTTTTGGCTTGGTTATTATTATAATTAAGTGGTAAAATGATAAGTGTTTTTACACTTATTAGATCTACACAAACACCTTCACTGTAAATCACGTGCCGCAGAAATTGCCCTGATTTCAACCAAAAGTCACATTTAGATAACTTCGCATACAACTTTTCTTTCTTCAACAATTCCAAAATTATCCTTAAATGCTTCTCATGTTCTTCTTCACTCTTGGAATAAATGAGAATATCATCAATGAATACGATAACAAACTTATCCAAATACGGCTTGCACACACGATTAATCAAGTCCATGAATACGGCAGACGCATTTGTTAATCCAAAAGGCGTAACTTGAAATTCAAAATGTCCATAGCGAGTAGCTGTTATAGGAATATCTTCTTCCCTAACTCTCAGTTGATGATACCCAGACCTCAAATCGCTCTTCGAGTATACACTTGACCCTTGCAACTGATCAAACAAATCAGCAATCCTCGACAATGGATACCGATTATTGACAATCAATTTGTTAAGTTCCCGAAAATCATTACACATTCGAAACGAACCATCTTTCTTCCTAACAAACAAAACAGGAGCACCCCACGGAGACGAACTCGGTCTAATAAATCCCTTATCCATCAATTCCTTTAATTGATCAGATAATTCCTTCATCTCAGATGGCGTTGAATGATATGATAGACGATCAATAGGCGCATCTCCGAACACTAAGTCAATTCGGAACTCAACTTCACGATGCGGTGGTAATCCCGACATATCTTCAGGAAAAACTTCAGGATACTATCTAATCACAGGTACATCCTCCAGTTTCCTCTCATTTACATCATCACTACTTATCTGAGCAAGAAGCACATCACAACCCTCTTCCATATACCTCATCATCTTCAAACACGAAACAACTCTCAAACGAGAAGTAAATTCTCTAGCGGTATCTGAACTAATCTCTCTCCACAAAAAATTACTACATCATTAGCAACTAACCAATCCACGCCAATAATCACGTCAAAAGATCCTAATTCTATGGGCATCAAATCAATACTAAACACATAATTCCCTAACTTCAAGGAACAACCTTTCAGCATAGAACTAGTGCTAACAACCTTACCATCAACTAACTCCACATTATAACTAGTTGTCAATCTTACTGGTTCTCTATCCAATAGCTGACTGAATCTAACATCTAAGAAACTTCTATCTGATCCAGAATCAAATAACACACTAGCATAACAAGCATCAAGTAAGAACGTACCAGGCTAGAGCATCTCCCACGACATAGGCTAGAGCAGCAGTCCCAGCAGCAACATTGCCTCCTTGTCAAGCGCCAACCCTCGGACAGTTCCCTTGCTTATGTCCACGGCCTCCACATCCAAAACAATTAACCACCTCGACAATCTTGGATCCAATAGCCACACCCTTGTTCCTACAGTTTGTCGCTTTATGTCCTACCTTCCCATACTTTTTGCAAGCAGGTGGACAGTTCCCAATATGATACAGACTGCATCGACCACACTTCGGGTTCACTTTGTTACCTTGGGTTTTAGTAGCAGCACAAGCACCATCATTCCTTCTAAAGTTTTATTGTTGATTCCTATAACCTCTTCTATTTTGCCCTTAATTTGAGTGTGCAGCTTCCCACTTTCTCTTGTTCCCTTTAGCAATACTATCCTTTCTATCTTGCAGTTTCATGTCCATCAAAGCATGAGCTTTCTGAACAGCTTCATCAAAAGTCTTGGGTTTCGATGAAGTAGTCCCTCCCTTGATATTGCTAGATAAACCCATGATATACTGCTTCATCTTCTTATGATCATCAGCAAAAGCATCAGGACACAACAAACACAAATAAGAAAACCTCTTCGTATAAGCCACAATATCATTATTTCTTAACACCAAATGCCTCAACTCATCTTCCAACTGACCTAACTCTTCCTCAGGATAAAACTTAGCAGTTGTTGTCCCTAATTTATGATGATTCTACACAAATAAAGAAGAAAGAAAGGTAGATAAAAGATGGAAGGTTTCTACAGAGAGAAAGTAGTAAGAGAAAGTAGAGAGAAGTATGTGTTAAAATTTTGTGACATTATATTAGAAAATAAGACAACCAACACCCCTCCTAACATGCTAGGAAGTGTTTTTATAGCCTAGCCTACATGTGGCTTAATGGGCTATATGTTTGATTGGGTCGGGCTTAAATAAAATGCTTAGTACCTTGAAAGAGGCCTTTTAAGCTAGCCATCAAGCCCGTAATGTCACGACTATAATAACTAACTATTACAACGTTCTACTAAATGTTACAATATAAACCTATGACCGAACATTCTTGTTTGACTCAATATTTTGAGGCTAACAATCTCCCCCAATGTAAGGTCATTCCTCTTTGATATTTGAAGATCAATGAAGATTACAAATTTCGTCATAAATGAGTCTTAAACGTGTAATAGTAGTCATGTTCCTTCATGCTGTGATCTTTGAGCCTTTGTCATTGTCTTTCGACTTTGTCTTTTATCTTGAGATCTTCAAGTCATTCTTGACTTGTCTTTGCCATCTTGCGATCTTGTATCTTCATCCACATGCTCATACTTTGCACTATCTTGAAAGCTTTCTAACAATCTCCTTTGAATAGAGGTCATTCCTCTACTTTAGATGTTAGGAAAGATTATGATCATTAGAGTTGTAGAAGTCTTTAGCTTTCTTGATTGTTGAATGTCTTTGTGTATGAGAATGTGGTTTTGAATCTTCGACTTTGCTGAGTACACCGTAACACCACCTTCTCAAGACAAAACTTAGACACGGACTGAACGGCTTTGACATTCGTTCTAAATCGGTAGCGTTTTACCTCCGGTCGGTGAAGACCGTTACACGATATTAAATATCGTACCTGTGATACGTAGATTCAATTAAGAACCTCCTTGACAGGGTTTCACGGTTGTACTAGCCATTCTCTTTACTTGACCGTCTCAAAGCAAGACTGCGAACATAAAGAGTGAATCAATTGTATAGATATCCGCTTGATTAAACTCGTCAATTCAAATTCCTGGGACAAGTTTGATTCATTAAGAATCTTACCATTGTTGCTTTCTAGTTGACACAAGCTTGATTCATAAAGAATCTCGTAAGTTACCTACCGTAGCGCTGTTTGATGTTGACACTAGAAAGATTTCTGATAGGTGTGAAAACACCCATCCTTTTACCACTTAATTACAATAATAACCAAGGCAAAACGTGTATTTTATGTCGTAAATGTCGGAATTATGCGTGGTTTGTGTTTTTGTTGTGATTTAGGACGAAAATGTGAAAAGGGGAGAAAACACGGGTATTCACGGGCTTTTATCGAAGAAAAAGACAAAAGACGAAGTCAAGAAATCAAGAGTGCAAAAAGAACGGATGTCCAAGACCAATTCTGAAGATTTATCGAAGAAAAAGTCAAAGACGGAAGTTTACTAAAAGCCGAAGAACTCAAGTCTAATTTATTGAAGAAATTACAAGACGAGTTTATTCATCCCGAGACAAAGTCAACAGTCGAAGTATTAAGAAGATTAAGGACTAAAGGATAATTAGAGAGAGAAGAAAGAGGCAGGAAGCTTCCACTAAGCACCTCCCTAATCCACTATAAATAGGGTCCTTAGGCTTTCATTTTTCTTGTTGGCTAGAGTGACACTAGTTCTTCTACCATTTTAATTACCTTGCACTTTAATTACATGTCATTTAAATACATTGTCTTGCACGTTAAATTCATTTTAATTCCAAGTAAGTGTTCTTAATTTTTTTGCTTTAATCTTTATTTACTTTTGATCAAGTTTCTTTTATCATTCTCTTTCTACCTTTCTCTTGTTTTTGGTTTGTTTTAAAATTCGGATTAAGCAAGGTTTGTTTAATCCCTTTGCTTATTTGATTAAAAGTTTTGTCTTTTCTTTTCCCTTTAAGTTTTCATACGAAATAAGCCACAAGTTTGACAATCGTATGTGCTTATTTGGTATTTAGATTAAATATTTTCAAGTTTTTCTTAAAAAGTTTTACCTTTTAAATTCCATTTCATTAAGTTTCATCTTTTAAAGTTTTACCTTTTAAAGTTTCTTAAAAAGTTTTACCTTTTAAGTTTTTTTTTTTTTGAATTCAGCTTATTAGTTCTAGCTTATTTGGACTTGTGCTTATTGTGAATGTGTAACTCCATCGGAAAGAAGGGAACCTACACATTGCGACAGCCTCACTTAGCCACATTCCGATTGTGACAGAATTGGGACAAGGGCTTTGCATTTCGATCATGGATTGCGATCTAGAGTAACAACACCCTCATTCCGATATGGGATTGCGATCGCACATTGCGATCGCACATTCCGACGGCTCTTGAGGTTTTCTATGTCGAAGTGCTGCCCGATTTTCCTTAGCAACTTTCCGATCTGAACTTATTCCGATGGGAGTGACATTCAGATAGCTTGTATATATTCCGATAGACTGCATTCCGATAGATTCTCTTTTCAACATTCCGATAGATCCACTTTTATACATTCTGATAGCCACATTGCGATCTGGATTCCGATGGCATGGTGACATCATTCCGATCAAACATTCCGATGGTCTTGGGTTTGGGATTATATTTTTCTTTGTTTTGCTTTTAAGTGACATTTTTAATACTTCGTTAAATTTAATTTTCGTCACGCTTTAACTTTGAGTCATTTAATTAATTTACTTTGAAAAGTTTTAATATTGCACCCTTTACTTTTAATTAGACTTAGATTTAATTAACCGCCATTTACTTTTAAGTCTTGCATTTTAATTACACTACAACGACAAATCTTTGTTTCACAAAAAGACGACTGAGTCGCACTTAAACTAATAATCAATTCGATTAGACATACATCATCGAACATATAATTTTTATATGGGCAAAAGCCTTGTATCAAATGGCGCCGCTGCCGGCTCTTTTCGTGAAGATTAACGGTTTTTTGTGAGAGACGCGTTGGCTTTTGGGATCCGTTCACTCGTGAACGTTATTTTTCGTATCAAAAATTTTCAAAAAAATCCCAAAAACATTTGAAAAATCATAAAACGCATTTCTTTCTCAAAGTTTTGCACTAAAAATATTATTCTTGCTTCTCTATTTTTCTTTATGGATTCTTATGTCCATTGCATCGGGTGTGGGAGATGATTATACGGGAAGGACTCATGTCAATGGTGTACATGTGAGCAGTGCGGAAATGATATCGACAATACACAATTCGAATTTTTTCCATCATGCAACTCGACTAATTTGTCCTTTTATAATCCACCTCCTGTTCCCCGTGCATCTATTGTAGAAGCGATTCTCATTGGCATGTTTCGTGCCCGGTTCGATACCCGTGTGATCATTGGCAAGAACCGGGTTACAATTATGACAATGGTAATAGCTTTCCACATGACGCACCCGGTTTTTCTCCATACCCATGTTGCCAAAATTTTGGGGGCCCTCACGATACTTCTTATTGTCAGCCAATGAATTATTATGAGCCAAATCCGTGTCCTCATTGTTCTTCACCGATGGATTATTATGAACCAAATCCGTGTTATAATTCTTCTCAACCGATGACTTACTATGAGCCACATCCGTGCTATAATTTTGGTTTTCATAACTATGAGCCCCCACACCCCAACCTCAATCATCAATCCTATCGGAGAATTCATATTGCCCAACAACTCACTACTTTGAATGAAGAAAGACAAGCCATTCTTTGGAAACTTCATGACGGCTTAATTCAACTGACCGAGGCATTGAAGGAACAAAAGCGATAGCAACAAGAGAAAGTATCTAATCTTAGTGATTATACCCCTCCTCTTGTGTGTCAATACTATTATGATGATGATGGCGACGATGATGTCTACGCTCTCGACCCATCTTCTGAAGTTGCTACTCCTACTCTCGATATTCCTAATGCGTCTAAGGCTGATGATTCATTGAGTGAGATTAGTGATTTTGGCCTCGATAAATTCTTTGATGATGAGGTTTGTGACATGCCTACTGCTATGTAGTCTGAGGACGACGTTGCTCTTACGGAAGAGGTCGATCCTAATGATGACGATTTTTCTCCACGCTATGAGAATTTCACTTTTGAAATTTCTCAATCTCCACCGGGAGATGCGGGCGATGACGATTTATTCTCTCCGGCTTACGAGAAGTTCACCGATGAACTTGCTCTTGTAGATGAGGTGGAAGACGTGATTCTTCGCGACAGATTACGGAAAGTGCATCTTCTTATTGCTCAAATCAAAGAGTTGACTTCTCCTCCTCTTTCCGAGTCTTTACCTCCATCTATTCCTCCCGTTGAAGATAATGACCCATTGCTAGAAGAAATCGACATTCACTCAATACCTCCGGGTATTGATGATGATGACACGGAGGGGGATATTATTTTTTATAATTTGCTGCAAGAAGTTATTGTCCCAAGTCCCCCTCCCGAGCACCTTTCATCCACTCCTTTAGCCACTATTACGGAGGATGAGTGCTTTGACCCAGGAGGTAACATTCACTATTTCATGATTGATAACATTACGGCTTTGCCGAGTGCTCAACATCCATTGTCTTTGGGGGATGACAATGTGCTTACTTTACCCACCCCACCTCCCGTGGATCTCGATTTCACATACTTTTCGTATGTTGAAAGAACCTTTCTCCCATTTAAGACTTATCCACCCGCCTCCCCTTTGTTGATGTCAACCGGGAACGAGGACAAGATCTTTGATCTCGGTATTACATGCGAGGCTTCCCCATGGACCATTTAATTCGGGGACGAGTCCGGCTCGTGACTCGGTTAATATAAACAAGTGCTTTTTGGGAGGCAACCCAATTATCTATCTATCTTTACTTGTTTTCACCATAAGTGTAGGGGGAGCCCCGTTGGTGTTTCTTGTTTTCTTTCTTATCATGTGCAGGGATTAGAGCTTCACAGACACACTCTTGATAACTTTTGACGAACCGTGATTCCGTGTTCCCTTCTTCCCGGTTCTATCCTAAACTCTTTTTGATTCACTATTTTATATTTCTCAATATTAAAATAGGAATCTCGTTAGTTGTCTCTTCTTTAGCAAGATTTAAACAAAGTGCACAATGTCCTAAGTGTAGGGGAGTTCACTCCCACATGCTTAAACATTGAGGACAATGTTTATATCAAGTGTAGGGGGGACTTCTATCGAAGTTAAATGGTCTTTTCCTTGTATTTGTCCTCATTTTAACCGGAAAATCAATTTTTCGACATTTTTCAAAGTTTTTGATCTATTTTGGCCTATTAGTTTTTCCCTTTGTATAGTTATTTTCTTTCTTTGTTAGAATAAATTTTAATAAAGTGGTTTTAATTTTGAAAACGTTGTGAATCTTTTGACTCAACCCGAGTTTACTTATCTAAGTTTACTCTAGCTAGTATCCTTAACATGTTTAAGTCAAGTTTTGCTAGGCTTTTATATAGGGAGCTATAAAACGCGAAAGTCTTAACCCTCACGGTTTAAGAATAAGAACTTTTCGCAAGTTCCTATAATTGATCCTAGAGAGTCGTTTATCAAGGGAACTTTAAAATGCGATTTCTAAACTTGAAAAAGTCTAAGAATTTGCAAGATCCTATAGATGACTCGAAAACCTAAAACATTGATTTAATAGGCTAAGCATCCACGAGTCTCATTCCTTGAGATTTTAAACTGTGGAGAACGAGAGATGATAGAGTCAATTATAAGTTTGGTATCCTTTCGTGAATTTATGTGAGTTAATTATGAGCCTATTCTCCCATCGCTTGCTAATAAATTTATCTGCAATAAATAAGGTTGTACGATTCGAAAAGTTACTTAGCTTCTAGCCCAAGATCGTTTAAAAGTTGCTCGGTATGGATTAGAGTTCATAGCAAAGGCATAACTTATGAAAGCGGGACGAGAAGATTGGCGAGTTCGAAAAGGTCCTAACAAGGCATGAGGTCTACATTTTGTTGCTAAAAGATCCAAAGTGATGTGAAGAATCATTTATCAAAGATCAATATGAAGGATCGAGACACACGAAGAAAAGCAAATACTCCCGTAAAGATCATGGAGAAGTTTATCCAAAAAGGCCCTAACAAGGTATGAGGATAAATAGATCCAAGTCCTAAAAGGAGGTGGATCGTTGTATATCAAAGTCCAAAATAAAGATTGGAGAAAAATGAAGAAGTCGTGGTCCAAATATGAACAATCTCTCAAAACTTCAAGTGAAGAAATTCCTATTATGAAGAGAAGACCATTATTTCATGAACGTCTCTTAAGATTTGAAGTATGAAGTCGCTGCCAAATATCGGTCCGAGAAAGGTCTCAAATCAGGAAGAGAGTTATGCCAAGATATGAACTTTTTGAGGTCCCGAGAAGCAGTTTTAAAAGATTTTGTCATTTAGCTAACTATTGATTAAATCGTCCCACTTTATTTTCAGCCTTAATAACTATCGAAATAAGTCAACAATGCATCCTCGTGATCATTCAAGACAATAATAAAATATAAGAGATACACCTAGGAATAAGGGAGTCTAAGTAAATAATTGGCCCACATGAGTTCGTGTTAGTTTGCTAACTTATAATAACAATGATCTCGTTTTTAACCTTGGTTTGGAGAATGTGAAAACTTGAGGATGATGATCATTCATGACATCTTTCAAAACCCTAAGGTATGTTTTTGATTTCTTTACTTAGTTTCTTCCTTTGAATATTTATAATTTTCTATCTCTTTAATAAGGCCAATATGGATTGATTATGATGGAAAATGTAAAACGTGCTTTGTAACTAATGCATTGCATGAGGACATTGCAATGGTCAATTTCCATTCGTCATTGTGAATATTAATGAATATCACTCTAAATGTTCTGGCAAGACCACAAAGATATTGCGTAGAAACCTGAAACGAGTTTGAATCAATTCAGAAACAAACCACTGTTGCTTTTCAGTTTTACATATGTTCAATTCATAAAGAATCTTACACATGACCTACCGTAGTGTTGTTTGATGTTAACACTGGAAGGATTTACACTCATCATTGTGAATACTATGAAGTATCACTCTGAGTGTTCTTAGCAATATCGCAAGGATATAGCGTAGGACTTTTTTGATCGTCATCCGTGTGTCCTAACGAGATTTGATTGATCTCTTGGCTCTAGACTCGATTTGTGCACTTTTATTAGTCGGAGGCTGCAGCAAATGCCATCTATTCAATATCAACTATCTTGGAATAATAAAGTCAATAGAAGTCATGTTGATCTCCGTGAAAATAAAACAAACTTTTTTTGAGAAAAGCCTGAGTCAGCTGGGGAGGGGTTTTGCATTACATCACTGGGTCCATGATGTGTTGACCCGGTTTCTGCCTAAGTTGTATGGAGGGCTTGTTTGTTTACACCCTTTATCCTTACATTTCTTTTTCATTCTTCAACCCCTTCGATGCTTACCAAGACATCATTAATAGCACCTTATTGTGATAGTTCCAGTGCTATCATCAGTACTTAGTAGACATTCAGCTTCTTTCACGTTCTACTCCATCTTTCCTAAAGACTTCTAATAATCTATTGGATTGTCCCTAGGAAGATCCCTCTGGTTCTGTTTGGATCATAGGACTTAAGCCTAACCACCCTTTTGACACCAATAACGTCGTGATTTAAAGATGTTGTGGGTATTTGATCGTAACCATGAGTGCTTGAGTCTTTAGATCACATTTTAATCACATTTTCTCCCCTATCTCTAATATATAAAATCATTTGTGTTGTGTCAAAAAGTTGATGTGGCAGAAACTCAAAATGAAGAAACAATATATTTGTTCATGTGACGCTGACATGTGAAAGCTAGGCGTTGATACATGTATTTTGGACACTGACATGTGAAAGCTAGGCGTTGATACATGTATTTTGGACACTGACATGTGAAAGCTAGGCGTTGATGGATGTCTACGGTTTAATAGAATCTTCTATTTAGGGAATATATTAAATATATTATTTAGTATATAGTTATCAAAATAGATGATATACATGTTATTCATAGTTATCTCTTGTAAAACCCTAATCCTTAGTCTATAAAAGGAACAAGGGTCTTAAGTTTTATTCATATCTTTTCATTCACAACGTAAACCTAAAGTGTGTGTCGACTATGTGTGGGATTAATTTATACACACCTAGTGATTGTTTGTTATTAATATAATGAACAATTCAAGAAATATGTAGGGTTTCTTCCAAACCCTAGATCATTTAAATCAGAAAAACATGGAGTTTGTGAGTGTTATAACGTGAATATGGTTCACAATATTCAGATCCCAGTACAATTAAAATTTATTTTGAACATTTTTATATAATTGGACAAACTGAGAAATTTAAAACTTTTTACGTTTACGTTTCATAAAAACTTAATATTTATTGTTAATTTACGTGTAATAATTATCGACGCTTTAAAACATCGGATTGAGCAAAACTGATAAAAATAATAGTTGAGATAGAACTAAGACTTAGAAAATATGAAGGAATAATTTCTGAATATATACGGTCATGATCTTTATTTCATCGAGGAAGGTGAATATAATTACTGACACATTATGTAGAAAAGATAAAGAACCAATTAGGACATGTTCCTTAATAATGAAGGTGAGAAATAAATTGTCGAGCAATTTAAAAATAGCCGATGATTGTAAGAAGAATAATATAGATAATAAAAAGGGGTTCGCGGCTAATATGAACCATTAAAATTGAGAAGCCGATGGCGTTAAATGTATAAAACGCCACTTGTGGTTGCTTAAATATGGAGATTTTGAGATGTAGTCATGTTGGAATCTCGTAAGTATAAGTATTCTATTCCTTTCATTTCTGATTTAATGTATCATTATCAGAAGAAGTTGTACTAATGGCAAATTATGAAGGCAGACACCGCCTCATACATTAGTAAACGTCTAGCTATTGCAAAGGTCATCATCTGAACTTGATTCGATTTGGGTCATCGTCGACAGACTGACCAAATCTGCTAATATCATTCCTGTTAATGATAGATTCTTGATGAAGAAGTTGACTCTTTTGTATCTAAAGGAGTTGTGTAAACATGGTGTGCCTGTATCGATCATCTCTATCAAGATCATCGCTTCGCATCGAATTTTTAGAGATTTGCTCAGAAGTCATTGAGAACGAATCTTGATGAGAGTAATGTTTACCACCCCAAACGAAGGGACGAGGTAAAGTAACGATACAAAATACTATAAGTGTTGTTCTATATTTGAATGATTGACCTTTGGTAATAAACTGTAAATTCATTTTCCTTTGGAGTGATTATCATTGATAATTATCGTATTAGGATCAAGATCGAATCTTGTGAGGATATATATATTAGAGCATCTGTAAGCAGGAGATGGGATGAAGACATCTGACATACACCCACTGTGAGTTGGACATGTCTTTTAGGTTTAAGGTTTCCTATGATGACAAACCTAACTGTACAAAATACTCGACCCACGAGACCTGAAATGATTGTTGAAATTAGGATCTGATTATTGACTGTCGGTAGTGGGCAGGAGGTTATGTGAATATGAAATGTAGATCTTGAAGTGCCAGATGGGTAGCGAAGTTATGCCAAAAATTTTAACCAGGGAAAAATGAATTGATGATCTGAAAGATCATGGGATATAAGTCCCCGTTGTATGGGACCATTGAGATGATGTAAAAGTTGGTTTTAAAGGCATATGAGCTGGATCTACCCTATGACTTCAAGGGCTGCATGAATTATGTTTCGTAAATCTAACTTGATAAAATGTCTATCAAGTGAAAATCTAACTATTCCTTAATGAAGTTTAGATCGGCGAAAAGTTGCATTCATCAAAAACCCGTGAGAATCATGGATAGAGAAAGTAAGTCAACATTAAGCCTGATCTTATTCACGTAGTTATGTTTGATGAAACTCGCGTATTGTAATGGATTACACTTGTGAGAAAAGACCGAATGTGGAGGAAATACCCACATGGCTTTAACTCTATAAGAAGCGAGTAGTAAGGTAAAATGATCTTTGAGGAAAAAGATCTTGTTTAGGGGTAAATGCTGTGATAGTCCGTCAATTTATGATTGATATTTTATTCTCAAATATTATTTAAAAACATTATTTTAATGTTATATTATGAACTCACTTATTGTTGGGAAGAATTTGGATTTACGTCTTGAAGTAGCATCGAATACGTCTAAACCGGAGGATTCTACGTTACGTGCTTACGTTTACATACACCGGTTTGGTGACAGTCCGACATTTCAGGAAATAAATTTATCCGTGAATATTATTTTGGAATTTTAAATTTGTGTTGGTTCATAAACTCACAAATTTACGAGAAGAGATTAGGACTTACGATTATAAGTAAACGTCCTTTACGACTAAACCGGAAACCTTAGGATTACATATTTACGTTTTCGAACTCCTTTTTTGATGAGACAATTTTTATTATATTTGTTTTGTGTCGTTGATTCATAATTTATAAAAACGTTTTTCGTAAAACGACTCGAGGGCACGCAAATCGAGGAAACTAGAATCGAGGAGTACCCGTAAATAAATGGGGATGAGACAAAACCACTTTTGCCCCACCCCCAATATGGTACGGCTAGACTTAGCCACATACACCATGTGGTGTCAAGCTTACAAGATAAGCTAAGACACATGTCTTAGTTTACTTGCAAGCTAGCAACCACCATCTCTAAACCACTAACCTCATTTCCAATCATGCAAAACTCACAACTCTCTCATCTCTCTCTCAATATTGCCGTCCCAACTCACCCCCAAAACACCCATTTGATCTTGATTCAACCATAAAATCTTATGTTATCTACACATATGATGAAGTCCTATTGAAGACTTGAAGATTGGAGGTGATTCTAACATCCAAGGAGGTGATTTGATGATGTCCACGGGCTGATTTCTACATAAGGTTTACAAGTAATGGTGGCCTTGAAGATTGGTGCTGATTTATCACAAGTTGTGTGATCAGAATCCATGTCTTGATCATAACCTACATAATCTTGGTGGTATAAAGATTGTTCTTCCCATCCTCTTGTTATTTTGATTATGTAATCATGTATTTTCTTTATTATTGTATATGCATATGATGAATATATGATGATAAAAATGTTGTGTGGGGATCAAGTGTTGATAAATATGATTAAAAAGATGAAAAACCATAAGTAACAACGCTAAAATCTTGCTTAAAATGTTGGCTGTATAAAAACAGTAACTAACCAAGTTATGAACTTATAAAATTACATGGTGGAATCCATTTACAGTAAGTGTTAGATATCATACACATGTGAGAGTTGTCCATGCAATGTAATCATCAAAATGAGTGAGATATGATCAAAATAAGATTAGTGTGCCAATCTGAATAGTCTATTTTATAGGGACTGTTAAGGATAGTTAGACATGGAATGAGCAGTAGCTGTAACTAACTTATTTGTAGCACATAATATGAAGTTTATGCCATCCAAAAATGAGATTCTATCTCCTTATATAACTCAAGATATGATAAAAATGGTGAAGATGAAACTAAAAATCAGATTTTGAAGAATTAATGTTTAATAGTATTATATAAGTAGTCAAACTAATATAGTATAAAATGTGAATTAAAAATCACTAACTTATAAATTTCATTTATATAAATATGTATAAGGTTAAATAAATGGACACATTATAAAAATGATAGTTGAATAAGATTTATAAGTTATAAAAACTATAAACATGATTTTTATGACTTTTTCGGCTATTACCGTAAAATTAACGTTTTTCGCCAATTAAAACTTAGACGATCAAACCCGTCTAATGTAAAGTTTTTAAAAGTCATATACTGATATATAAGTACCTAATACAAGTAAAAACCGATAAAACCCGAACTATATGACATACGGACATTAACGAGCTAAGTTAGCATATTTGGACTAATAATTTAACTAAATAAGTTAAACACTTATAAAAATTACTTATTGGGCTTAACCCATTTGGGCGCAACATGTAAAGTATAAATACTTATAATACAAGTATAAAATGTATTAATACAAGTTAATGAACTTATAATAGGCTTATTGGACCTAAAACATGTAAATAAGTAAAACTAGTAAACTAGTATAAAAGTTACCAACACATAACAATAAAATGAGTAAATGAGAATGTATAAACCCACTTGATCATCATCATATATATAAAATCATCATATGTATACATAATTGTTATTTTTATAAAGTCATTGGACAAGAGTCTAAGACAAGTATTATTTGTCTAGGTTTCCGTGATTGAAACACGTACCGTACATCCAAATCGCCGATAACCGCCTTCCCACATCAACGTGAGTTCATAGCCTCGCACTATTTTAAATGTTTTTATGAAATGTTTTATAAACCCGCGAGGGAGATAACATGTTAGTTTTTATAAAATAGGACACTAGTTGTCCCGATTGTCTGTTTATTGATTTGGACCCGAATGATTGTATAACCAGATGAATGATTAAATGACCCGATAGCTGAAATGAAATGGATTATTGAAGTTAGGTTATGTCACTAAAAGTCCCATTAGCATGAATTGTGGACTACCGGGATTTGGTAGACGCTTATGCATATAATAGTACTATTTGGGGACGATCACCCCAGTTCGCGCCTTGACGGTTGATCCCCGTCGTGGCACATTGATAGGTAAGCGAATTTATGTATGAGAAGACTTACACAAGCGTGATTATTGTGACGACACGCTAATTTAGATGGGAAAGCTGAGTTTCGGGCTAGCTACCCATTGTTTGTTGTAGTAAGGTAACAATGTCATGCAGCTTATAATAATCCAAATAACGAAATACTGCTATATGCACCGAATTACGATATATTGCCTGACTAGGAATACGGGGTCTTACTGTTGATATTATGTTCGTGTTTTGGTTTTTCACAACCATATTCATATAACGGTTTTTATTTAACTATATACAACGTTATAAAACGTATTGTATGATGTTTTTACGACAATGGTACGTATAATGATTTTGAAAGCAAAAGCCTATATTATGATTTTTGATAAGGATTGTATAAAATGACTTTGGCTATTTTATGGCCTATTACAAAGATTTGTACAGAATGATTTTCGGTAATAATTTTATACCGATGCTATATTGATGGATTTACTTAAACTCTATGAATTCACTCGGCGTTATCGCTGACCTTTTCTTTTAACATGTTTTATCTCAGGTACTTGAAGGTAATTCTAGGGAAGACAACAAGAATTCATGGCCCGCACTTAAACAATAATTTCTATTCAAATGCTTTGTAAAACCTGTATGAAATACAATGACTTGGGACCTATGTAAAATTTGATATTTATGAATGGAAATGCTTTACTATTAAACGACGTGATTTTAAGCGTTGTCTATGATGTGAGTAATGTGCTATCCCGTAACACCAACGAGTCTTCCGCTGTATTGAATTGTATAAATTTGGGGGTGTTACACAAGCATCATGATACCATATACTGCCATTCATATCGAGTCATCTTCGGTGATGTTAATGCACCAAAGTACATTGACAACGGGTTCGTACCTGTAATGTCTGTACAAATCATATCTACCCTGCAAGCACGTGCACTACTATCACATGGCTGCGAGGGTTATCTAGCTACGGTTCATGACATGGATGATGAATCCCCATCAATTCAGGATCAGCCGATAGTGTCAGAATTCCAAGATGTATTTCAAGAAGAACATCCGGGCATACCACCTGCACGTGAAGTGGAATTCAATATCGAGCTCATCCCTGGAGCTGAGCCGATTTCCAAGGCTCCTTATCGCATGGCTCCCATAGAGTTAAAGGAGCTGAAGGATCAACTGCAAGAACTCCTAGAACGAGGTTTCATTTGATCGAGCGCATCTCCATGGGGCGCACCAGTCTTATTTGTTAAGAAGAAGGACGACAGTATGCGTCTTTGCATAGACTATCGCGAGCTCAACAAGATTACTATCAGGAATAGGTATCCACTGCCATGTATAGACGATCTGTTTGACCAACTCCAAGGGGAAAAACACTTCTCCAAGATTGATCTTAGGTCAGGCTATCATCAACTACGGGTTAAGGAGCAGGACATCGCTAAGACTGCTTTTCGTACACGCTATGGCCACTACGAATTTTGTAGTCATGCCATTTGGCCTGACCAATGCTCCAGCAGTGTTCATGGATTTTATGAACAGAATATTCCATGAATTTCTGGACAAGTTCGTCATTGTCTTCATCGATGACATCCTGATTTTCTCAAAGTCCAAGGAGGAACACGAAGACCATCTTCGTACATTACTACAGATTCTTCGCCAGAAGCAGTTGTATTCTAAATTATCCATGTGTGAGTTCTGGTTAGACAAAGTGGCATTCTTAGGTCACACTGTATCAGCAAAACGAATCACTATGGATCCAACGAAGGTTGAGGCTATTACTAAGTGGCCGAGGCCGACATTAGCGACTGAAGTCTGCAGTTTCCTAGGCTTAGCTGGCTGTTACCGTAGGTTCATGGAGAACTTTTCCCGCCTAGCACTACCATTGACCAAACTGATGTGGGAATGGGAGAAATTCGTCTGGACCGAAGAACGAGAGAAGAGCTTTGAAGACCTGAAGCGGAAGCTAGTATCTGCACCTATTCTTACTCTCCCATCTGGTACAGGTGGATTTCAAATCTACATTGATGCATTGGGGAAGGGACTTGGCTGTGTTCTCATGCAACATGGGAAAATGATCGCGTACGCTTCACGGCAGCTTAAGCCTTATGAAGAGAATTACCCTACGCATGACTCGGAACTTGCTGCAGTCGTGTTTGCATTGAAGATATGGAGGCACTACTTATATGGAGAATCATGTGACATTTTCACGGACCACAATAGCTTGAAGTATATCTTCACTCAGCGTGAATTGAACATGAGGCAGAGGAGATGGTTAGAGCTATTGAAGGATTATGACATTAATCTGCAGTATCATCCCGGAAAGGCGAATGTAGTAGCAGATGCACTTAGCAGGAAGTCCGGAATGATCAACGGCATTAAAATTGAGGAAGAAATCATAAGAGACTTGGAGCGACTAGACATAGAGATCATGGTACATGGACAACACGGTTACTGGGCTAATCTTAGAGTAGAACTTGAGTTACTCTCTAAGATCAAGGAAGCTCAGAAAGATGATGGAGAAATCTGGGCGATAATTCAGAATTTGGAGAAGCAGACGGAATTCAAAGTAGATGCAAATGGTATCTTATGGCAGGGCACGAGACTTTGTGTTCCTGATGATAAAGAACTCCGGGAAGCCTTGTTAGCTGAAGCTCATAGCTCCCCATTCTCTATACATCCTGGTTCGACTAAGATGTACCACGACATCAAGCAGTACTTTTGGTGGAGTGGTACGAAACAGGATGTTGCCACTTACGTCTCCAAATGTCTTACCTGTCAGCAGGTTAAGATCGAGCATCAGCGATCTGGTGGTATCCTTCAACCGTTAGATATTCCAGAGTGGAAGTGGGACAAAATCACCATGGATTTTGTTACTGGTCTTCCGCCAACAAAGAGGAAGCACAATGCAATTTGGGTTATCGTAGATCGACTTACCAAATCAGCTCATTTCTTACCGATCCGCAAGGAAGATTCGGTTAGTAAACTCCCCGATACGTACAGAAGAGAGATCATGAGACTCCACGGTGCTCCATCCAGCATCGTCTCAGACAGAGATCCTCGATTCACTTCGCGATTTTGGAAGCGTCTGAAGAAATATTGGGGTACACAACTTAAGCTTAGCACGACTTTTCATCCTCAAACAGACGGGCAGTCAGAGCGAACGATTCAAACATTGGAAGACATCTTGAGGTCATGTGCGTTGGAATGGACGGGTGCTTGGGACGATTATATCTGTTTGGTGGAGTTTGCATACAACAACAGTTGGCACGCAAGTATCAAGTGTGCTCCTTTCGAGATTTTGTATGGAAGAAAGTGTCATGCTCCAATCTGCTGGGATCAGGTTGGTGAGCGAAGACTTGAAGGACCAGAGATTATAGAAATGACCAATGAGAGGGTCGCAGTAGCTAAGCAGAAACTTCAAGAAGCACGGCCACGGCAGAAGAGCTACTCAGACAAGCATCGTAGGGACATACATTTTAACGTAGGAGATCACGTCTTTCTTAAGGTTTCGCCGGCACGTGGTGTTAAACGCTTTGGGGTTAAAGGGAAGCTCAGTCCTCGTTTCATCGGACCGTTTGATATCATTGAACGAGTCGGTGAAGTATGTTACCATTTAGCGTTACCTCCGCAACTTTCGCATGTACACAATGTGTTTCATGTGTCCTTACTCAGAGGGTACCAGTATCATCCCCTTCACATGGTTTAGTATCCACTAGAATAGATACGTGAAGATCTCACTTTCATAGAAGAACCCGAACGAGTTCTTGACAGACAAGAAAGAGTCATGAGAAGGAAGACGATTCCATTCGTCAAAATCCTTTGGAGGGATCATACCAAGAGGGAAGCCACTTGGGAAACAGAAGAGTCTATCCGGGCTTCTTACCCTCATTTCATATTTTGAATTCTGGTATGTTCTTCTTTTCCAGTTTACTTTATCTATAATTCGGGGACGAATTATTCTTTTTAGGGGGAAGAGTTGTAAAACCTGCATGCTTTTACCATGAATAGTGCCCTTAAGATTGTACGTACATGATTAGAACTTTCCTTTTTACGTTTCACGTATAAGAATTACAAGTATTATGTACGTGTTAGAACACTATAAGTATTTATTACGTATGAACACACGATAATTATTCAAATAATAATTATAATCACGAACATGCGATCATGAAATCATGAACGTAATTTAATCACGAGCTAATAGTATTTACGTATATATATTTATTACGAACACGAATAAATATATTAAGTCACGATCAATAATTAATTAGAACACGTAAAACACGAACACTATAAAACACGACAACACACTATATAATTTAGACACGAGAAAAGTACGGGTTACCCCATGTGGGGCCCCTACCCGCGGCTACAACAAGAACATGGGCTTAGCCCATGTAAAATTAACTAACTAGGGGGTTAAGGTAAAAACATGTTTCACTTGTCACAAAATCAAGAAAATAATTAAAACCCTAAAAGTTTTCCTCCTTCTCCTTTGTCCTCTTGGCCGCCGGTTATACAACACCAAAAAGGGGTGTTCGGGTTGATTTTGATCTTGGAAATCTTACAAGGATTCGTGTGTGTTCATCCTTATTTGATCCACGTATTCGGTATAGCTTTTAACCCTTTTCTTTTTATGTTTTGATTTAGATAATCACATAAAATCATGATTTTTTTAATGAAACTAATTAAAAACAATTATTTTAAACATGTTAATGATCATGGGGTAAATCAAACAAGGGTTTTAGGGGTGTTTTGTTTCTAGCCGACGCCTAACCGAGCGCTTAAGGGGTCTCGGCTTGGCTTATGTAACACCACCGAGACCATATGGTCTCGGTATGGTGGTGGTGGTCCCACGGCAGCAGCAAAACCAAGGGGAAACCCGACGTGGTTCGGGTTATGATGATAATTACGGGTCCGGTTCATGGTTTTTAGTCACGAGTCCAGTTCATGGTTTTTAGTCACGAGTCCGGTTCATGAATCATTATTTTCAAGTTTATGATTTTCACTAGTTATATTTTAGACTTAAATTAAATTAATAAAACATGACATGATTAATTTAATGTACATGACTTAGGTTATAAATTTAATTATTAGTTCATGAATTTTAACCTAAGTATTTATATTTATTAGACTTTATAATTAATTAATTATTTAAAACCATGACTGTAATTAATTAATTAACATGACATAGGTTATATTATTAATAGTTAATAATACATGTTTTAACCTAATTATTTTACCTTTATTTAATTAAAATCATGTTATATTTAATTAAATACTTTTAACCTATAGTTTATTTAATTTACATGTAATAGTTAATAAACTATACTTCATAATCACATGACTTAGAATAATAATCAGAAAAACACTTAAGCTTATATAATTAGCTTATTTAACCAGCTTATATCTATTTATGGAAACTTTCTATTTTTAGAAACTGATTTATTTAAGGCAGCCAATCTATTTATGGAAACTTTCTATTTTTAGAAACTTATCTATTTTAAGCAGTAATTCTATTTTTGGAAACTTTCTATTTTTGGAAACTTTCTATTTTTGGAAACTTTCTATTTTTGGAACTTTCTATTTTTGGTAACTTTCTATTTTTGGTAACTTTCTATTTTTGGAAACTTTCTATTTTAGGAAACCTGCTATTTTTAGAAAGTTACTTATTATTACACAACAAGTATAATAATACTTGAAATACAAGTAATACTTAATCAGAATAGACAGAATATTTAAGATAAACAAAGTATAAAGCTTAAAACAGTAAACCATGACATGAACATATAAAACAAGCCAAGACATGATATAAAACAAGTTACGTATTTAGTAATCAGATACTTATACACGTATGTATTTATGTAGCGTTGGTGATACCGAAGTAGGACTTCCTTCCGTTCGTCTTCTTCGTTCACTGGACATAAGGTACGGATTCCCGTCCTTTAAGAATGGACATTCTTTCCTTATTAGGATTCTCCGTATGCAGCCAAATGTTTTCCCATAGTATAAGTTTATATGTTTGATTTCTTATGTTTAATTAGATACCTAAAGCCATATACATGCATGACATGTTTCACCTAGTTATGGAGGTACCATAACCATAACACTAGAGGCACTGGTGTTATGACTTCCCCACGGCGGAGTGATTGCTTGTGGCGTCCCTTCAGCTTTTGGCTATATTATAATATTTATCATGTGGGTGCATCCTAGTTACATGTTTTTCAGCAGATTACTCAGTGTGAATGTGATGTGTGCCTTGCATCCTTTACAAGGAGCTGATCCCTCCTACCCAAAAACCAGTATATTAAATTAGAGGCAGCCCCTCTAATTTGCATGACGAGGTCACCCCTCCAAGTATTCATGCACGTTGATTTTCATGACCTATATTTGCTAATGGTAAAATATATTAAACAATTTTTACAAGATAAACATAAGGCTTTTCAAACTATAAAACCAGTTTTACTAAGACTTAACCGGGTTATCCAGAACTTGGTTTCTTCCGCTGTTATATGCTTTTATGCTTATATTATTCATGCTTTATTTGTACATCCGTGCATTGAGCGTATTGTTCAGCCGTTTTCCTTTTCATGTTCCTAAAACGGCAGGTACTCAGGGATGCTCGTAGACTTAAAGTATACGTGCATATGGACTGGAAGCTTTCTAGCCATTCTTTAGTTTATGCATTATCTATACTTTGATACTCTTTCCATGGACATTGTTTAGTCCTTTCATTTACAGTACTTATGTTTGTGTGTGATGAGCTTTACTTTTGGACTACCGATGTTTGATTCCGGCATTTCCTTTTATGGTCATGTAATGTTTTAGACATTTATCCTTGTATGCTTTGATGACACGCCATAATTACGCGTGACTTTCCATTTATCAAAATGGGGTGTTACATATATGTGTGAGATTAAGATGTAAATATTTTGGATTAATATTTGAGAAAGAAGGGGATGAGAAATTAGAATGACGGATACGTGAAAATTATTACTACGACGACTAGATTAAAAACCGTAAAAAGTGCTAAAATAAAAATTAAGTCTTAAAATTCCCAAAAAATTACCAAAAATCAACTTAAATAAACTAAGAGTTTACAAATGATGAAAACTTTTTCAAACCTTTTAATTAACTAAATATTAATTTTTAAATGCTAATTAAAGCCCTAAAATCCAGTTAATTATTAAAAAGCCCAAATAAAGATTTTTCACTTTGTAAACCTCTAAAATGACTAAATAAGAATAAAAACTATTTTTATGAATTTTTAAAACTAATTAAAACTATTTAAAATGATTAAAAAAATATTAAAACCTTAAAATAATTCTAGAAATTAAGAAAATGATGACAAAACTAATCTAAGAGTTGCAAAAATCCTATTTTAATGTATTAGACCTAAGAAAAATATAAAAGTTGCAAAAATGTGAAAAATGAAATTTAATAATAAAATAATATCAAAATATTATTAAAAATCCAAAAATTATAAAAAATTCTAAAAACTTCCAAACTAGTTTATTTTAACCTAAATAAACAGAAAATGAAAGTGAAATTACAAAAATACCCCTAATGGGCCCCCTAATGGGTTAAAAACAAAAACAGTCCAAATGAAATGGGCTTTTTGGCCCAATAAGTTCAAACTCAACCAAATAAGCTAAAAATCAACAGTCTAGCTTAAAATTCAATTCTAAACGCAAAATTCTGAAGGCCCAAAAGGTGAAAGTGAGCTTATCACAGCTTAATGGTATAACAGCTTATCCTTATTGGGCTTTTTGGCCCATTAAGCAATAAGCTAATGCCATAAGCTCATATTTGACACACAACCTTCTTTTGAGATGCCTAAGAGATCTATGAAACGAAATTTCAAATAAGCTCAACCAATAAGTCAGAAATAAGCAAAGTAAGTTTTCACTAAAAGACAAAATAGTCGACTTAGAGTTCTAGACCACCTCAGACCTTCAAATAAGTTGCAAAAGACTCTAAATGACTTAATTAAGACAAATCAACAAAGAAAATTTCAATAAGCCAAGCCAAATAAAAAGAATAAGCTGATAAGCACTTATGTAAAAGTCAAAGTAGTTGGTTTTCTAGTCAAAGCTCAAAGTCAACCCCTCAAATGCTCCAGTATGAACAAATAGGTCAAATAAGTAACACCTATTACAAATTCAAAGTTGTTGCAGGTTTAAATAAGCTAGAACATCTTATTGATAAACACAAGGTGAAATAACACTAGTAGTGGCTAGCAGCAAGGGAAAGGAGTTACCACTGCTTTGACTATTTGACTTGCTTTTTTAGAGAGATCCAGATGGATTCAATTGAAAAGAAAGGCACCCTTGTAATCAGTGGATCACAAGGAGTCAATATCAATCAACAAATCACAATTTGGATCACTCAATAAGCCCAGAATTAGCAAACAGTCACCAGATATGATAAAGACCTAACAAATAAGCAGTTATGAACTAAAAAGCAGATTTAGCATGAATAAGCTAGCCAATTTGAACCAAATGCCTACACAAGCTATAATAAAGTCCAATAAGCACAAATAAACTTGTTTCAATCACTAGATCAAAGTAAATAAGCAGATTCAAGCAAAAACAGTTACTGATGAACAAGGCACTTTTTCAAAACCCTTTTGCTGATCTATTTGACCACCAATCCAATTTTAAACCCTCAAATCCCTTTCCCTGGTTATGTTAACTAAAACTTAGCACTTCTTAACCCTAGTCTACCCTTAGATCTAGGTGTCCCCAAAATTTTAGCCAAAATTTCCAAGTAAAACTGATTTTATGGACCTTTGTTGGATTTGAGTATTTAGACCCTCAAAACTTGCAGATAACAGACCACTTGCACCAGATAAACAATATCCAACAATAAGCAACCACAAAAAACCACTCAAGTTGCCTTAAATCCTATTAGATCAGTTAACCCAAACACCCCTTTGGGTTCTGATTTCTCAAATTATCAAAGGATTGTTATGTTTTAACCTTCAAAACAGGATCTAATCAACCCTAACAACAATAATCCAACCTCAGAAACACAAATCAACCACAAATTCACATATTCACAAACAAATATGCAGATTCACCAATTTTCATACAAATTTAAGAAAATATAAAAGAGATAAGAGAATCAAACCTCCAAAATGTACATCCACACTTTGGAATGTTTGAGCTGAGGTGCTAGCAAGAACAAGCACCAGCTTCCACAAGCTGCTAAGAAGAACAAACACAAAAGTAAGCTCAAAACAGATTATCCTTTGATTTTTGAAAACAAGTGTTTTAAACCTTAAAACCTTTTCTCAAAATCAATCAATCAATCATGTAAATGGAACTCAGATCCTAGCTAATCCAACACCAAACTTTCATAAAACATAAAAGAGAATTCAAAATTTTCAGAAAATAAAATTTTATTTCGTAAAAAGGAATTACAATGAAATTAGCTAAAATATTGAACAAAAGCTCTCTCACATGTTGAGGAGTCTTTATATAGACGATTACAAGGTAGAAAAATGCAAAACCCTAAGCTATGAAGTCTCCAAAATACCCTTGAATGCTTCTAGACGTTTGTTGTTGTTGAGCTGTCCAAAATGATCCTGAGTGTTCATTTTAGCTTTGCGGCCAAGTAATGAGTGTGAGTTGTTGATTTGGACACGTGGCTTTGCTTGGAGAGGAGGGTGCCACATGACTGGTGGACGAGTTTGAATGGTGGGGTCCTTTGGTGAGTAGGGATTAGGAATTTTGGTGTGGGATGAGTTCGTATGTGTGTAAATTAAGCGTGCGCCTGGGTAATTTCAATTTACCCTTTTTTAAGTGGGATAGTAACTGGGGATGATAGGTGAACAGTAAAAAGGTTTAATCTGTTTATCTTGCTACAGTAAGTGTTTGGCGCTCCTTTTCTTTGTTTGAACTTTGGGAAATGACACAAGTGGTCCTTGTCTTTTGGAAAAGTGTGTATACAAAGTTTATTCAGCTAACAAAACGATTTCCCTTTATATGAAACTTTCCAATTTCACACTTTGGCCACAAAACTTTGTAACAAGGGTTATAAGGGTTTGTTTTTCCATTTTTAAATATTTCAAGGGCTGATCTTGGACATTTCTCATCCTTAAAGTTCTTCATTGGATGTTTGACTTCATGAGGTATCATAGTTGACTATTTAGATTTGTTGAGGGACTAAACTTGCCAATTCTTCAAACTTGGAGGACCTTCTAGTAATTTTGACAAACTTAAGGGACCAAACTTGTAATTATGAATATACAAGGGTATTAAGTGTCATTTCTTCATAAATGAGGGCTTAATGTTGTACATCTTCAAGTCTTCAAGGGTTTTTCTTTGATAATTCACAAACTAGGACTGATGAGACTGCTTTTATACATAGTCTCATCGTCCACAAAGGGCTTTAAATGCATAAAATATCATGAAATTGGACAAAATATCATTAAATTGGCCAAATATACGGATATTGAGAAAATGGCAAAAGATCACAAGAATCATGCAAAAACTAACACGAGAAACGAAGCCGCACAATGAACCAAGTCCTAATGAAGAATTTTCCAAGACAAACCCTTGAAGATTTGAAGATTATGCAAGAAGGGTCCTCCAATATTGAAGAATTGACACTTTATACCCTTGTATCTTCATAATTACAAAATTGGTCCCTAAAGTTTGTCAAAATTACAAAAAAGGGCCCTTGACTTTGAAGAAATGTTAAAAATGGTCCTTCATTAATCATGACTTGGCAAATTCAATCCTCCAAGAAGTCAAACAAACAAGTCAAGACCATTATCAATAAAGAAAATGCCAAAACAGTCCTTCAAGAATCAAGAATTGGCAAGAAATACCCCTGAAAATACTTTGGAAAAGTATTTAGGGCAAAAGTGTGAAAACCAAAACATTGCTAACAAAGGGAATCCGGATTTGGTGTATTTATTTGCAAGTGAAAGAATTATAAGAGATGGGGAGTTAATTTTGGCAGACAACATAAGTTACCTAGACCTATCAGCACATGACACGTGCCCCACTACTTGAATTCCACGAATCACCCTTCACCATTCATCCACCTCAGCCCTCCACTAATCCAGATTATTTATTAAATAATCTTGGTGCCTAAACACTTTTTTAAACTCAAATCTAACAAAAAACAGATTAAAAACATGTTCTTCATGTTCATAATCTTAATTGGGCATTTCATGTTTACCAATAATTAGCCCCTAAATCTTTTTAGATTTATGATTAAGCATGTTTTAATCATAACCCAACTTTCAAAAAGCTTTCCACATCACCACCCAGCTCCCAAGATTCCCCTGCTTTTTCACCTTTGAGCAAAATACAAAGTTGGCCAGTCATGGAACGTCCCATATCATTGCTTGGGAGTTAAGCTTAACCAAGACCATTGGATGTACTTTTTACCTTGCCAGCTCCAAAACAAAACAAGAACTAGTCACATGATCAAGATAACTTCAAAACCCTCAAGGGCATAACTGGAATTTCATTAGCTAGGGTTTCACATTTTTTAGCTTTCCTAGTTCACTTGTAAGCCTATTTAAAGGCCTTTGGATACTTCATTTTTTCTTTGCTCTTGAATTTTCCTTTGTTCAAAGTTCTGTAAATCTCATTTTCTATGAATGAATTGTGTTTGAATCTTTGAAGAAAATTCAAGTGCCATTGTTATTTCCTGCTTAATATTGTTTATTGTTTGCTAAAACCTGAATCTCAAAACGTTTTCACAATGAGTGTGCAAAAGTTTGCACATTTTCCTATAGCTTGATATTTTGCTAAGCTTCTTGGTACACCTTGGAATTCTTGGGCTATAAAGTTGATCATAGCATCCTGATATTGTGATATCAAGGTGTTGTGAAGCTTATAACTTGGGGATAATCAAGTGTGGGGTACAAGAGTTGCATTAATCAAGGCTTTGTCACTTTACTGTTTTTAAATAACTGCTTCTAACCTTGTTGAGTATTAGCAGGAGTTTGTGTGGAAGCTTGTGCTTGTTCTTGCTAGCACATAATCTCAAAATTCGTGGGTGTGGATGTACATCCATGAGGTTTGCACCATTTTACCCAAAATCTGCTTAAAATCTTGATTTTTGGTGAATTTGTGTGTTACTTGTGTTCTTGTGGAATTTTTGGTCTAATCTTGTTCAATACTTCATATTATACTTGTTAATGTGTTTGATTGGGCTTGGGTGGTCTTGAAATACACTTATACTTGTTTTAAATTGTTTGAAAAAGATAAGGGGTGTTTAGGATTATCTGGTTAAGATCATAAGTTGCTATTGTGTTGTTGAAAGTTGTTGTTTATGCTTGTTATCTGTTATTTACTTGGTTGAGAACTAAAACCTGCAAGTTATTGGGTTTAAAACCTTGAATCAAAGATTGTGCTATAACTTATTGATTTTGACTGTTTTCGACATAAAATTTTGGTAATACTTAGGGTATATGCATGTTTAGGGATATAAGCTGTTAAATCAAAGTTTTCATAACATATCTAACAGATTTGAGTGTTTGAATTTGGCTTGTTGGTCAAGTACATCAGCAAAGTAAAAATCTGCTTGTGTTAGTGTTCATCGGTAAACTTATTGTGCTTGAATCTTGATTTAGGCCATGAACCATTGCATGAAACCTGTGTAAACTTGTTCATTTAAGTTTATTATAGCTTGTGTATGCTTTTGGTGCAATTTGGTTGGCTGAATTTTGCTTAAATAGCTTATTGAACCATAACTTCTTATTTGTTCAAGTCTGGTGCATGTCTGGTGCTTAAATGAATAAATTTACTAATTGAATGATTGTGATTGTGTTTTTGTGATTGTTATTGACTCCTTATGATTAACTGATCATTTGGGTGCCTTTGTGAAACTCGAATCCACAAAAAATTCATATAACACAAAAAGTCAATTAAGTCAAGCAGTGGAAAAAGTTTCCACTGCTCAGACACCAAAACTAGCCATGCTAGTGTAATTTTGCGTTCAGCTTATTAGTAAGCCATATTGGCTTATCCAGACCTACAACAACTTACTTTTTGTGATCAATCTTCATCATTTGACCCATTTGATTGAACTAGAGCTTATTAGACCTTGGCTTTGACTTTTTCCTAGAAAACTCATAAAGTTGACTTTTAATTAAGTGCTTATTTGCTTATTCCAGCTTATTGAGTGTGCTTATTGAAAATTTTTTTGTTGATTAAGCTTAGTTAAGTCATTTAAAAGCTTTTGAAATTTGAATCAGCTCTTGGGGTGGCCTAGAACTCGAAAACGACTATTTTGTCATTTTGTGAAGATAGCTTATTGCTTTTTCAGGCTTATTCCTTGTGCTTATTTCAAATTTCTTTTTATAGAACTCTTAAGTAACTCAAAAGAGGCTTGTGTGTCTAATTTTATCTTATGGCATCAGCTTATAGCTTAATGGGCCAAAAACCCCATTAAGAATAAGCTGCTTTGAAATAAGCTAGCTTATACTCATTTTTAGCTTTTGGGCCTTCAGAGTTTTGTCTTTAAAATCAAGTTTTGAGTCAGATAGGAGTTTTTTGGCTTATTTGGACAACAATTTTCTTATTGGGCCTTAAAAAGCCCATTAAGCTAACTGTTTGGACTTTTGGCCCATTCTAGGCCCATTAGGGGTAATTAGGTAATTTCAACTTCATTTCTGTGTTTATTAGATTAAAATTAGCTAGTTTGTAACTTTTTACAATTTTTTTTAAATTTTGGATTTTTAATATTATTTTATTATTATTATATTATTAAAAATTAAAATTTAGATTTTTCCAATGTTTATATTTTTCTTAGGTTAAATACAACGAATTAGGAATTTTACAATTTTTTGAATATTTCTATTGTCATTAGATTAATTTTTATAATTATTTTAGGTTTTAATAGTTTTTAATTGTTTTTAAATAGTTTTTAGTAATTTTAAAATTTTCAAAAAATGGTTTTAAATTAAGTTAAGTCATTTTAGAGGTTTACAATTGAAAAAAATCTCATTTTGAGCTTTTTGTTAATTAAATTGATTTTTTGGGATTTAATTAGCATTAAAAATTTATTATTTAATTAAATAAAAGTTTTAAGTGATTTTTGATTTTTTGTAAACTCTAATTACATCATTTAGGATTTATTGCAATTTTCTAGGAATTTTTAGGGTAAATTTTTAATTTTTTCACTTTTTACGGTTTTACGTGTACGACTATCGTCTTAGTGTAATTCGTCATCGTAACCGTCATTCTCTTCTTATCTCATTTCTATTTTCATTTCTCATAATCATAATCACATCATTAATCATCTCTTAACACACACACCAAGCCTCCTTGAGAACGATCCCCACTTTGGGTCATAACTTGTGGTTTTCCTAAATCACTTGTTAATACTTGCCCTAATTACGCTCTTTTTCCTAAAAGAAGTATTTCTACACCTATCATTTTGGCGCCGCTGCCGGGGAGGCATGTTGTGTTTTGATTTGGAAATTGTTTATATATATATAGCCATAATATCTATTTGTATTAGTAGCACTCTACTAATACGTATTATCGGTTTTTCATTTTTTGTGTGAGTATTATTAATATATTGTATACGTAGAACAATAAATTCACAAGTACTCCAAAAGTGTGAAAACACAACCTTGACTTAGGAGGTCATTACCCAATCATTGTATTCGAATCTCAAACAAGAAAGAAAAAGGCAAAAATAGATAAATACTTTCGTGAAGCTCGATTATGAAAAATACAAACTATAAGGTGGGTATAAGGCGGGTATTATAAAATATACCCTAAGGAAAAAGGCTCTTAAGTGCTTCGCGCCGCCTCGTTTCCCCGCTTGCTTGTGAGTATTTTGAGATTGAAAGCTAATCGAGGGTTTTTCCGCCCAAAGTATTATTAAGTATCATATATACTTTCTTGGTTTCATTTGATTAAACCCTCTTGAATGTTTTGGTGTTCCACCAACATTCTAAAGTCATCGAAGGCATTCACTTCACGTGATCATTTTCATTCCTTGAGGCTTCTTTAATCAAGAGATTTGATAAAGGAGGAGATTTGTATATTTTGGTCTACTTAATACAATCACAAAAATCCAAAAAAGTAAAAACAATCAAAAATCCAAAAAAGTAAAAACAATCAAAAAACCACAAAAAAAATTGGAAAAATACAAAACACCAAAAAGAATCTTCTTTGCTCATCCCCTCGTTGTACGTGACGTTTATGCAAACCCGCAACAAAACAAGACGTGCACGTAAACGTAGAAACCGAAAGGAGTCAACACCTACTCCTAATCTTTCTAGTGAGGAGTCTCCTATTGACGAACCCATTGTAAGAGAGGAACCAACCATGGAGAATCGAACTATGATGGAGTTACTTCAAGCACCCACCGAGGGTTATGGAGAAGCTCTTCTAATTCCCGCTATCCTTGCGGATAATTTTGAAGTGAAAATGGGTTTGTTGTCGATGATCCAAAACAACAAATTCCTTGGTGATGAAAAGGACAACCCACACAACCATATCCGCCAATTCAATCGTCTTATCGCCACATGCAAATTTAAGGATGTTGCTAATGACTCGATTAAGATGATGCTTTTTCCGTATTCCTTAGCAGGGCCCGCTAAAATTTGGTTAGAGAAAGAGCCACCCAATTCTATATTGACGTGGAAGGATCTCGTTTCAAAATTTGTGAACCAATTTTTTCCGCCCTCTAAGAGTACGCATTTGAAAAACGAGATTTCAAAATTTTCACAAGAATTTAATGAGAGTTTTTCAATGGCTTGGAATAGGTTTAAGGAAATGTTACATGAGTGTCCTCATCACGGTTTTTCCGATTTGCATCAAATTGACACGTTTTACAATGGACTTAATGATCATGAAAGGGATTATCTAAATACCGCCGCGGGTGGTAATTTTTTGTGTAAAACGGTTGAGGAAGCTTTGGTGATAATTGAGAATAGATCTAAGGTGTATAGTCCTCGTAGCACGTCGAGTGTTCGTAAGGCTTCCTCTTTGGCTTCACCTTCTTTGTCTAATACCATCGATGCTTGCCAAATTGAGGCGAACTTGGAAAACAAAATCTTTGATAAGCTTAAAGGACTTTTAACTGAATTCAAAGTTGGAGAACAAAGTGCTCCCGCTACGGCTAAAGCGGTTGAGGCTTCATGTATGTATTCTGGTGGAGGTCATGATTTCTCCGAGTGCATTACCAACGGTGGTAACACTTCGAGTGCCTACGCGGCCACGGGAACTTACAACCAAAACGGTCAAGTTACCCGCTCTAATCAATTTACTCCACCGGGTTTTGCTTCAAATCAAAATGCTAACAACAACTATCGAAATAATCAAGTTGGTTTTAAAAACAATTACAAAGGAAACTATGGGGATCAAGGGGCTAATAATCAAGTTTCAAACAAAAAATCAAAGTGATTTTCAAAACAACAACAAGGGTTTGCAAACTTTGAAAGATATTCCAAATGAATTTGTTGAATACTCTAATGGAAACGATGCAAGGTTTGACCATATTCAAAGAGAAATCATTAGCCTAAGATCCGAGTTTAAGAACGACTTGAAGAAGGAAATGAAAAATTAGTTAGCAAATGAGCTTAAAATCCATACAAACAAAATGGAAGGAAATGTAACTAGGTTACAACAAAACCAACAAAAAATGGAACAAGGAAAACATGAAATTAAGCAAGAAATGATTAAAGCCGAGAAGAGGCAATCCATGTTTGAGGACAAAATTTAATCTATGTTTGAGGCTATTATGTGCAAACCGTCTTCGAGTAGTCTTCCTAGCAACACCATATCCAACCCTAAGGGTGAGATGAAAGTGATTACCACACGTAGTGTTAAGACACTTAAGGAACCGGCTCCTCAACCAGTTGCTCCTACGGAGGAAGCAATTGAGGAAGAACCCGAGGTGGTGGTCGAAAAGGAGCATGTCCAAATCCCACGAAGTACTGCTCATGCCACACCTACTGTTGACCCATTACCACATTTGGAAACCGAGATTCCAAACGCTTTGCCTATGCCTCAACCCACACCACCTTTTCCCTATCCATCGAGACTTAGAAAGGAGAAACGTCAAGAGCGCGATAATTACCAGTTTGAGCTTTTTATGAAAATGTTTCGCGATTTTCACTTTAATGTGAGTTTCGCCGATGCTTTGGTCATGATGCCTTGATTTGCCGCTAACATTAAGAGTATGTTGAACGACAAGGAGAAATTGCAACAATTGTCTAGTTGTTCATCGGTTTATCTTAATCGCATACCTCAAAAAGTCGGTGGTCCCGGTTAATTCTTGATTCCTTGTGCAATTCAAGATATGGAAGAATGCTATGCCTTGGCCGATCTTGGGGCTAGTATTAATTTGATGCCACTTGTAATCTTCAACTCGCTCAATCTTCCTAATCTTACTCCTTCACTAATGTCTATCGAGTTGGCCGACCATTCCGCAATTCCCGCATGTGGATTCGCGGAAGACGTTTTTGTGAAAGTGGGAAAGTTCTATTATCCGGTAGACTTTATCGTTGTCGATATTCCCACGGATCCTCAATTTCCTCTCATTTTAGGTCGTTCGTTTTTAGATACGTCTATGGCTTTGATCGATGTGCATGCTAGAAAGATCACCTTACGTTTCAACGAAGAGGAACTTGTTATAAACGCAACTCAAAACTCTCAAATTTCTCATGTTTATTCCGTTTCAACCATAACCTCGTTGATATGATTGACGTTGTTTGCGAGGAATTTTCACAAGAGGTTTTAGGTTTTGGTGATGATGAAAATAGTGGCAATCCCACTATGTTAGATCCATTCTTGATAAATCGACACCAACCTTCACTCCATTTGAAGGTGGTGGTTTTACGTTGGAATAATTCGATGTTCCACGTACTTGTAACGAAGACCTCGACAATGATGAGGACTTCTTGATTATCAAGGATTTTCTTAACGATTTCCCATTTCCTCCACCCGAGGAGGTTATGAGTATCGAGCCTAAATCTTCAATTGAGGAACCACCTATCCTCGAGTTGAAAGATTTACCTCCTTATCTGGAATATGTCTTTTTGGAGGAGGGCGACAAGTTGCCGGTTATTATTGCGAAAGAACTTTTGGATGATGAAAAAACCACACTTGTCGATGTTCTAAAGGATCACAAAGGGGCAATTGCGTGGAAGTTATCCGACATTAAGGGGTTCGATCCCAAAATTCTGTACCAACAAAATCTTAATGGGGGATTACAAGCCCGCAATCCAATGTCAAAGGAGGGTGAACCTGAAAATCACGACGTCACCAAAAAGGAATTCCTAAAACTCCTTGACGCGTGAATGATTTACCCTATTTCTGATAGCCCTTGGGTGAGTCCTATTCATTGTGTCCCTAAGAAGGGAGGAAGGACCGTTGTGCCAAACGATGCCAACGAGTTAATTTCCACTAGACTCGTGACCGGATGGAGAGTGTGCATTGACTATCGTAAGTTGAATGAAGCCACTCGAAAAGACCATTTTCCCTTGCCCTTCATGGACCAAATGTTTGAGTGTCTTGCGGGAAACGATTTCTATTGCTTTTTAGATGGTTTTTCCGGTTACTTCCAAATCCCCATCGATCCTCGTGATCAAGAAAAAACTACGTTTACGTGTCCGTATGGAACGTTTGGCTATCCTAGAATGCCATTCGGACTTTGCAATGCACCCGGAACCTTTCAATGGTGCATGATGGCTATTTTTCATGACATGATCGAGAACACGATGGAAGTCTTCATGGATGACTTTTCCGTGTTTGGTATTTCGTTCTCTTCGTGTTTGCCGAATCTTGAGAGAATGTTGAAACGTTGTGAGGAAACCAACCTTTTGCTTAATTGGGAAAAATGTCATTGTAAGGTTAAAAGTGGAATCGTCTTAGGGCACAAGGTTTCGAAAGCGGGGATTGAGGTAGATCAAGCTAAGGTAGACGTCATCGCCAAATTACCTCATCCCAAAACCGTTAAGGGAGATAGGAGTTTCCTAGGCCACGCGAGCTTTTATCGTCGATTCATCAAGGATTTTTCAAAGATCTCTCGACCTATTACACATCTCCTTTCAAAAGATGCACGTTTTGTCTTTGACGAAGATTGTGTACGAGCCTTTGAAATCCTTAAGAGGAAACTTACCGAAGCTCCCATTCTTGTTGCTGCCAATTGGAACCTCCCCTTTGAGCTCATGTGTGATGCTAGTGACTATGCTATTGGGGTCGTATTGGGGCAACGTCATGAAAAGCACTTCTTGCCTATTCACTATGCTAGCAAGACGATGACCGAGGCTCAACTAAAATACACTACAACGGAAAAGGAGTTCCTTGCCGTGGTGTATGCATTTGAGAAATTTCGACCTTATCTCCTCTTGACGAAATGCATAGTGTATACGGATCATTCGGCTATCAAGTATCTTATGGCTAAACAAGATGCTAAGCAGAGATTACTTCGTTGGATTCTCCTCCTTCAAAAATTTGATCACAAAATTGTTGACAAAAAAGGAGCCGAGAATCTAGCGGCCGATCATCTTTCTCGTTTGGAAGATCCTCACCAAAGTGTTTATGAGCCCAAGGAAATCACCGAAACATTTCCGCTCGAGACACTTGGTGCAGTGAATTCTAAGCTTGATTCTTCCACCCCATGGTTTGTGGACATTGCAAATTACAATGCGGGTAACTTCATCATTAAGGGTATGACTACTCAATAAAAACGAAAATTCTTTCGTGACGTCAAGTTCTACTTTTGGAACGACCCTTACTTGTTTCGAACTTGTTCGGATCAAATTATTCGATGTTGTGTCTTTGGTACCGAAGCTTCTAATATCCTTAGAGCTTGTCACGAGGCACCCACGGGTGGTCACCACGGTGCTAATCTCATGGCTAAGAAGGTCATTGATGCCGGTTTCTTTTGGACTACTATTTACCGAGATACACATGAACTTGTGAAGTCATGTGACTCATGCCAACGACAAGGAAAAGCCTCACAAAAAGATGAAATGCCACAAAATATTATCCAAGTGTGTGAGATCTTTGACGTTTGGGGCATTGACTTTATGGGGCCGTTCACATCATCTCGTGGTAATAAGTACATACTTGTCGCGGTTGACTACCTATCTAAGTGGGTGGAAGCTAAGGCTTTGCCCACCAATGATGCTCGTGTGGTAGTCAAGTTTTTGAAAAGCTTGTTTTCTCGGTTTGGAACCCCTCATGCGATCATAAGCGATCGTAGAACCCATTTTTGTAACGACCAATTCCAAAGGGTCCTAATGAAATATGGGGTTACACATCGGCTTTATACGTCTTATCACCCACAAACGAGTGGGCAAGTCGAGGTTTCAAACCGAGTGTTGAAGAGGATATTGGAGAGATCCATTGGGGAAAACCGACAATCTTGGTCGGATAAGTTGGACGATGCTTTATGGGCCTTTAGGACCGCTCATAGGACACCCATCGGGTGAACTCCTTATAAGCTTGTGTATTGGAAAAATTGTCACTTGCCAATTGAATTGGAACACAAGGCTTATTGGGCCCTAAATCATTGTAATGATGATATGGAGACCGCAGGAAAACACCAGAAAATGTAATTAAATGAATTGGATGAATTAAGGGATATTGCGTATGAAAATTAATTGATTTATAAAGAAAAGACTAAAAAGTTGCAAGATTCAAAAATTAAAAATAAGGTTTTTAACATTGGGGATCAAGTTTTGCTTTTTAATTCTCGTTTGAAAATCTTTTCCGGTAAGTTGAAATCCCATTGGTCCAGTCCATTCACCGTGACACAAGTTTTTCCATATGGGACCATCGAGCTAGCTCAAAATGATGGCCCCACTTTCAAGGTGAATGGACATAGGTTGAAGCACTACTTTGGTGGGGAAGTTCCATCCTTGAACTACCTCGACCAAATCACCTTCCCCAATGATAATTAGTATTGAGGGGATCAAGTCGAGCTCATGACTCGGTAATCAAAAACGAGGTGCCTCGTGGGGGAGTAATGCATAGATTTTGCTAGGTTCAATTGTTCGTTTCTCGGAATCTTCTCGAATTGATCACGGTTCAAAGTGCTACTTAGTTGTTCTTGGTGAATCAAATGAAAGGGTTGTCGTTGTCTAAATCTAATTAAAAATAAAGACTTGAAACAAATAAAAATAAAGTAAAGACGGTAAAAAGAAATATTGAAAGATAAAAACTTGACGAAAAGTAAATGGTGAGAAATTAAAAGCAATAAAGGTAAATAACTCAAACTAAAGCTTAAACTAAAAAGGAAGACAAGTAAAAGTGCAAATAAAGAAAAAGGCGAGAAAAATAAAGCTTGAAACTAAAAACTGGAAAACACTCATTCGGAATAAAACAGTTCATTCGGAATATGTCACTTATCCGGAATAAACTATTTGATTCGGAATAGAGGTTTGATCCGGAATAAAAAGAGAAAAGAAGTTGATCCGGAATAATAAAAAAAAAAAAATTTGATCCGGAATAAAAAGTTTGATCCGGAATAAAAAGGGAAAAATGGTTCATTCGGAATACAGCCTTGATCCGAAATAACCAATATTCCGGATGAAACAACTTGATCCAGAATAACCAATATTCCGGATGAAACAACTTGATCCGAAATAATCAGATATTCCGCATGAAGCGTTTGATCCGGAATAAATAATATTCCGAACGAAGGAGCTTGATCCGGAATAATAAATATTCCGGATGAACAATATTGATACGGAATAAAAATGCTGACTCGGAATATCTGGGCACAAAAACAGTAAAGAAGACGAAGAACAGGGGATGAAAACCAAACACGAATTTAACCAAAACTAATCAAGATTAACCAAAAGATTAAACCAAAACAACCACAAATGATCTACTAACAATAACCATTCAATCCAAATCAATAACACCAACAATCATAACCAAAATAATCAAAACCCACTTAATCAAAACCATAAAAACTCAAGAACATGAACAATAAAGATGAAGAACAAATCAAACAAGAAAGGTATAAGGAGATTAACAATAAAGTAAAGATTAACAAAAATTAAAAGTAAACTTACTTGAATTAAAGAGTGCAATACAAGAAATTAAAGCAAGATTTTAAAGTGCAGGTAAATAAAAATGGTGGAAGTGGTGGTTTGTCAAGCCACCCAACAACCTGAAAATGAATTAATCCTAATCTATTTATAGGGGAGATTAAGGAGTGCTTAGGAATCTTCCTCCCTCTTTCATCTTTTCTTAATTGCACACTTAAGTCCTTGTCTTCTTAATCTTTTGTTAATCTTGGACTTTAAATGACTTTGTCTCGGGATTTCTTTGAACTCGTCTTTTAATTCTTCAATAAATTAGATTTGAGTTCTTCGGCTTTAAGTAAACTTCCGTCTTTTGACTTTTTCTTCGATAAATCTTCAGAATTGGTCTTGGACTTCCGTTCTTTTTGCACTCTTGACTTCTCGACTTCGTCTTTCGTCTTTTTCTTCGATAAAAGCCCGTGAATGCCCGTGTTTTCTCCACTTTTCACCTTTTCGTCCTAAATCACAACAAAAACACAAACCACTCATAATTCCGACATAAATGACATAAAATACACGTTTTGGCTCGGTTATTATTGTAATTAAGTGGTAAAAAGGATGGGTGTTTACACACCTATCAAATCCCCTACACTTGACCATTGCAATGTCCTCATGCAATGCAATAGTTACAAAGCACGTTTACATTTTTCATCACAATCAGTCCACGTTGGGCTTTATTAAAGAGATAGAAAACTATAAACATTCAAAGTAAAGAAATCAAATCATACCTTCGGGTTTTGGAAATGTCATGAATGATCATCATCCTCAAGTTTTCACTTTCTCCAAACCAAGCTTAAAAACGAGATCATTGTTATTATAAGTTAGTAAACTAACACGAACTCATGTGGGCCAATTATTCACTTAGACTCCCTTATTCCTAGGTGTATCTCTTATATTTTATTGTTGTCTTGAATGATCACGAGGATGCATTGTTGACTTATTTCGATAGTTATTTAGGCAGAAAATAAAGTGAACGATTTAATCTATAGTTAGCTAAAGGACAAAATCTTTTAAAACTGCTTCTCGGGACCTCATAAAGTTCATATCTTGGCATAAATCGCTTCGCGATTTGAGACCTTTCTAAGACCGATATTTGGCAGCGACTTCATACTTAAAATCTTGAGAGACGTTCATGAAATAATGGTCTTCTCTTCATAATGGGTATTTCTTCACTTGAAGTTTTGAGAGATTCATACTTGGACCACGACTTCTTCATTTTTCTCCAATCTTTATTTGGGATTTTGATATACAACGACCCGCCTCCTTTTTGGACTTGGATTTATTTATCCTCATACCATGCTAGGGTCTTTTCGGATAGACTTCTCCATGACTTTTGGGGAGTTTTTGCTTTTCGTCGTGTGTCTCGATCCTTCATATTGCTCTTTGATAAATGATTCTTCACATCACTTTGGATCTTTAGCAACAAAATGTAGCCCTCATGCCTTGTTAGGGCCTTTTCAGACTCGCCAATCTTCGCATCCCGCTTCAATAAGTTATGCCTTGGCTATGAACTCTAATCCATACCGAGCAACTTTTAAACGATCTTGGGCTAGAAGCTAAGTAACTTTTCAAATCGTACAACCTTATTTATTGCAGATAAATTTATTAGCAAGCGATGGGAGAATAGGCTTATAATTAACTCACATAAATTCAAGAAAGAATACCAAACTTATAATTGACTCTATCATCTCTCGTTCTCCACAATTTAAAATCTAAAGGAATGAGACTCGTGGATGCTTAGCCTATTAAATCAAAGTTTTGGGTTTTCGAGTCGCCTATAGGATCTTGCAAACTCTTAGACTTTTTCAAGTTTAGAAATCGCATTTTAAAGTTCCCTTGATAAACGACTCTCTAGGATCAATTATAGGAACTTGCGAAAAGTTCTTGTTCTTAACCCGTGAGAGTTAAGACTTTCGCGTTTTATATCTCCCTATATAAAAGCCTAGCAAAACTTGACTTAAACACGTTAATGATACTAGCTAGAGTAAACTTAGATAAGTAAACTCGGGTTGAGTCAAAAGATTCACAACGTTTAAAAAATTAAAACCACTTTATTAATATTTTATTCTAATAAAGAAAGAAAATAACTATACAAAGGGAAAAACTAATAGGCCAAAATAGATCAAAAATTTTGGAAAATGTCGAAAAATTGATTTTCCGGTTAAAATGAGGACAAATACAAGGAAAAGGCCACATAACTTCGATAGAAGTCCCCCCTACACTTAATATAAACATTGTCCTCAATGTTTAAGCATGTGGGAGTAAACTCCCCTACACTTAGGACATTGTACACGTTGTTTAAATTTCGCTAAGGAAAAGACAACTAACGAGATTCCTATTTTAATATTGGAAAATATAAAATAGTGAATCGAAAAGAGTTTAGGATAGAACCGGGAAGAAGGGAACACGGAATCATGGTCGTCAAAAGTCATCAAGAGTGTGTCTTTGAAGCTCTAATCCCTGCACATGATAAGAAAGAAAGCAAGAATCGCCAACGGGGCTCCCCCATACACTTATGGTGAAAACAGGTAAAGATAGATAGATAATTGGGTTGCCTCCCAAAAAGCACTTGTTTATATTAACCGAGTCACGAGCCTGACTCGTCCCTGAATTAAATGGTCCATGGGGAAGCCTCGAATGTAATACCGGGATCAAAGACCTTGTCCTCGTTCCCGGTTGACATCAACAAAGGAGAGGCGGGGGGATAAGTCTTGTATGGGAGAAAGGTCATTTCAACATACGTAAAGTATGTGAAATTAAGATCCACGGGAGGTGGGGTGGGTAAAGTAAGCACATTGTCATCCCCCAAAGACAATGGAGGTTGAGCATTCGGAAAAGCCGTAATGTTATCAATGATAGCATAATCAATGTCACCTCCCGGGTCAAAGCACTCATCCTCCGTAATAGTGGCTAAAGGGGAGGATGAATGGTGCTCGGGAGGGGACTAGGTTCAATATCTTGCAGTAAATTATCAAGAATAATATCCCCCTCTATGTCATCGTCATCAATACCTGGAGGTATGGAGTGAATGTCGATTTCTTCCAGCAATGGGTCATTATCTTCAACGGGAGGAATAGATGGAGGTAAAGACTCGGAAAAAGGAGGAGAGGTATACTCTTCTATTTTAGCAATAAGAAGATGCACTTTCCGTAATTTGGCATGGAGAATCACGTCTTCCACCTCATCTTCAAGAGCAAGTTCATCGGTGAACTTCTCGTAAGCTGGAGAGAATAAATCGTCATCGCCCGCATCTCCCGGTGGAGAATGAGAAATTTCAAAATTGAAATTCTCATAGCGGGGAGAAGAATCGTCATCATTTGGATCGACCGCTTGCGTGAAAGCAACGTCGTCCTGAAGCTCCATAGCAGGTAAGTCACAAACCTCATCATCCAATAATTTGTCGAAACCAACATCACTAAGCTCATTCTACGAATCTAGATCCTTAGATGCAGTAGGAACATCGAGAGTAGGAGCAGCAACTTCAGAAGATTGGTTGAAAGTGTAGACATCATCGTCGCCGCCATCATCATAATAGATGGGACGAGTCCAGTTAGGAGTGACGTAGTCGGCTAACACTTCCTTGATAACCTCCACATCTTTAAGAAGCTCATGCAGCAACTTTTGTTGTTCATCTCCCCGAGTATGTTCAATTTCACCAATTCTATCCCACGCTATAATTAAACATTTTGGTGTTGAAAAGAAGGGAAAACGACTAAATTGGCTCAAAAAGGTGTCGGTGGTTTTCAAGGTGTCGTCCACATCAAGCAAAGGTTCCCATTCCTGATGCAAGTCAGCTCGGAGTTGAGCTATACTTTCTAGAATATGGTTCAAAGAAGTTAGTTGTTGATCAAGACTAATTTGCTGAGAGGATTGATGATTGAGGGTGTGATGTGGGGGCTCAAAGTGTTGAAAACCTGAATTATAGCATGGTTGTGGCTCATAGTAGTTCATCGGTTGATAAGAATTAGAACACTGGTTTGGTTCATAATAATACATTGGTGAAGAAAACTGAGGACACGGATTTTGCTCATAATAATTCATTGGTTGACAATAAGAAGTATCGTGAGGACCCCCACAGTTGTTGCAAAACGGGTAAGGAGAAAGACTGGGTGCGTCTTGTGGATAGCTATTATCATTGTCATAATTGTACCCTGGTTCTTGCTCGTGACCATACGGGTATCTAACCGGGCACGAAACATGCCAATGAGAATCGCTTCCACAATAGATGCACGGGGGAACAGGAGGTGGATTCAAAAAGGATGAATTAGTCGAGTTGCACAAGGGACAAAATCCGAATAGGAATTGTGTATTGTCGATATCGTTTCCGCACCGCTCACATGTACACCATTGACATGAGTCGTTCCCGTATAATCTTCTCCCACACCCAACGCAATGGACATAAGAATCCATAAAGAAAGATAGAGAAGCAAGAAGAATATTTTTGGTGCAAAACTTTGAAAAAGAAATGCTTTTTATGATTTTTCAAATGTTTTGGATTTTTGAGAATTTTTGACACGAAAAATAACGTTCACAAGTGAACGGATCCCAAAAGCCAACACGTCTCTCACAAAAAACCGTTAATCCTCGCGAAAAGAGCCGGCAGCGGCGCCATTTTAATGCATAGATTTTGCTAGGTTCAATTGTTCGTTTCTCGGAATCTTCTCGAATTGATCACGGTTCAAAGTGCTACTCAGTTGTTCTTGGTGAATCAAATGAAAGGGTTGTCGTTGTCTAAATCTAATTAAAAATGAAGACTTGAAACAAATAAAAATAAAGTAAAGACGGTAAAAAGAAATATTGAAAGATAAAAACTTGACGAAAAGTAAAAGATGAGAAATTAAAAGCAATAAAGGTAAATAACTCAAACTAAAGCTTAAACTAAAAAGGAAGACAAGTAAAAGTGCAAATAAAGAAAAAGGCGGGAAAAATAAATCTTGAAACTAAAAATTGGAAAACACTCATTCGGAATAAAACAGTTCATCCGGAATATGTCACTTATCCGGAATAAACTATTTGATTCGGAATAAAGGTTTGATCCGGAATAAAAAGAGAAAAGAAGTTGATCCGGAATAATAAAAAAAAAGAAAAGAAGTTGATCCGGAATAAAAAGTTTGATCCGAAATAAAAAGGGAAAAATGGTTCATTCGGAACACGGCCTTGATCCGGAATAACCAATATTCCGGATGAAACAACTCGATCCGGAATAACCAATATTCCGGATGAAACAACTTGATCCGGAATAATCAGATATTCCGCATGAAGCGTTTGATCCGGAATAAATAATATTCCGAACGAAGGAGCTTGATCCGGAATAATCAATATTCCGGATGAACAATATTGATACGGAATAAAAATGCTGACTCGGAATATCTGGGGACAGAAACAGTAAAGAAGACGAAGAACAGGGGATGAAAACCAAACACGAATTTAACCAAAACTAATCAAGATTAACCAAAAGATTAAACCAAAACAACCACAAATGATCTACTAACAATAACCAATCAATCCGAATCAATAACACCAACAATCATAACCAAACTAATCAAAACCCACTTAATCAAAACCATAAAAACTTAAGAACATGAATAATAAAGATGAAGAACAAATCAAACAAGAAAGGTAGAAGGAGATTAACAATAAAGTAAAGATTAACAACAATTAAAAGTAAACTTACTTGAATTAAAGAGTGCAATACAAGAAATTAAAGCAAGAATTTAAAGTGCAGATAAATAAAAATGGTGGAAGTGGTGTGTAACACCCCACTTGGATAAGTGGACCGTTACGTGTATTTATGGCGTGTCATCAAAGCATATGGTAAATGTCCTAAAACATTAACTGACCATAAAGGAAATACCGGAATCAAACATCGGCAATCCAAACATAAGCCCAAAACATAAAAAATAAAATACTGAATGAAAGGACTAAACATTGTCCAAATAAGCGGAATAATGTAATAAATGCATAAAGTACGCAGTCTGGATAGCTTTCATCCAAATGCACATGCTCTTAGAATCCTAAAAGCGTTCTGGTGTACCTGCCGTTAGAACATGAAAGGAACTACGGCTGAGCATAACGCTCAGTGAACGGATATAAAGCATGATGGGGAATTACTAAAATAAAATAGATGATAAAATACTAGAGCTGTAATACTGATAAGTAAAGTTGCAGCGGAAATCTGTGTATAAATCTGTAAAGCCTGATTTATAAATAATAAAGCTGAACTGTTATCTGTTAAATCTGAAAACATGCATTTTCTGTAATTTAATTGCCAGAGCTTATATAGGTCATGTGCTGTAACAACGTTGCATGAATAACTGGAGGGGTGACCTCGTCATGCTATAGAGGGGTGACCTCTAAATAACTGTGCTGGGTGGAGGGATCAACTCCAATGTGAAGGATGTAGAGCACACACCACATTCACCTGCTAAACTGTAAACTGTAGCCTAGGATGCATCCATACGCCCCACTAATAATACTGATAAAATGGCCAAGCTGAGCTGAGTGGGACGATGCAGGATATCACTCTCCTGCATGTGAGTCACAACACCGGTGCCTCTAGTGCCGTGGTTACGGTACCTCCGTAACTAGTACATAAACTGATCATGCTTGTATATAATGCTCAAGCAATTTATTTAATTATCAACATGATTACTGATAAGCTTAAACATATACTGGGGAAAAAATTTGGTTGAAGACGGGGAAATCCTAATCATGCATAAAGGAAAGTCCTTACTGAAAAGACGGGAAATCCGTACCTCTTGTCCAGTAACTGACTGAAGGAAGACTGAACGAACTCTACTCTGATTTCACGCGAGCTACATGAATAAAGGACGTGAATAAGTTAACTAATATTCGTTTATTTTATTTATCTCAATTGTACTTAGTAAATTTATTTATTCTTGTAATACTGTTTGTATATAATCTAATAAGTTCTGACTGTGTATATCTCGAACTTCTGACTACCGTATAATATACTGTATTACATGTATTCTAGTATTATTATTTTACTGTTATAAGTAACCTGCTAAAAAAGTAAGTTTTCATAACATAGTAAGTTTTCATAACTAGTAATAAGCTCGATCTAATAAGCCGTAATTTAATTAAGTCAAAATCAATAAGCCGTTTCATAATAACCGATATTAAAATAACCGATTGCTTAATAACTCAATTTTAATAAACCAAACTTATCTATTCTCACATGCTACTACATAAATTAGTTGAATAGTAATTAATAACGAAAGAAATGATTGTTGTTAAGCAATATATGAATCGGATTCATTCGTGTGTACGCTATATCATTTGCATGGCCATGCCATACAAAACGTCACTCTTGTATCTTCATATGCATATATGTTGATTAAATTGATTACAACCTCACTTTTAGCCTTATATCAGATTATGATCCTAAAATGTGTACATATACTACCTCATGTTATCATATACCTAGATTTATAATTAACTTGCTACTGATCGTTGATAATATGTAGTACATCATAGGTTTGAGATATACCTTTATGCTAGACGAGCACAATTAAAGCCGTAAGAACGAACACATATATACACAAATACGAACACGGACACCATGATTCACCGAGACATGATCGACCCCGAACCCAAACACAAACATGAAGCGAACACTTGAGACCGAAACCACTTATATACGGATAGATGTCCCACAAACTCCGCCCTTCCATGAACTATCATGCATAACCGAATCCGAACGCGAACCGATCGAAACAGCCTATATAGGCTCCAAACGGAACAGCCCCGACATGAATCGTATGCGAACGCAACTCAATATAATAAACACCAAGCTGAATTCAAACTAAGAAACATGAAAAGCACACCTTGAAGACGTACTCAAACTAAGATTGATGATCGAAACCTTTTCACGATTCAATTATAGATTATGGTTCTTATAAGGATGTGTAATAACATGGACATCACTTTCGGATTTGATTTAAAGCCATGACAGCCGTCATCATGTGCTATCAGTTATGTTAGGGTTTTATTGTTTTTTTTTATTTGATACAAATGAAAAATGTTAAAGAGTTTTATTAGTTAATTTATTAATGGGTCGGGCCTTGGGCTATAAGTGGACCTGTAAGGCTTAAGCCTCCTACGAAGCCCATTTTATTTATTCGTGTCATACTTGAGTTCTCGTGTGTCTGTAACTTCATGTTTTTTTTGTCGTGTTATATCTTGTCGTGTCGTATTTAATATACGATTATTACTTGCCGTGTACCTTTGTTACACTTGAATACTTGTCGTGAATTAATCAATTAACTTTTAATTAATCTGTTGTTTCATGTGATTAATAATTTCATGGATTTTTCATGCGGGCTTTACAACTCTTCCCCTCTAAAAAAATTATTCGTCATCGAATTAAGGATGCGATTTTTTCCATGGTTTTACAATTCTTCCCCTCTAAAAAGGAGAAAATTCGTCCTCGAATTAAAGGTAATAGGCTGGTGAAGCTATAAAAGCTGAAAGGACATATGTGTTGAAAGAACATGAAGGTTGAAAAGACATATAAGCTGAAGGATCATTCTTCCTTGATTTAGAACATGATGTTGCTGAAAGTGTATAAACGTGACATGACTGAAGTAAACATTAAACGTGACATGGCTGAAGAGGACATGGAACGTAACATGACTGAAAGAACTTAACTGGATTTATTGAAGGAAAGGGGATGAGAGGTCCGGATGGACTCCTCCGTTTCGAGTGGCTTCCCGCTCGAAACGACTCCTTCAAAGGTCTAAACATAATGAACAAAATCTTGGTCCTGGTGACCCTGTCCTGATGATGCTGAATAGTTTCCGCTTCTATACTTAAGATAGATTTTCTGAATCTGAGTGAATAAGCTATAGCATGTAGGATACATGAAGTGGTACGTATAATTATCCTGAAAAGATAACATTTATATCTCTGAGCAAGCTGCTGAGAATATATATAAGGACGAACTACGTGAACAATTGTGAACATGCTAAGTGAGCAATTGTGAACGTGGTTCATAATTATATGAGGAGCGCTGGCATGGAATTAGAATATGATAAGTGGATCATACCGTGAACGTGATACTAGAACATTTTACGAACGTATGCTGACTGAGGAATGAATGCCAAACGATACGGCCTGTGATGTGAAACGTCTGCCTGGTTATGGAATAGTTGTGCTAAACTTAAGTCTGGTCTCTCAAGCTTTCTGTAACCGTATTCGGTAATAAACTGCGAAACGTGTATCGTGAAATGGCACACGAACTTGAACGTGAACAATGTTATGAACACAAACGTGAGCTTAAATTATGAGATAGCATAAAAGATGAACTGAAACAGCATCATACCGCGAATGAGACGTAAACGTGAAAGTGAAAATAAACATGAATTTAAAGTGGGCGTAAACACACACTTGATCGTGAACATGAATTCCGTCTGATATGATGGTCAAAGGAATGCCTTGAATTCGTACGATTTACTGCTGAATTTTACAATTTTCTGCAGATCTGCTACTACGTGATCCTTTCGGATGAAAGAGACGCGCAGGCTGATTACATGGTTGATGATAACTTAGATAGTATCATACTTTCTCTGAGTCTGTGGTAAACTGATAACAATCTCCATGGAGTCTTGTCTCCTTTCGGTCTAGAATTTCTGCTGGTAGTAATAGCATGTCGGTGTTCTATCTTGAACCTACGGTGTGTCAGGCATTTAGATATGAACATATCTGCATCAACGTGTTATACTGTCTCTATCAAACTCCTGCCTGGAATTTTGGTACATTCTGGTTGAATTTGGGTGAATAATCATGAAAGAATTTTGAGTCTGGGTAAAATAGATCTCTCGTAGCATAGGATCTTATGGATTACAAAATTTTAGTGTAGGTCCTCTCTTTTATGCGAAAACTTAGCCATAGGAAGCAAATCAAGAGAACTTTCAGCAATTTCTGCGGTAGTATCCATTTGAATTCTAGAAATTTTGTACTTCGTTCACCGGCGTCGGTCGTGACCATCTGGTGATGGCCTTCACCTTCGCAGGATTGTCTGAAATTCCTTTCTGCTGAAATAGTGTGGTCTAGAAATGACACCTTATTCTACTGGGATTCATATCTAGAAAGCTGCGTATATAATTTTTCTCCTATCGGAGAATCTATTCCACTGTGAGAAGATGATTATCTTGTACCTCTCTAGAATTTAGAAGATCATAATGTTATCAAAGAACATACTGACGATTCTGTCTGCGAAGTCATAAAAATTTTATTCATAAATTTGATACTATAGCTGGAGCATTAGGGAGCTCAGAAGTATAATTCAAAAATTTTATAGTGACTATAATATGTTTCTCTCGCCACTGATGGTGACATGATCGTGAATTTTTCTGGAAAATATGTAAGAAGTCATAGCAGGTCAGATAAACCTGCTATTCGTGGAATGATCATCGATTAAAAATGGTGATCTTGTCAAAATATCGGTGGTCGATACATGAGCTCATGTTACCGGTCTTCTTCCTGATAGACAGAAACGACACACTCCCTAGTGGTATGCCAGGGCGAATAAAGCCTCATTCCGGTAATTCTTGCAGCAAATGATGCAACCCTTTTAACTTAGATGCAACTCTGGAATAAGAGTTTTAGAAACAGGCACAATTCTTGAGACAAGCTCGATGTTAAATTATGTCTCGTAGTTAGGAAGGAATTTCGGGAATGACATCTGGAAATTTTAGTATAATCTGCTGATCATGGATTCGAGGAATTTTAGAAGTGAATTTATAACTGGTAGCTAAGAGTCTTCGTAGCTGCGGACTGATAAGTCACGCGCTTGTAAGGCAGAAATAAATTGTACTGATTTTTTTTTCTGGCAGAAAGTATAATGAATATATTTGGGGATTTAGTAAGACGGATCTCGTCGTTAACTGAAAATAATAATTTAATAAATATGGTGGTACTGTTGAGTCCTTTCTGACTGTGAGGCAGGTAACAACGTGATTTGAGATAAAGCTGACATAGGAATACGTGAAGTGAACCTGGCGACTTTTTCACTGAATGTGTTCGTCTGTAACCTCACAGAAAGAATACTATGTGTTTAACCTGAATAATACTCTAGTGGTGGTGACTGAATTTTTGGTGATCTGATTCATGCGTGGCATAATAGAATGGGTATACCCCTTTCTGAAGGGTACCCAATAATACTGAGGGCCTGGTTTAGAAAACATACTGGAGTTATGAGTTCTGGCTCGTATTTTGAGAAAAGATTCGTATGACGTGTACCATGACTGGTGTCCTGATATGTGTCATCCGAAATGATACATGAGACCTATGTCCCGACTGATGTCTTGACATGTGTTCTAGTGGATGAATCTGAATAAGGTTAAAAATTTTCTGGTAGCTGCTAGGGTTGGCGGACCGGTTAGACTACTGACCTCTTGTATTCCTGGTCACGTCCGTGCCGGAGTTCCGATGGTTACTGACTGATTAATTATATGCACGGTGGTTGTCACTACTGCTTTGTTTGTCAATTTATGACGGTCATTATCATGACCGTGATTCATGTAACTATTTTGCTGAGTGGTCGGCTGGTTACCGGTTCCCACTCTTCTGAATGAAAGTTAGCTGGGTGAAGTGTGACATCTAACTGAGAGAGTAAAAGCATAGAATAGAATGGTAGTGTCTGGTGGTTGAAGTTTATTCTTGATAGGAATTTCAAATTTATAGTTTTCGTCCTTGTTCAGCAGAGTCTTCATAGTATAAACAACATCAGCATCTTGAGGAATCTCCAAAGTATCAGCAACATCAGCGTTTGTGAGGTCTTCTAAGTGTTAGCAGCATCAGCATCTAGCAAAATCTTCAACTCACGAGCAGCATTAGCACCTGGTAGAATATCGACAAGTGGAAACGCCTGAGATGATTGAGGATCGATTAGCAATATCCATGGAGTAGGGTACCTAGAGTACACCTGGACAACTGCACATGAAGTACAAAATGAATATTGCATATGCCGCATATCTGAGACACTGTACATGGAGTACACGTAAAATACTGTACATGAAGTATAACTGAGACACTGCTCATGGGGTACATATGGAATACTGTACATGGAGCTGGTGGAAATTTTATAGGATGATCGATACTGGTGTCGCTTGTCTGACATTATCAAAGAAATAAATTGATTTAAACGGTAGTAAACTGAACTGAAACGGTTAACATGATAGGCTGATAATTTCTGCGTAGACTTAATGCTGGTTGTATAAGGCTAAAAAGTATGATTAAATGGAGTTTCATCAACATTCAGTATAACGACATGATTGATAAAGACTAGAACATGATTTATCATGAAATAGTATTTTACTGTAATCCTTCTGTATCTTAACATGAAACATTATCGTTCTGTTGGAAACATAATCCTTGTAAGGAAACATGAAACTGAATCCGCCTGAAGGCGACATCAGCTTGAAATTGTGAAACTGGATTGTTACAAGGAACATAAGAGTATGATCAACTGAGTTTTAACAACAACTGGTGTGGATGACTATGGTTCAATCCACAGAATTCAAAGAAGAAAACATGAGACTAAGTATGGGCTATTCTGGTTCGATCCATACTGGTCAAAATTTTCTGAGAATTGTCATGTATAGAAATTTATAATCTGGTATTAAATATGGATGGTTGTAGTCCAATCCATATTTGTCAAAATTTATAGAACGTCATGATATGACAAATGTGAACAACGATGGATCGGTTCACAAAACAACATTTGACTGAAAAGCATGAAATTTGATCCGAACATTGGTGAACGTATATGGGCTGGTTCACCAAGTAATATTGGACTGATAACATGAATCTGTCATGAGTAAGGGTAAACGCCTATGGTCTGTTTACCAATACAAAATCTGAACGGGCAAGGGTGAGCGCCTATGGTCAGCTCACCAAAACGAAAATTCGCTAAAAAGCACATGCGACTAAATATGGCTAGTTATGTACCAACCTTTTACTTAGTCAAAACTTTAAGAAAACTGACTAATAAATGAAGAAAACTGACTGAATAATCCATGAGAAACATGAAAAATAACAACGCCAAAATCTGGGAAGTTCCTGGTGACTACCCACTAGTCACAGGTCAAGTTTTAGAGCTTACAGGTCGAACCTTGCGCTCTGATACCATAATTGTAACACCCCACTTGGATAAGTGGACCGTTACGTGTATTTATGGCGTGTCATCAAAGCATATGGTAAATGTCCTAAAACATTAACTGACCATAAAGGAAATACCGGAATCAAACATCGGCAATCCAAACATAAGCCCAAAACATAAAAAATAAAATACTGAATGAAAGGACTAAACATTGTCCAAATAAGCGGAATAATGTAATAAATGCATAAAGTACGCAGTCTGGATAGCTTTCATCCAAATGCACATGCTCTTAGAATCCTAAAAGCGTTCTGGTGTACCTGCCGTTAGAACATGAAAGGAACTACGGCTGAGCATAACGCTCAGTGAACGGATATAAAGCATGATGGGGAATTACTAAAATAAAATAGATGATAAAATACTAGAGCTGTAATACTGATAAGTAAAGTTGCAGCGGAAATCTGTGTATAAATCTGTAAAGCCTGATTTATAAATAATAAAGCTGAACTGTTATCTGTTAAATCTGAAAACATGCATTTTCTGTAATTTAATTGCCAGAGCTTATATAGGTCATGTGCTGTAACAACGTTGCATGAATAACTGGAGGGGTGACCTCGTCATGCTATAGAGGGGTGACCTCTAAATAACTGTGCTGGGTGGAGGGATCAACTCCAATGTGAAGGATGTAGAGCACACACCACATTCACCTGCTAAACTGTAAACTGTAGCCTAGGATGCATCCATACGCCCCACTAATAATACTGATAAAATGGCCAAGCTGAGCTGAGTGGGACGATGCAGGATATCACTCTCCTGCATGTGAGTCACAACACCGGTGCCTCTAGTGCCGTGGTTACGGTACCTCCGTAACTAGTACATAAACTGATCATGCTTGTATATAATGCTCAAGCAATTTATTTAATTATCAACATGATTACTGATAAGCTTAAACATATACTGGGGAAAAAATTTGGTTGAAGACGGGGAAATCCTAATCATGCATAAAGGAAAGTCCTTACTGAAAAGACGGGAAATCCGTACCTCTTGTCCAGTAACTGACTGAAGGAAGACTGAACGAACTCTACTCTGATTTCACGCGAGCTACATGAATAAAGGACGTGAATAAGTTAACTAATATTCGTTTATTTTATTTATCTCAATTGTACTTAGTAAATTTATTTATTCTTGTAATACTGTTTGTATATAATCTAATAAGTTCTGACTGTGTATATCTCGAACTTCTGACTACCGTATAATATACTGTATTACATGTATTCTAGTATTATTATTTTACTGTTATAAGTAACCTGCTAAAAAAGTAAGTTTTCATAACATAGTAAGTTTTCATAACTAGTAATAAGCTCGATCTAATAAGCCGTAATTTAATTAAGTCAAAATCAATAAGCCGTTTCATAATAACCGATATTAAAATAACCGATTGCTTAATAACTCAATTTTAATAAACCAAACTTATCTATTCTCACATGCTACTACATAAATTAGTTGAATAGTAATTAATAACGAAAGAAATGATTGTTGTTAAGCAATATATGAATCGGATTCATTCGTGTGTACGCTATATCGTTTGCATGGCCATGCCATACAAAACGTCACTCTTGTATCTTCATATGCATATATGTTGATTAAATTGATTACAACCTCACTTTTAGCCTTATATCAGATTATGATCCTAAAATGTGTACATATACTACCTCATGTTATCATATACCTAGATTTATAATTAACTTGCTACTGATCGTTGATAATATGTAGTACATCATAGGTTTGAGATATACCTTTATGCTAGACGAGCACAATTAAAGCCGTAAGAACGAACACATATATACACAAATACGAACGCGGACACCATGATTCACCGAGACATGATCGACCCCGAACCCAAACACAAACATGAAGCGAACACTTGAGACCGAAACCACTTATATACGGATAGATGTCCCACAAACTCCGCCCTTCCATGAACTATCATGCATAACCGAATCCGAACGCGAACCGATCGAAACAGCCTATATAGGCTCCAAACGGAACAGCCCCGACATGAATCGTATGCGAACGCAACTCAATATAATAAACACCAAGCTGAATTCAAACTAAGAAACATGAAAAGCACACCTTGAAGACGTACTCAAACTAAGATTGATGATCGAAACCTTTTCACGATTCAATTATAGATTATGGTTCTTATAAGGATGTGTAATAACATGGACATCACTTTCGGATTTGATTTAAAGCCATGACAGCCGTCATCATGTGCTATCAGTTATGTTAGGGTTTTATTGTTTTTTTTTATTTGATACAAATGAAAAATGTTAAAGAGTTTTATTAGTTAATTTATTAATGGGTCGGGCCTTGGGCTATAAGTGGACCTGTAAGGCTTAAGCCTCCTACGAAGCCCATTTTATTTATTCGTGTCATACTTGAGTTCTCGTGTGTCTGTAACTTCATGTTTTTTTTGTCGTGTTATATCTTGTCGTGTCGTATTTAATATACGATTATTACTTGCCGTGTACCTTTGTTACACTTGAATACTTGTCGTGAATTAATCAATTAACTTTTAATTAATCTGTTGTTTCATGTGATTAATAATTTCATGGATTTTTCATGCGGGCTTTACAACTCTTCCCCTCTAAAAAAATTATTCGTCGTCGAATTAAGGATGCAATTTTTTCCATGGTTTTACATGGTGGTTTGTCAAGCCACCCAACAACCTGAAAATGAATTAATCCTAATCTATTTATAGGGAGATTAAGGAGTGCTTAGGAAGCTTCCTCCCTCTTTCATCTTTTCTTAATTGCACACTTAAGTCCTTGTCTTCTTAATCTTTTGTTAATCTTCGACTTTAAATGACTTTGTCTCGGGATTTCTTTGAACTCGTCTTTTAATTCTTCAATAAATTAGACTTGAGTTCTTCGGCTTTGAGTAAACTTCCGTCTTTTAACTTTTTCTTCGATAAATCTTCAGAATTGGTCTTGGACTTCCGTTCTTTTTGCACTCTTGACTTCTCGACTTCGTCTTTCGTCTTTTTCTTCGATAAAAGCCCGTGAATGCCCGTGTTTTCTCCACTTTTCACCTTTTCGTCCTAAATCACAACAAAAACACAAACCACGCATAATTCCGACATAAATGACATAAAATACACGTTTTGGCTTGGTTATTATTGTAATTAAGTGGTAAAAAGGATGGGTGCTTACACACCTATCAGGGAGTCTCATGCTTATCCTATGTATTATAGCTTTCTAATGTAGTAACATATGGGGATTTGTGCCCTTACAACCTTTGTTCCGTGGTTGTTTGTGAATTGTGGAATTTAGATGATCATTATCTTCACGATTGGAGCCTCTCGTGTTCGTTTTATGGGAGCACTCGATCGTTTCCTTTGAATACTTTCTCAATATCCATGATATATCCTTTGATGTTCTAACCTTAGGTTTTTAGCACACTTCATAAACGGCTTTAAATTTAATGGTTACACCCTTTCCGTGCTAGATTAGGCATTCGACTACGTCTCTAGTATGGGGGTGTTTGCACCTCTAGACTCAAAACATTGAGGACAATGTTTAACTTTAGTATGGGGGGTGAATAGATACTTGCCTTGCTAAACCTTCACGCTTTCCAAAGTTTATCTTTTCTTTATTGTTTTGTTGCAAAATAAGGCTAAAAATGGCCAAATTATAAAATTTTTCTCATGTTTTATAAGTGTTTGAAGACACAAATGTAGATTTTCTGATGGCAAGAATAAGAGTAATTTTTTACTCGACCGTGCGTGTTGAGCACTTAGCTTCGATTCCTTAAATTCACATTAGGCTAAGTCTCTTAAATGAGGACGACAAATGATAGAGTTAATTATAAGTTACTATGCTAAACGTAGAGTACCCGTATTCTTTCAAAAACTCATGTGTTCTCGTTGTTTGCTTATTCTCCCTTTGCTTGTAAATATATATATTTTTTTGCTTAATAAATATTGACTTAGCGGTTTAGTCTTGATTGTCGGTTTCTAGTCTTTTCTAGTAGCTTCCATGTAATTAAATTGGGAAGACATTAAGGTATCGCCAGCGTCACAGTTTTGAAGTATTGGCAACCCGAATAATCAAAAGCTTCACCCAATAATAAGATTTCAAGTGCTCACCTAAATCAAGCAAACAATTTGAAGCTCACAAGGCCGAAAAATCTATGCAAAACTTAAAGTGTATCAAGCCTTAATCTTTGAGGCTTTAAAGATCCAAAATTCGCCTTAGCGTGAGGATATACGTATTTGGATAATAAAACCACCGATGAGGTGGATAATAAAAGGCAAGGCAAGACCGAAGACATAATAAAAGCTTCATGGAGAAGTTGAATAAAAGATGGAGGTAAACCTATGATAATAAGGCCCTTCCGTTAGGGGGCGTATAAAAGTCTTGGTAATAAGTCTCTTGTTCAAAACCGTTATAAAACCGTGTTTATCGATCCTTTTTGTTGACTTAATTTTTTGCCATCGTTGTCTATTAGGAGGGGTTAATAATTTGATGGTCTTGGTTACACCGTTAGGACTCTATTTTTAGACCTAAAACTCTATCATCGCATAAGTCAAACAATGTATCCTCGTGAAACATTCAAGACAAAATAAAATATAAGAGATACAACTTAGGATAATGGGAGGATAAGTACGTGATAAGGGCATATGAGTAGTGTTAGCATTACTAACTTATAATGACAATGATCTCGTTGCACGCTTAGCATGGAATTGGGGTGATAATCGAGGACGATGAAATTATTTCTAACGAACATTCACGTGTTCTTGTTCTTCGAACATAAACGTCCCATTTTGCGATGAAAAACATTCATTATGTCTAAAACGCAAGTAGTAGTAATAGTAGTAGTGTAGCTAGTTTATTGTTCAATAAAAGTGAATAAAAATGAATTTTGGAGGTGCTACGATACTTTATTCTAGCATTGCGTGAGGGCACGACAATGGTCTAGTATGGGGGAGTGATGAGACTGCTTTTATACATAGTCTCATCGTCCAAAAAGGGCTTTAAATGCATAAAATATCATGAAATTGGCCAAATATATGCTTGTATTTGTTGCTTGTGTATTTTATGTACGGATATTAAGAAAATGACAAAAGTCACAAGAATCATGCAAAAACGAACATGGGGGAAACGAAGCTGCACAATGAACCAAGTCCTAATGAAGAATTTTGTGACAACCCGTCAATTTCAGGTCGTTATTTTAATCTCGACTATTACGTATTACGTGTTTACTTTAATGAGAATTTAAAATTTATCGACTAACCGAGAAGGTTATGACTTGAAACTAGCTTAAGAATGTCGATTAGATGAAAGCCGGAAAGGAATATGTTAGGTATCGATATTATATTCTCAGATAATCATAAAAATGATTTTTATTATATTTAATCTTTATTTCTCGTGTTTTACGTTTTAACGAATGACGAGAACTATTAGTGATCGCGATACCGACGGATGCCCAAAAATTTAAGTTTTATTATTGATTGTCTCGATATTTTATATTTTCGACGTTTTCGATTCAGTTACGTTTTAAGTCGTGTCGAAGCTTTGTTATTATATTTTGAAGCGTTTTAACTATCGAAAAGTATTTTTACGAAACCCGAGCCCCGTAAATATTTTTCAAAAATTAAAATTTACATTTTCTACCTTGTAAACTATTTAATTTCATTTTGGGACCAAAACTATGCAAAATTGGCAAAATCTACCTCACTACCCCACTATATATTAAAATTCCACTAACTATTTTATATTATTAATTCATTTTTACAAAAAAAAAATCAAATCTCTCTTATTTTCTTTCTTCTTGGCCGTCCCCCCTAACACCCCAAACCCTTTGATTTTTGATTTTCTACTTTGAATCTTCCAAATCTAAAAGAAGACCCATCTTGGAAATTCAATAAGCTTCAATTTGGTATAAATTTTTCTAACATGCATGCACTAAATTTTTCTTTTCAATTTTTGATGAAGAACATGTTGTTTGATCTATTTTTATGGTGAAACATGTGTTAATATTATTATATTCATTGTAGGATGTTGTTGCATGTTATTTATTTTGAGTGGGTAAATTTTTGGATGATCATTCTAGGGTGTTAGGAGTTAGATGGATATGTTAGGATGATATTAGGATGATATTAGGAGTATAGAAATTGTTGAAATGGGTTGAAATATTGATTTGATATCATTTTTAACTAGTCATTTTAGACCAGTAGGTAAAAGGGTATTTTTTAAAGTCTTAGGTCTGATTATCATATGGGATGATGTGATATTATTGTAGTAATCTTCAAGACGCTCGTTTTGCCGCTTGAATGAGCTTCTAACTCATTACGGATCAAAAGTTATGTTGTTTTGATTTTCGTGTACCGGGAGAAGAGTATCGACACAATCCGAAAATTGTTGTCGATATTTAGATCGAATCTCGGGGACTATAAAATAAGTTTTAAAAATGTTCAAGGACTGTTGTAAGTTGTTAAACCTCAGGTCATGAGTCTATTTTCAAACCCGAGTGTCGGTTTTGCACACGGAATTGTTTAAATAAGTCAAAATGGTTTTACAAGTCAAAGACGTAAAACTGTCCGGTTTTTGTAACACAAAGACGTGTCGGGCAGAAGGTCTTAGAAGTAATATTTTTGAATGGAACTTAAACTGTGGCTTATTCGTATTATTTGTGAGTTTTTCACCAAGTTTCATCGAAATCGGACAAGTCTAGATAGGTTAGATTGGTGTGTACATTTGAAGTGTACATGCTGATTGGTATTTTGGACACGTAGTTCAATACTTGTGTGGCGTGAGTTGAGTATTCACTATTGGACATGGTGACTTACCCAAGTGTTAAGTCATTATATAAATGACTTAGTTACTGGTCCTAGGGAAGCAAAATGATGGTTTGACTTGCGTTGACTTGGCGTCTTATGACGGGTCAATGTCGAGGGTGCAAGTGTTTAAAAGAATAGTGTTGAATAAAAGGGTATAGAAGTACACTTATATTATTAATTTTTCGGGATTTTCATGGTTATATGAAATTGAGTTTCGTATTATTTAAGTATTATTTATACTTGAGTCGTTTATTAACGAACGCGCCTTATTTGGTAGGTTGCGGTCTTCGTGTTTAACGGGCATCACAAATCGTCGACGATCGTCACATTGCTACTATCGTACCAAGGTGAGTCTATAGCCTCGCTTTGACATGTTTACTTGTTTTATAAAACCCACGAGGGGGATAACATGCTCGTTTTATTAAAATAAAAGGGGTAAAACGAGAAGTTGTGGAAACCCTTATTATTGGAAAAGTATTTATTATAAATGAAGGGTACAACGAGAAGTTGTGATTAACCCTCTTTCTTTTAAAATTGAACACAAAGGACCCGATTGTATGCTTAGATGAAAGTTGTTATATAAGTTTGTTTAGCCTTAAAAGACCCATGAATCGTGAATTGTTAATCGAAAGGAACACTAATACTATGGATAGATCTATCGGGGTGACACCCAGTCCAGTCGCGACTAGCTATCGCGTGGTGTTGTGATGCACCAGTAATGAAACATCGGATGTAACTGTATAAGAGAAATATACGCACTTGGCTAGGTGTGTTGGGCTGAAATAATATGTTAACGTTCAATGTCACGAGACTTATGAAATAACAACGATAATTATGTCTGATCCACATGATTGTCAACCACGGAAGGTTTATTCAGAATACTTGTGTTCGTTTATTTAATTTAAACTCTATAGATTCACTCAGCATTTTTGTTGACTTTATAGCATGTTTTATCTCAGGTCCATGAAGAAGGCACTCAAGGAAGGCGGTTTCATGTAGCTTGCTTAATTAAAATGTTTTGGCCCGCTTTTCTAAACTATGTCCATTCAAAGAAACTTTTATCGTTTGGTAGGTTATGTAAACCTTAAAACTATTTGGGACCGTGTGTGAACTGTTTTATCTTTAAATAAATGAATGGATGTATGTTTTAACAAAACGACTCGTTTTGAGCCGTTTTCTATGATATTGAGATTGAACCATTATAGTAACACCCAATGACCCTTCTGTTGATATGACCCGAAATTGGGGGTGTTACAAATTTTCCAAGACAAACCCTTGAAGATTTAAAGATTATGCAAGAAGGGTCCTCCAATATTGAATAATTGACACTTTATACCCTTGTATGTTCATAATTACAAAATTGGTCCCTAAAGTTTGTCAAAATTACAAAAAAGGGCCCTCCATTTTGAAGAATTGGCAATTTTAGTCCCTCAACAAAACTAAATTTTCAATATTAGTCCTCCTCAAAGTCAAACATACCATGAAGGACTTCAAGTTACAAGAAATTACAAGTTTGGTCCTTTAAAAATGTCAAAATACCAAAAGGACCCTTGACTTTGAAGAAATGGCAAAAATGGTCCCTCATTAATCATGACTTGGCAAATTCAGTCCTCCAAGAAGTTAAAAAACAAGTCAAGACCATTATCAATGAAGAAAATGCCAGTTGTTTAAACATTTTAAGAAAGTTAGAACCCTGAATATCATCCTTGTTCTTCAACTTCTCTTTCCTCAACCTTGAGGGATAAGGTATATTGGGTTGAGATGAAGACTTTGGAATAGAATTCTCACTCACATCCTTGGGTGGTGGAGGGGTGGAAGTATAAGGTAGAGGAATTGGTGAAATAGAAGGTGGAGGAATAAGAGAAGGGGACTCGTTTTCCTTTGTCACAATCACCAGTGTAGGTGTAGGAAGCTCGGGTTCCATTAAACCTTTTCCATTTCGAGTGGTGATTGCTTTCATCTCCCCTCTTGGATTAGCAACGGTGTTACTCGGAAGAGAACCCGAACCAGAGGCTTGATTAATTTGGTAGAAAGTAGCCATCATATCCCTTAAAGTCATTCGTTTGACTACTCAAAGAATTTCGCATATCGGCTCGCAGATCATTCCCTTGTTTCACCACATCTCCTTTTCAAGTTGCTGAGTTGCCGCTGAAGATTCTGCACTATCGCATCATTAGTCCTCATGTAAGTGTCAACCTCTTGATTAAATGCAGTGGGTTGGGTGGGAGGAAGAGCATGGTAGGCAGGTGGTTGATAAGCGGGTGGTTGGTGAACTTGATTGTTTCCTTGAGGTGGATATGGGTTTCTTTGGGTTTGATATTGATGTGGAGCTCGTGGTTGATTTTGATTGTTGAGATTGAGGTTGTTTTGGTTTTGAGGTGGAAAACCGGGTGGTGAAAGAAAGTTGTTAGAACGATAACTGAGCAAATTGCGGTCACCTTAAGGACGTGCTTGATAGCCTCCCGTAGAAAAGTTACTGTTGGCAAGATACACATTTTCCGGATTGTCATGAGTCGAACTACAATCGGTGTATGAATGAGATCCCTCGCATATTTCACATGACTGACTCAAAGCATTACCTTGCGCATTGATGGCTTTGGTATTGTTAGCGGTTTGTAGAGCAAGTGTTTCAACAAGCGAAGTAAGCTTATCAATTCTCTTGTCGGCGTCACTAGTACTAGCACTAACCACATTAGTCTGAACACTCTTGGTTTGCACTCTAGACTTATTCTCAATAATATCCCATGCGGCATTAGAAGATTTAACCAAAATATTACCCCCCGAGGCACTATTTAGTGAATCTTGGTCATTCATGCTTAAACCATTGTAAAAAGTATTAATTTGATGTACTTTTGTGAAACCATGTTGTGGACACTTTCTTAAAAGTTCCTTAAAACGGTCCCAAGATTCACTAAATGTCTCATCGTACTTTTGTTCAAAGTTAATGATTTCATTCCGCAAAGCGGTAGTACTTGAGGGTGGGAAAAAGTAGTTGATGAATTTGGTCTCTAAATCCGACCACGAAAGAATACTTTGTGGCGGTTCCTTATCAAGCCAATGTCGGGCTTGTCCTTCTAAGGAGAAAGGAAAACGTTGCAAGCGAATCACCTTTTGTGAAACCCCATTATACTTAACCGTATTAGTGAGTTGAAGGAACCTTTTTATATGGTCATGAGGATCATCAAGTGTACGTCCCAAGAAAGGTTGAGCAGAGACCATTTGAATGAAGCCGGATTTGAGCTCAAAGTTGTTGGCTCCAATCTCGGGTATGACAATAGCATCGGTGTTTCCCTCTACTTGCGATTGCAAAAGCTCGATCATTGGTTGATTGTCTATGGTGACAATAGGTGGAGTAATGACTTCGGCTTGAGATGCTTTCTTCTTACGAGCACGGGTACGCATACACACCTACAAAAGGAAAAGAAAAATAGACAAGAAATATTTTTGGTTTTTTATGTTTTTCTATTTATTTTTTTTTGAAAATTTTTTAATTTTTAGGATTTTTGAAAATTTTAAGCAAGAAAAATAACGTTCAAAAGTGAACGGATCCCAAAATCCAACGCGTCTCTCACTAAAAACCGTTAATCTTAACAAAAAGAGCCGGCAGCGGCGCCATTTAATAACTAGATTTTACTTAGTTATGAAAGTTCGTTAAACCGATCTTTTCGAATTGATTACTAGTAGAAAGTGCGACTCAGTCATTCTTGGTGGAAAATAAAATGGTTTGATTATCTATTTAAAACTAAAAGTAAATATGAAAATGTCGTTGAGTAAAATAAAAGCTTTAAAAATTAAACAAAAAATTACTAGAAAAACACTTGAAAACTTTGTAGAACTAAAAACTTTAAAACGTAATGAATTTAAAACTTGAAAACTTTGTAGAACTAAAAACTTTGTAAAAACAAGAACTCAAACCCATCGCAATAACCATGGTCGGAATACAACCATCGAAATATGATCGGAATCACTCCTATCGGAATAATTCCTATCGGAATGTATAAAGAGGCTGCAATCGGAATAATGGAAATAAAGTTCTATCGGAATGTCAAATCACATCTGTCGGAATATCAACCAAAAAGTAAACTGTCGCAATATTTAAACCATCGCAATATTTTATCTGAATGTAACTTCTGTCGGAATGTGGCAAACAAAAATCGGGCAATGTTTCGTCTTAATATAACCTTAAGACCCGTCGCAATATACGATCGCAATGAGCGATCGCAATCACGATCGGAATAAGGGGGAAATACACTTGATCGCAAAGTAAAACCCTAAGGGTTATTGCGATCACAATGGAACTGTCTGAATGTAGTGTCGCAATGTGTAATCCCTATTGTGATGGAAATGAAACAATATTCGGATGGAAGAGCATAAGCTAATAAACCAATAAGCACTTCTAAAAAGAACACTTAACAAAAACTTAACCAAATCAATAAGCACAAATTTGAAAACTTTTAAAATACGAAATAAGCCAACTTTATAAAACGAACTTTAAAAACACTAAAGTTTTAAGAAAACATAAAAGAAAATAAGTTAAATACTAAATAAGCCAAAAAGCATAACAAGCTTTAAGCTTAATCCGTGTAAAACTTGTAAATCTTTTAACACACGAACCAAGAAACTCACAAAAGTAAAGAACTATTCTGGCGTCTAAAGAAAGTAGATGAACAAGAATGATGAACACGAAATCGTAACTAACAAGAGAGATTAAAAAGTGAAGATTGAAACAAGATTAAGCTTAAAAAGTAAAGGTTTGATTAAAACAAGAATGATAAAAGATAAAGTTTTAGGGAGAGAAAGTTAAACACTTTCTCTCTCTAAAATGAAAAACTACAAAAAGGAAAAATAAACTAGCTAACTTAACTAACACCCTCCTAATGTGTCATTAGGAGGGTATACATAGGAGGTGGGGGGTGCATGTGTTGCTTCCTTCTTTCTTTCTTCTCGTCTCGACTCGATTTTAATTCTTTGTATTTTTCGACGTTGTCTCGGGATTTGTCGATATAAATTGACTTGTCTTATAATTTTCTTCTTCTATTAGACTTGAGTTCTTCGACTTCATTAAACTTCCGTATTTAGACTTTTTCTTCAATAAATCTTCAGAATAGGCCTTGGACTTCCGTTCTTTTTGCACTCTTGATCTTTTGACTTCGTCTTTCCTCGTTTTCTTCGATAAAAGCCCGTGATAACCCAAGTTTTCTTCCTTTTGCATATTTTTATCCTGAAACACAATAAAAACAAAAACCACGGATAATTCCGACTTTTACGACATAAAATACACGTTTTGGTCTTGTTATTATTGGAAATAAGTGGTAAAAGGATAAGTGTTTTCACACTTATTAGAAGTCGAAGAACCAAGTCTAAATTATAGAAGAAAATAATAAGGCGAGTTCAATTTATATCGACAAATCCCGAGACGACGTCGAGAAAGACAAAGAATTTAAATCGAGTCGAGACGAGAAGAAAGAAAAAGGAAGCAACACATGCGCCTCCCCACCTCCTATATATACCCTCCTAATGTGTCATTAGGAGGGTGTTAGTTAGTTCATTTTTCTTTTTTTGTCGTTTAATTTTTAGAGAAAGAAAGCGTTTAACTTTCTCACACTAGGAAAACTTCATGTTTTATTTCTTTCTTGTGTGAATAAAATCTTTACTTTTGAGAGTTAAATCTTGTTTTAATATTCATCTTCTTCTAGCTTTCTTGATTTTTATTTATCATTGATTCGATATAATCTTTGATCTTGTTTCATCTTGATGTTTGATTGATTAAAAAGTTTATCTTTTTATTCATATCTAAGTTTTTATACGACTTGAGCTTTGAGCTTATCATGCTTATTCGCTTATTTTGTATTTAGCTTATTTACTTTTAAGTTTCCTTAAAAGTTTCGTTCTTTTTAAGGTTTGTTTTAAATGGTTTGCTTATTTAGAGTTTTGAAAAAGTTTCTTATTCGTTCTTATTTAGTTATTTTCATTATTAATTTGGTAAAATTTCGGATTGTGCTTATTAAAAAGAAGCTTATTGATTTTGCTTATTACGATTTTTATACCGTCGGAAAAGGGTTTACCCTTTCCGACCATTATCCCGACGCTACCATCGGATTAGGGCTTTGAACTCCGACAAGTATTCCGATACTTAGTATCGAATTAGGGTTTTGGGATTCCGATCTCTATTCCGATCGTGATTCCGACAACAGTGATCATTCTTATATTCCGACAGAGTTGTTTTCCGATAGTTGTGATTTCGATAGTCTTCAATGTTCATTATTCCGATGCTTTCATAGTTATTCCGACAGAATTCACTTTGGTACATTCCGACGGGTTTATTATGGCATATTCCGATGGGATTCCGATCATAGGCATTCTGATGGGCTAAAGTGTTTATTTTTACAAAGTTTCAAGTTTTAAATTCACTTTTAAGTTTTCATGTTTTTAATAATTTATTTTTAACTAGTAATTATAGTTTAATTTTATAAAGCTTTTATTTTTGCTCAACGACATTTTCATATTTGCTTTTAGTTTAAAATAGATAATCAAACCATTTTATTTTCCACCAAGAACGACTGAGTCGCACTTTCAACTGGTAATCAATTCGAAAAGACTGGATTAACAAATCTTTTTCATACGAGAAAATCTCTTGTATTAAATGGCGCCGCTGCCGGCTCTTTTTGTGAAGATTAACGATTTTTTGTGAGAGACGCGTTGGATTTTGGGATCCGTTCACTTTTGAACGTTATTTTTCGTGTCAAAAAATTTCAAAAATCCATAAAAATTACAAATTTTCAAAAATTCAAAAAAATAGAAAAACATAAAAAACCAAAAATATTTCTTGTCCATCTTTCTTTTCCTTTTGTAGGTGTGTATGCGTACTCGTGCTCGTAAGAAGAAATAAACTCAAGCCGAAGTTGAAACTCCACATATTGTCGCCATGGACAATCGACCAATGATCGAGCTTTTGCAATCGCAAGTAGAGGGCAACAACGATGCTATTGTCATACCCGAGATTGGAGCCAACAACTTTGAGCTCAAACCCGGCTTCATTCAAATGGTCTCTGCTCAACCATTCTTGGGGCGTACACTTGATGATCCTCATGACCATATCAAAAGGTTCCTTCAACTCACTAATACGGTCAAGTATAATGGGGTTTCACAAGAGGTGATTCGCTTGCAACTTTTTCCTTTCTCCTTAGAGGGACAAGCCCGACATTCGCTTGATAAGGAACCGCCACAAAGTATTCTTACGTGGTCGGATTTAGAGACCAAATTCATCAACTACTTTTTCCCACCCTCACGTACTACCGCTTTGTGGAATGAAATCATTAACTTTGAACAAAAGTACGGTGAGACATTTAGTGAATCTTGGGACCGTTTTAAGGAACTTTAAGAAAGTGTCCACAACATGGTTTTACAAAAACAACAATGCGTAAGTTAATGCTTTGAGTCAGTCATGTGAAATATGCGGGGGTTCTCATTCATACACTGATTGTCCTTCGACTCATGACAATCCGGAAAATATGTATGCCGCTAACGGTAACTTTTCTACGGGAGGCTATCAAGCACGTCCTCAAGGTGACCGCAATTTGCTCAGTTATCGTTCAAACAACTTCCTTTCACCACCCGGTTTTCCTCCTCAAAACCAAAACAACCTCAATCGCAACAATCAAAACTAAACTCGAGCTCAAAATAAATTTCAAACCCAAAGAAACCCATATCCACCTCAAGGAAACAACCAAGTTTACCAACAACCCGCTTATCAACCACCTGCTTACCATGCTCTTCTTCCCACCCAACCCACCGTATTTAATCACGAGGTTGAAACTTACATGAGGACTAATGACGCGCGGGTGCAGAATCTTCAGCGTCAAATCATCAACTTGAAAGGAGATATAACGAAACAAGGGAATGATCTTCGAGCCGATATGCGAAACTCTTTGACTAGTCAAACGAATGACTTAAGGGATATGATGGTTAGTTTCTTCCCAAGTAATGAAGCCTCTGGTTCGGGTTCTCTTCCGAGTAACACCGTTGCTAATCCAAGAGGGGAGATGAAAGCAATCACCACCCGAAGTGGCAAAGGTTTAAAGGAACCCGAGCTTCCTACACCTACACCGGTGATTGTGACAAAGGAAAACAAGCCCCCTTCTCCAATTCATCCACCTTCTACTTCCACCCCTCCACCACCCAAGGATGTGAGTGAGAATTCCATTCTGAAGCCTTCATCTCAACCCAATATACCTTATCCCTCAAGGTTGAGAAAAGAGAAGTTGAAGAACAAGGATGACATTCAGGTTTCTAACTTTCTTAAATGTTTAAACAACTGAATTTCAACATCTCCTTTGCTGAGACTCTCACTCACATGCTGAAATATGCTAAAGTGTTTAAAGATCTTCTCAGTGACAAAGAAAAGCTTCTTGATATCGCTTAGACCCAACTTAATGAGAATTGCTCTACAGTGCTCTTAAGGAAATTACAAACCAAACTTGGTGATCCGGGTCGTTTTCTCATTCCTTGCAACTTCCCCGGGGTAGAGAATTGTATGGCCCTAGCCTATATAGGTGCTAGTATAAACTTAATGTCATTAAGTGTTGGAAACAATTATCTCTACCCGAGCTAGTCCCCACACGAATGACATTGGAATTAGCTAACTGTACGGTTGCTTATCCGGTGGGGATAGCCTAAGATGTCTTCTTCAGTGTCGACAAATTCACCTTTCCGGTAGATTTTGTTGTCGTTGAATACGAGATGGATCCCCGTGTTCCATTAATCGTTGGACGTCCATTCTTGAGGACCGGTCACACTCTCATTGATGTAGCCGCGGGCGAATTAATCATGAGAGTTGGTGACGATAAAATCGTCTTCAACATGGGTAAACTTTCTAAGCAACCTTATGAACACGAGAGCGTTAATTTCATTCACATTCTTGATGAGGCTTGTGAAGAATATTTCAAAGACGCTTGTAAAAGTGGTTCTTCTTCCCTACCCATTGTTGAGACCGTTGCCTCTATTGCTCCATCACTAACTCCATTTGGAGAAAGTGATTTCCTTTTGAAAGATTTTGAAGCAACTTTGGGAGATGTGGACTTAAAATATGACGATTCTCCCACCGATTGGGAAGAAGACATTCGTACCATTGAGAAACTTCTCAATGGGGACCATATTTCTCCACCATCTCCTAAGGAAATCTCTATCGATGATCCGAATTTGACTACGCCTTCCATCAACAATCCTCCGGATTTAGAGCTTAAGGATTTACCGTCTCATCTCGAATACGTTTTCCTTGAAAACAATAAGAAGTTACCCGTCATCATCGCAAAGGACTTGCAAGAAGAAGAAAAATCTCGACTAATCGACGTGCTGAAGAATCACAAGAAGGCAATTGCTTGGAAAATTTCTGATATCTGCGGAATTGATCCGAATTTTTGTACTCATAAAATTCTCATGGAAGATTACTTTAAACCCGCAAACCAAAGCCAAAGAAGGGTTAATCCTAAAATTCATGACGTCATCAAGAAAGAGGTTATCAAACTTATATATGCCGGAATGATTTACCCTATTTCGGATTCGCCGTGGGTTAGTCCCGTCCATTGTGTGCTTAAGAAAGGCGGAATAACCGTTGTTCCCAATGAAAACAACGAGTTGATTCCTACTCGACTTGTCACGGGTTGGCGAGTTTACATAGACTATCGCAAGCTCAATGATGCCACTCGCAAGGATTATTTTCCTCTTCCTTTCATGGATCAAATGCTCGAGCGTTTAGAGGGTAATGATTATTTTCGCTTCTTAGACGGTTTTTCCGGGTATTTTCAAATTCCCATCGATCCTAAAGACCAAGAGAAATCCACATTCACTTGTCCTTATGGAACATTTGCTTACAAAAGAATGCCTTTCGGCTTATGCAATGCTCCTGGGACTTTCCAAACGTGTATGATGGCTATCTTCCGTGACATGGTTGTAGAAACTATGGAAGTCTTTATGGATGATTTCTCGGTCTATGGTGATTCTTTCTCTACTTTCCTTGCCAATTTAGAACGAATGCTCAAACGTGTAAAGACACTCTTCTCGTTCTTAATTGGGAAAAATACCATTTCATGGTAAAAGAAGGTATTGTGCTTGGTCATAAAATCTCCAAAGCCAGTCTTGAAGTCGACCTTGCTAAAGTTGAAGTGATTGCTAAATTACCCCAACCTTCAACCGTGAAGGGTGTGAGAAGTTTCCTTGGTCATGCGGGCTTCTATCGTCGTTTCATTCAAGATTTTTCTAAAACTACTCGCCCGATGACCAACCTCTTGGAAAAAGATACTCCTTTTATCTTTTCTAAAGAGTGTATTGAATCTTTCAATCTTCTTAAGGATAACTTAACTAAGGCACGGGCCTTGGTTACCCCTAATTGGGAGTTACCTTTTGAATTGATGTGTGATGCTAGTGATTTTGCTATTGAAGCGGTTTTGGGCCAAAGAGTGAACAAACACTTCCAACCAATCCATTATGCTAGCAAGACAATGACGGAGAGGCATGCCATATCGTCTTGTGTACGGGAAGGCATGCCACCTCCCTATTGAATTAGAGCATAAGGCGTATTGGGCCTTGAAGTGGGCCAATTTTGATATCAACAAAGCCGGTGCTCATCGGAAGATTCAACTCAACGAGCTAAATGAACTGAGTAATTAAGCTTATGAGAATTCATTGATCTACAAGGAGAAGACCAAGATCATTCATGATGCAAGGATTAAGAACCGAGAGTTTCACGTTGGTGATGAAGTTTTACTCTTTTACTCTCGGTTGAAGATCTTCTCGGGCAAGCTGAAGAGCCGTTGGTCTGGTCCATTCACCGTCGCCAAAGTCTTCCCTTATGGCACCATTGAGCTTTCCCAGCCAAATGGGCCTAATTTTAAAGTGAATGGCCAGCGTGTGAAGTTGTACTTTGGTGAGGACATCTCTTATGAGATGATTCCATCCCTCATAACGTTTCCCTTGAATTAGTTCTGGGTCGAGTCAGGCTCGTGACTCGGTTAACAAAAACAAGCGCTTCTCGGGAGGAAACCCGATGATCTATCCTTTACCGTTTTCATAATAAGTGTTGGGGGAGCCCCGTAGGTGTTTGTTGTCTTGTTTCTTATGATGTGCAGGGATTAAAACTTCAAAGAGCACTTTTGATGACATTTACCGACCGTGATCCCGTGTACCCGTCTTCTCGGTTCTATCCTAAACTGTCGTGATTCAATATTTCATATCTTATATGTTCACATTGAAATCACTCTAGTTATCTCTTCCTTAGCAAAATTTAAACAACGTGCACAATGTCCTAAGTGTAGGGGAGTTTACTCCCACAGGCTTAAACATTGAGGACAATGTTTATATCAAGTGTAGGGGGGACTTCTATCGAAGTAATTGGTCTTTTCCATGAATTTTTCCTCATTTTAACCGGAAAATTTGATTTTTCGTCATTTTTCAAAACTTTTAATCTATTTTGGCCTAGTTGTATAGTAGTATTTTCCTTTGTTATCGTTATTTACTTTCTTTGCTAGAATAAAGTTTGAATAAAGTGGTTTTAATTTTTCAAAGTCATGAATTGATGAGACTGCTTTTATACATAGTCTCATCGTCCAAATCGGGCTTAAAACGTTTAAAATATCATCAAAATACCCAAATATATGCTTGTGTTTGTTGCTTGTGTATTTTAGGTACGGATATTGAGAAAATGACAAAAGATCACAAGAATCAAGCAAAAACGAACACGGGAAACGAAGCCGCGCGATGAACCAAGCCCTAATGAAGAATTTTCCAAAGAAAACCCTTGAAGATTTGAAGAATTATGAAGATTGGTCCTCCAAGTTTGAAGAATTGACACTTTATACCCTTGTATCTTCATAATTACAAGTTTGGTCCCTAAAGTTTGTCAAAATTACAAAAGGACCCTTAACTTTGAAGAATTGGCAAATTTAGTCCCTCAACAAAACTAAATTGTCAATATTGGTCCTCCAAGAAGTCAACAAACAAGTCAAGTCCTTAAAGTTTGAAGACATTACAAAAACAGCCCTTGAAGAATGCCAAAATTACACTTGAAGTCCTTGTTAGAAGTATGGAAAGTTTATGTCCCAAAAATGACAAAAGCTGGAACTTAAAATCAAAGGGAATGAAGTTTGTGCCATTTTGTTACAAAGTGAAGAAAAAGAGAACCTTTGGGGACCAATTCTGCCAGACAGCAAATCCCACACACCCACTCACATTTTGACACGTCACAAAACCCACCCAAATCCTTACCCTACCCATACCCAACCCGTCCATTAACCCAATCCACAACCCACCCGGCTTAATTAAATACTTGGTCAAACCCTTCCCCCAGTCAAACCCCTTCCCACCAAAACAGATTTTTAAAATCTAATCTTTCCCAAAATGGATCTAATCCTTTTTCTAATTACCCTTAAACGCTAAAAACCCCAGGGTCAATTAAACTAAGAACAAAGGGTTTTTGCTTCATCTCTTCCAGAAGGCTAATTAGGGTTATTGTCAACAAAACCCACATCCCAAATCAACCCCACACTCACCCTGGACCCCCCATGAGATTCCCCTTTGAACGTCTCTTTCCCACAAAACCCAACACCAGACAAAATGGACGACCAAGATGTTTTTACTTGTCCTCCACAACAAATGAAGGGTTTAGATTGACTACAACAAGCTGGCATTCACAAGAATCTAACTGCATAATCACATGGCACTTTTTGACTGAAAATTCAAAATTCGTCCAAGGGTAGCTTGGGAAATTCATGTATTAGGGTTTCAAGTATCTAGATAGTTCTATGTAGTCCTATATAAGGAGTATGCGTATTGTGCATGACCCTTGTTCCTGAATTTTTTCCAAGATCACAAGCTTGTAAATCCCGTTTGATTAATGAATGAAATTGGTTAAGTATTGTTGATGAAAAGATTCCAGGATCCTCATTTACATTTCTGTTGTTTAGATTGAGTTCCAAGTTTTATTTTTAAGTTTTTAAAAATTTCAGTTTTTGTTTGAAAGTTTCTGAAATCTTGATTTGGTTTGGTCAAAACCTTGTTCAAGGTTTGGTTTTCCAGGTTTTTAAAGTTGTTGTGTAAGTTTTTTAAAGGAAGTATAAGGAAGTTTTGTGAAAAGGTTTTTAAAAAAGAGAAAGATAAAAAAAACAGATTGCATATTGTGCTTGTGTTTCAAGTTTTCTCTTAGCAGGTATTGATCTTGTTTGTCCAAGAGTTCTGCATAGGCCCCAGCCTATAAGGAGGTGGTTAATCAACCACTGAGGGACTTAGATGTAAGTCCCTCAAGGTAAAAATCCCTTGTTTTCATTTTTCTGAAAAGTTATGTGCTATTTGTGATTTTTCATGAAAAGTGTTAAATGATTGTTTAAATGGTTTGATTTGAGTTGTTAGAGTATTATATGCATGTTAGAAGATTCTGAATCCAGTTTGGTGAAGTTTTTATTAGATTTGCTTTGAAAAATAGCATGTTCAATATTTAAAGGAGTGTTTGGGATAAGGGATTAACCAGTTTATTTGATTAAGATTTGTGTTATGACCTGTTGAAACACACTTGTTTGGTGCTAATATTATGATATATGCTCTAAGGTTTTAGTTTGGTAGACTTTTCAAGCAAGTTGTTTGATAAAAGTTGAAAAAAATAGACAAAACCAGTGACTGCTCTTCTATGCTCATTTTGTGTAATTTTTGCCATCCAAAGTGATTAGTGTGTTAGATTATAGGGTTATCTAGGATTGTTAATCAGTTAAATGCTAGATTGTGGATTTGTGTGTAAGATTTGAGCATCTAAAAGTCGTTTTTGTGCATGTAACTTGGTAAAAATACCACCAGACCACCCTAGGTCATATCAGTAACTCAAGTGTGCATTTTTGGTTTGATTATGTGTAGTGATTGTTTAATTTGTGCTTGCTTTGACTCCCTACAATCCAACTGAGTGTAGGGGTGCCTGTTATCCACCAAATACATCACCAAAATCCAAACCAAGTCCTCTTGGTCATCTATTCACAAGTGAAGAAAGCTTCACTTGTGTTCATCAGTCAAAAAGTTCCTGGGCACGTTTTTTGATTTGTAGAGCTTAATTCTTGGTTAATTTGGATTGTGGTTGTGTTTCTAAGCTTAACAAGGTTACTGGATTAAGTGTTAAAAGTTAAAAAAAAAAGAAAAAAATTGCAAAAAACTCACCTTGTCTGGGCTCGAACACGCGACCTTGCTTTCCAAGGGCTAGCGTGTTAACCAGTGATCTAGATGGCTTTTTTACGTTTACCTTTCATTCCATTACTTATTTAAGTAGGTTTTGTTTTATAGCTTATTTGGCCAGCAGCTTTTAAATAAGTTGTTTCTAGCTTATTTCCTTAAGCTTTTTCCTATTTAAAAATTTTCTTAGGTTTTTATTAGGATTGTTGACTTTTCTGAGCAAAAAGTAGATTTTTCCCATTATTATTTTATTTATTAGGATTATTTTAAGTTTAATTTTTAGAAAGTCATTTAAAAATAGTAAAAGGTAATTTAAAAATCTGAAAAAATAGTTTTTAGGTTTTTAATCATACTTTTGAGGTTTACAGCTAATTAGGTTTTCAATTAAGCTTATTTTTAATTTTATAGGATTTTAGGGTTTTTAAGCAACTTTTAAATTTAATATAAAATTATTAAATAGGTTTCTGAAAATTTGGATTGCATTTTTGTTTTAGTTACATTATTTAGGATTTTTGGTAATTTTTTAGAATTTATGTACAAACTTTTTATTTTTTTGAATATTTTAATATTATTTTATTATTAAAAATTGAAGTTTCATTTTTTCTAGTTTTTTCATTTTTCCTAGGTTAAGGACATTAAATTAGGAACTTTGTAACTTTCCAAATCTTTTTAGGACTTTTCAATTAATTTTTAGAATTAATTTAAGATTTAATAGATTTTAATAGTTTTTAAGTGTTTAAAAATAGTTTAATTTGGTTTTAAATCTTTGAAAAATAGTTTTTAGCTTAATTAGGATATTTTTGAGGTTTACAAACCATTAGATCTTGTTTAAGGCTTTTTAATAATTAAAAGTGATTTTTAGGGCTTTAATTAGCATTAAAAAGTCACTATTGAATTAATTAAAAGGTTTTAGCAAGTTTGGCTTCTTTGTAAACTCTTAGAATATTATTGAGGATTTTTAGTAATTTTTAGGAATTTTTAGGTTAAAATTTTAATTTAGGCACTATTTACGGTTTTGCGTGTTCGCCTTTTTCGTCATAGTTTAATCCGTCTTTGTAACCGTCTTTCTCTTTTAATCCCATTTCTTTCTCAATCATATAATCACAAATCAATATCAATTCAATACACAACGCACTTGCCTCCTTGGGAAACGAACTTGGACTTCATTTGGGTCATTAGTGCTCGGTTTTCCTAAACCGACACTTAACGCTTACCACTACTTGTACTTCCTTTTCCTAAAGGTCGTATTTTACTAACATAAATTTTGGCGCCGCTGCCGGGGAAGCGTGTTGTGTTTTGGTTGAACAATTGTTGTTTTTATATATAGCCATAAAAGTAATTGTATTAGTAGCACTCTACTAATACGTATTATTGTTTTTCGTTTTTTGTTAATACTATTACTATATTGTATACGTAGAACAATAAATTTACAAGTACTCCAAATACGTGAGAAATCACAACCTTGACTTGGGAGGTCATTACCCAATCATTGTATTCGAATCTCAAACCAAAGAAAAAGGCAAAAATAGATAAATACTTTCGTGAAGCTCGATTTTGAGAAATACAAACTATAAGGTGGGTATAAGGCGGTTGTATTTCACGACCTAAAGGAAAAAGGCTCTTAAGTGCTTCGCGCCGCCTCGTTTCCTCCGCTTGCTTGTGCGTATTTTGATTTTGAAAGCTAATCGAGGGTTTTGCCGCCCAAAGTATTACTAAGTATCATATATATTTTCTTGGTTTCATTTGATTAAACCCTCTTGAACGATTTGGTGTTCCACCATCGTTCTAAAGTCATCGAAGGCGTTCACTTCACGTGATCGTTTTCATTCCTTGAGGCTTCTTTAATAGAGAGATTTGATTAAGGAGGAGATTTGTAGATTTTGGTCTACCTAATACATTCCAAAAATCCAAAAAAGTAAAAACAATCAAAAACCACAAAAAAATTGAAAAAGTAAAAACACCAAAAAGAATCTTCTTTGCTCGCCTTCTCGTTGTACGTGACGTTTATGCAAACTCGCTCTAAAGCAAGACGTGCTCGTAAACGAAGAAACAAATCAATCACTCCTTCTAGTGAGGAGTCTCCTATTGACGAACCCATTGTAGTGAAAGAAGGACCCATGGCTAATCGAACTATGATGGAGTTGCTTCAAGCACCCACCGAGGGTTATGGAGAAGCGATTGTGATTCCCGCTATCCTTGCGGAGAATTTTGAGGTTAAGACGGGTTTATTGTCCATGATTCAAAACAACAAGTTTCGAGGTGACGAAAAGGACAACCCTCATAACCACATTCGCCAATTTAATCGTCTCACCGCCACATGCAAGTTTAAGGACGTCTCAAACGACTCGATTAAGATGATGCTTTTTCCGTATTCCTTAGCGGGGCCCGCAAAAATTTGGTTAGAGAAAGAGCCACCCAATTCTATATTGACGTGGAAGGATCTCGTTTCAAAATTCGTGAACCAATTTTTTCTGCCCTCTAAGACTACGCACTTGAAAAACGAGATTTCAAAGTTTTCACAAGAGTATAATGAGAGTTTTTCAACGGCTTGGAATAGGTTTAAGGAAATGTTGCACGAATGTCCTCATCATGGTTTTTCCGACTTGCATCAAATAGACACGTTTTACAATGGCTTGAACGATCATGAGCGTGATTATCTTAATGCCGCCGCGGGTGGTAATTTTTGTGTAAGACGGTCGAGGAAGCATTGTTAATCATTGAGAATAGGTCTAAGGTGTATAGTCCTCGTAGCACGTCGAGTGTTCGTAAGACTTCGTCTTCGCCTTCATTGTCACACACCGTTGATGCTTGCCAAATCGAGGCTAATTTGGAGAACAAAATTTTTGATATAGTGAAAGGATTGTTAGTTGAGATTAAAGTTGGTGAACAACCCGCTCCCGCTACGATTAAAGCGGTTGAGGTTTCTTGTATGTATTGTGGTGGAGCTCACGATTATTCCGAGTGCATTACCAACGGTGGTAACACTTCGATTGCCTTCGCGGCCGTGGGAACTTATAACCAAAACGGTCAAGTTCCTCGCACTAATCAATTGACTCCACCGGGTTTTCCACCAAATCAAAATGCTAACAATTATCGAAACAATCAAGTTGGTTACCAAAGCAATCAAAGGAACAATTTTAAGGGTAATAACAACTATGGGAATCAAGGGAGTAGTAGTAGCCAATTGCAAAATCAAAACCAAAACCGTAATTTTCAAAACACGAGTCAAGGTCTTCAAAATGTTTACACTAAAGAACTTCCAATGGACTTTGTGAATTACTCCACGGCAAATGATAAGATTTTGGAAAACATTCAAGAGCAATTGGCTAATCAAGCTAGGGACACGGCTAAGAACACCAAGGAGTTAGCTAATTTTGTTAAAGAAAATCTTAGCATGAGGAATGAATTGAAAAATGATTTTGCTAACCAAATTCGAGGTCAAAACAACAAGATAGAGCAAAGTCATGCTAGGCTTGAACAAAGAATTGACCAAAAAGCCGCTAGTCAAGATTTGAAGTTTAATAGTTTTGATGCTAAGCTTAATGCCATTTTAGAAGCCGTCATGGGGAACAAAGCCTCTACTTCGAGTAGTTTGCCTAGTAACACCATTTCAAACCCGAAGGGAGAGATGAAACTGATTACCACACGAAGTGGTAAGACACTTAAAGAACCGAATCCTCAACCAATTACTCCAACGGTGGAGGAAATTGAGGAAGAACCCGAGGTGGTGGTCGAAAAGGAGCATATTTCAATCCCACAAAGTACCGCTCATGCCACACATACGGTCGACCCTTCACCAACATTGGAACCCGAGATTCCAAAGGCTATGCCTACGCCCCAACCTACACCACCCTTTCCTTACCCATCGAGACTTAGGAAGGAGAAACGACAAGAGCGCGATAATTACCAATTTGAGCTTTTTATGAAAATGTTTCATGATTTGCACTTTAATGTGAGTTTCGCCGATGCTTTGGTCATGATGCCTCGATTTGGCGCTAACTTTAAGAGTATGTTGAACAACAAGGAGAAATTGCACCAAATGTCTAGTTGTTCGTCGGTTTATCTTAATCGCATACCTCAAAAAGTCGGTGATCCCAGTAAATTTTTGATTCCTTGTGCCATTCAAGATATGGAAGAATGCTATGCCTTGGCCGATCTTGGTGCTAGCATTAACTTGATGCCACTTGCAATCTTCAAGTCGCTCAATCTTCCTAATCTTACTCCTTCACGAATGTCTATTGAGTTGGCCGACCATTCCACGATTCTTGCATGTTGTTTGGCGGAAGACGTTTTTGTGAAAGTGGGGAAGTTCTACTATCCCGTAGACTTTATCGTTGTTGATATCCCCACGGATCCTCAAGTTCCTCTTATTTTAGGTCGTTCGTTTTTAGATACGTCTATGGCTTTAATTGATGTGCATGCTAGAAAGATCACCTTACGTTTCAACGACGAGGAACTTGTTATAAACGCAACTCAAAATTCTCAACTTTCTCATGTTTATTCCGTTGCTACCATAAACCTCGTTGATATGATCGACGTGGTTTGCGAGGAATTTTCACAAGAAGTTTTAGGGTTTGGTGATGAAGAAACTAGTGGCAATCCCACTATGTTAGATCCAATTCTTAATAATTCGACACCAACCTTCACTCCTTTCGAAGGTGGTGGTTTTACGTTGGAAGAATGTAATGTTCCACGTACTTGTGACGAAGACCTCGACAACGATGAGGACTTCTCGATTATCAAGGATTTTCTTAACGATTTCCCATTTCCTCCACCCGAGGAGGTTATGAGTATCGAGCCCAAATCTTCACTTGAGGAACCACCTATCCTCGAGTTGAAAGATTTACCTCCTCACCTCGAGTATGTCTATTTGGAGGAGGACGACAAGTTGCCGGTTATTATTGCGAAGGATCTTTCGAATGATGAAAAAACCGCACTTGTCGATGTTCTTAAGGACCACAAAGGGGCGATTGCGTGGAAGTTATCCGACATTAAGGGAATCGATCCCAAGTTTTGTACCCACAAAATCCTAATGGAGGAGGATTTCAAGCCAACAATCCAAAGTCAAAGAAGGGTGAACCCTAAAATTCACGATGTCATCAAAAAGGAGGTCCTTAAACTCCTTGACGCGGGAATGATTTACCCTATTTCCGATAGCCCTTGGGTGAGTCCTATTCATTGTGTCCCTAAAAAGGGAGGGATGACCGTTGTGCCAAACGATGCCAACGAGTTGATTCCCACTAGACTCGTGACCGGATGGAGAGTGTGCATTGACTATCGAAAGTTAAATGAAGCCACTCGAAAAGACCATTTTCCCTTGCCCTTCATGGACCAAATGTTGGAGCGTCTTGCGGGAAACGATTTCTATTGCTTTTTAGATGGTTTTTCCGGTTACTTACAAGTTCCCATCGATCCTCGTGATCAAGAAAAAACTACGTTTACGTGTCCATATGGAACGTTTGCCTATCGTGGAATGCCATTCGGACTTTGTAATGCACCGGGAACTTTTCAACAATGCATGATGGCTATTTTTCATGATATGATCGAGAAGACGATGGAAGTCTTCATGGATGACTTTTCCGTGTTTGGTGATTCTTTCACTTCGTGTTTGTCGAACCTAGAGAGAATGTTAAAACGTTGTGAGGAAACCAACCTTTTGCTCAATTGGAAAAAATGTCATTTTATGGTTAAGAGTGGAATCATCTTAGGGCACAAGGTCTCGAAAGCGGGGATTGAGGTAGATCAAGCTAAGGTAGACGTCATCGCCAAATTACCTCATCCCAAAACCGTAAAGGGAGTTAGGAGTTTCCTAGGCCACGCGAGCTTTTATCGTCGATTCATCAAGGATTTTTCAAAGATTTCTCGACCCATTACACATCTTCTTGAAAAAGAGGCACGTTTTGTCTTTGACGAAGATTGTGTACGAGCCTTTGAAATCCTTAAGAGGAAACTTACCGAAGCTCCCATTCTTGTTGCTCCCAATTGGAACCTCCCCTTTGAGCTTATGTGTGATGCTAGTGATTACGCTATTGGGGCCGTTTTGGGGCAACGTCATGATAAGCACTTCTTGCCTATTCACTATGCTAGCAAGACGATGACCGAGGTTCAACTTAAATACACTACAACGGAAAAGGAGTTCCTTGCCGTGGTGTATGCATTTGAGAAATTCCGACCTTATCTCGTCTTGACAAAATGCATAGTGTATACGGACCATTCGGCTATTAAGTATCTCATGGCAAAGCAAGATGCTAAGCCGAGATTACTTCGTTGGATTCTCCTCCTTCAAGACTTTGATCACACCATCGTTGACAAAAAAGGAGCCGAGAATCTAGCGGCCGATCATCTCTCTCGTTTGGAAGATCCTCACCAAAGTGTTTACGAGCCCAAGGAAATCACCGAAACATTTCCGCTCGAGACACTTGGTGTAGTGAATTCTAAGCTTGATTCTTCTACCCCATGGTTTGCGGACTTTGCAAATTACCATGCGGGTAACTTCATCATCAAGGGTATGACGACTCAACAAAAACGAAAATTCCTTCGTGACGTCAAGTTCTACTTTTGGAACGACCCTTACTTGTTTCGAACTTGTGCGGATCAAATCATCCGACGTTGTGTTTTTGGCACCGAAGCTTCTAACATCCTTAGAGCTTGCCATGAGGGACCCACGGGTGGTCACCACGGTGCTAATCTCACGGCTAAGAAGGTGTTTGATGTCGGCTTCTTTTGGCATACTATTTACCGAGATGCACAAGATCTTGTGAAGTCTTGTGATTCATGCCAACGACAAGGAAAAGCCTCACAAAAAGATGAAATGTCACAAAATATCATTCAAGTATGTGAGATCTTTGACGTTTGGGGCATAGACTTTATGGGGCCGTTCCCATCATCTCGTGGTAATAAGTACATTCTCGTTGCGGTTGACTACCTATCTAAGTAGGTGGAGGCCAAGGCCTTGCCCACCAATGATGCTCGTGTGGTAGTCAAGTTTTTGAAGCAATTGTTTTCTCGGTTTGGAACCCCTCGTGCTATCATAAGCGATCGTGGAACCCATTTTTGTAACGACCAATTTGAAAGGGTTCTAAGGAAATATGGGGTTACACATCGTCTTTCTACGGCTTATCACCTACAAACGAGTGGGCAAGTCGAGGTTTCAAACCGAGCGTTGAAAAGGATCTTGGAGAGATCCGTTGGGGAAAACCGACAATCTTGGTCGGATAAGTTGGACGATGCTTTATGGGCCTTTAGGACCGCTCATAAGACGCCCATTGGGTGCACTCCCTATAAGCTTGTGTATGGAAAGAATTGTCATTTGCCTATCGAATTAGAACACAAGGCTTATTGGGCCCTAAAGCATTGTAATGATGACATGGAGACCGCGGGAAAACACCGGAAAATGCAATTAAATGAATTGGATGAATTGAGAGACATTGCTTATGAAAATTCATTGATTTATAAAGAGAAAACTAAAAAGTTGCATGATTCTAAAATTAAAAACCGGGTTTTTAACATTGGGGATCAAGTTTTGCTTTTTAATTCAAGATTGAAAATCTTTTCCGGTAAGTTGAAATCCCGTTGGTCCGGTCCATTCACCGTGACTCAAGTGTTTCCGTATGGGACCATCGAGCTAGCTCAAGATGATGGTCCTATCTTCAAGGTGAATGGACATAGGATGAAGCACTACTTTGGTGGGAAAGTTCCATCCTTGAACTACCTCGACCAAGTCACCTTCCCCAATGATAGTTAGTATTGAGGGGATCGAGTCGAGCTCATGACTCGGTAATCAAAAACGAGGTGCATCGTGGGGGAGTCCCATGCTTATCCTATGTACATATTATCTCTTTCTAATGTAGCTTATGTGTGGGGATTTGTGCCCTTCCAACCTTTGTTCCGTGGTTGTTTGTGAATAGTGTTTTTAGATCATGATCTTCACGATTGGAGCCTCTCGTGTTCGTTTTATGAGAGCACTCGATCATTTGCTTTGGAGACATTTCTCAATATCCATGATATATCCTTTTGATGTTCTAACCTTAGGTTTTTAGCACACTTCATAAACGGCTATTAATTTATTGGTTACACCCTTTCCATACTAGATTAGGCATTCGACTACGTCTCTAGTATGGGGGTGTTTGCACCCCTAGACTCGAAACATTGAGGACAATGTTTAACTTTAGTATGGGGGGGTGAATAGATACTTGCCTTTCCAAACCTTCACGCTTTCCAAAGTTTATCTTTTTGTTTATAGTTTTTGTTGCAAAATAAGGCTAAAAATGGCCAAATTTTAAAATTTTTCTCATGTTTTATAAGTGTTTGAAGACACGAATGTAGGTTTTCCGATGGCGAGAATAAGAGTAATTTTTGACTCGACCGTGCGTGTTGAGCACTTAGCTTTGATTCCTTAACTATACATTAGGCTAAGTCTCTTAAATGAGGACGAGAAATGATAGAGTTAATTATAAGTTACTATGCTAAACGTAGAGTACTCGTATTCTTTCAAAAACTCATGTGTTCTCGTTGTTTGCTTATTCTCCCTTCGCTTGTAAATATTTTTTGCTTAATAAATATTGACTTAGCGGTTTAGTTAGGATTGTTGGGTTTCTAGTCTTTTCTAGTAGCTTCTGTGTAATTAAATTGGGAAGACATTAAGGTATCGCCAGCGTCACGGTTTTGAAGTATTGGCACCCTAATAATCGAAAGCTTCACCCAATAATAAGATTTCAAGTGCTCACCAAAATCTAGCAAACAATTTGAAGCCCCACAAGGCCTAAAATCTATGCAAAAATTGAAAGTGAATCAAGCCTTAATCTTCGAAGCTTTAAAGATCCAAAATTCTCTTTAGCGTGAGGATATACGTCTTTGGCTAATAAAACCACCGATGATGGCGGATAATAAAAGGCAAGGCAAGACCGAAGTCATAATAAAAGCTTCATGGCGAAGTTGAATAAAAGATGGAGGTAAACCAAAGATAATAAGGCCCTTCCGTTAGGGGGCGTATAAAAGTCTTGGTAATAAGTCTCATGTTCAAAACCGTTATAAAACCGTGTTTATCGATTCTTCTTGTCAACTTAATTTTTTAACATCGTTGTCTATTAGGAGGGGTTATTGATTTGATGGTCTTAGTTACACCGTTAGGACTCTATTTTTAGACCTAAATCTCTATTATCGCATAAGTAAAAAATGTATCCTCGTGAAACATTCAAGACAAAATAAAATATAAGAGATACAACTTAGGAATAATGGGAGGATAAGTACGTGATTAGGGCATATGAGTAGTGTTAGCATTACTAACTTATAATGACAATGATCTCGTTGCACGCTTGGCATGGAATTAGAGTGAAAATCGAGGACGACGAAATTATTTCTAACGAAGCATTCACGTGTTCTTATTCTATGAACCTAAACGTCCCATTTTGCGATGAAAATCATACATTATGTCTATAACACAAGTAGTAGTATTAGTATAGTGTAGCTAGTTTATTATTTCAATAAAGTGAATAAAAATGAATATAGGAGGTGCTACGATACTTTATTCTAGCATTGCATGAGGGCACGGCAATGGTTTAGTATGTGGGAGTGATGAGACTGCTTTTATACATAGTCTCATCGTCCAAATCGGGCTTAAAACGTTTAAAATATCATCAAAATACCCAAATATATGCTTGTGTTTGTTGCTTGTGTATTTTAGGTACGGATATTGAGAAAATGACAAAAGATCACAAGAATCAAGCAAAAACGAACACGGGAAACGAAGTCGCACGATGAACCAAGCCCTAATGAAGAATTTTCCAAAGAAAACCCTTGAAGATTTGAAGAATTATGAAGATTGGTCCTCCAAGTTTGAAGAATTGACACTTTATACCCTTGTATCTTCATAATTACAAGTTTGGTCCCTAAAGTTTGTCAAAATTACAAAAAGGACCCTTAACTTTGAAGAATTGGCAAATTTAGTCCCTCAACAAAACTAAATTGTCAATATTGGTCCTCCAAGAAGTCAACAAACAAGTCAAGTCCTTAAAGTTTGAAGACATTACAAAAACAGCCCTTGAAGAATGCCAAAATTACACTTGAAGTCCTTGTTAGAAGTATGGAAAGTTTATGTGCCAAAAATGACAAAAGCTGAAACTTAAAATCAAAGGGAATGAAGTTTGTGCCATTTTGTTACAAAGTGAAGAAAAAGAGAACCTTTGGGGACCAATTCTGCCAGATAGCAAATCCCACACACCCACTCACATTTTGACACGTCACAAAACCCACCCAAATCCTTACCCTACCCATACCCAACCCGTCCATTAACCCAATCCATAACCCACCCGGCTTAATTAAATACTTGGTCAAACCCTTCCCCCAGTCAAACCCCTTCCCACCAAAACAGATTTTTAAAATCTAATCTTTCCCAAAATGGATCTAATCCTTTTTCTAATTACCCTTAAACCCTAAAAACCCCAGGGTCAATTAAACTAAGAACAAAGGGTTTTTGCTCCATCTCTTCCAGAAGGCTAATTAGGGTTATTGTCAACAAAACCCACATCCCAAATCAACCCCACACTCACCCTGGACCCCCCATGAGATTCCCCTTTGAACGTCTCTTTCCCACAAAACCCAACACAAGACAAAATGGACGACCAGGATGTTTTTACTTGTCCTCCACAACAAATGAAGGGTTTAGATTGACTACAACAAGCTGGCATTCACAAGACTCCAACTGCATAATCACATGGCACTTTTTGACTGAAAATTCAAAATTCGTCCAAGGGTAGCTTGGGAAATTCATGTATTAGGGTTTCAAGTATCTAGATAGTTCTATGTAGTCCTATATAAGGAGTATGCGTATTGTGCATGACCCTTGTTCCTGAATTTTTTCCAAGATCACAAGCTTGTAAACCCCGTTTGATTAATGAATGAAATTGGTTAAGTATTGTTGATGAAAAGATTCCAGGATCCTCATTTACATTTCTGTTGTTTAGATTGAGTTCCAAGTTTTATTTTTAAGTTTTTAAAAATTTCAGTTTTTGTTTGAAAGTTTCTGAAATCTTGATTTGGTTTGGTCAAAACCTTGTTCAAGGTTTGGTTTTCCAGGTTTTTAAAGTTGTTGTGTAAGTTTTTAAAGGAAGTATAAGGAAGTTTTGTGAAAAGGTTTTTAAAAAAGAGAAAGATAAAAAAACAGATTGCATATTGTGCTTGTGTTTCAAGTTTTCTCTTAGCAGGTATTGATCTTTTTTGTCCAAGAGTTCTGCATAGGCCCAAGCCTATAAGGAGGTGGTTAATCAACCACTGAGGGACTTGGATGTAAGTCCCTCAAGGTAAAAATCCCTTGTTTTCATTTTTCTGAAAAGTTATGTGCTATTTGTGATTTTTCATGAAAAGTGTTAAATGATTGTTTAAATGGTTTGATTTGAGTTGTTAGAGTATTATATGCATGTTAGAAGATTCTGAATCCACTTTGGTGATGTTTTTATTAGATTTGCTTTGAAAAATTGCATGTTCAATATTTAAAGGAGTGTTTGGGACAAGGGATTAACCAGTTTATTTGATTAAGATTTGTGTTATGACCTGTTGAAACACACTTGTTTGGTGCTAATATTATGATATATGCTCTAAGGTTTTAGTTTGGTAGACTTTTCAAGCAAGTTGTTTGATAAAAGTTGAAAAAAAATAGACTAAACCAGTGACTGCTCTTCTATGCTCATTTTGTGTAATTTTTGCCATCCAAAGTGATTAGTGTGTTAGATTATAGGGTTATCTAGGATTGTTAATCAGTTAAATGCTAGATTGTGGATTTGTGTGTAAGATTTGAGCATCTAAAAGTCGTTTTTGTGCATGTAACTTGGTAAAAATACCACCAGACCACCCTAGGTCATATCAGTAACTCAAGTGTGCATTTTTGGTTTGATTATGTGTAGTGATTGTTTAATTTGTGCTTGCTTTGACTCCCTACACTCCAACTGAGTGTAGGGGTGCCTGTTATCCACCAAATACATCACCAAAATCCAAACCAAGTCCTCTTGGTCATCTATTCACAAGTGAAGAAAGCTTCACTTGTGTTCATCAGTCAAAAAGTTCCTGGGCACGTTTTTTGATTTGTAGAGCTTAATTCTTGGTTAATTTGGATTGTGGTTGTGTTTCTAAGCTTAACAAGGTTACTGGATTAAGTGATAAAAGTAAAAAAAAAAAATGCAAAAAACTCACCTTGCCTGGGCTCGAACACGCGACCTTGCTTTCCAAGGGCTAGCGTGTTAACCAGTGATCTAGATGGCTTTTTTACGTTTACCTTTCATTCCATTACTTATTTAAGTAGGTTTTGTTTTATAGCTTATTTGGCAAGCTGCTTTTAAATAAGCTGTTTCTAGCTTATTTCCTTAAGCTTTTTCCTGTTTAACAATTTTCTTAGGTTTTTATTAGGATTGTTGACTTTTCTGAGCAAAAAGTATATTTTTCCCATTATTATTTTATTTATTAGGATTATTTTAAGTTTAATTTTTAGAAAGTCATTTAAAAATAGTAAAAGGTAATTTAAAAATATGAAAAAATAGTTTTTTAAGTGTTTAAAAATAGTTTAATTTGGTTTTAAAATTTTGAAAAATAGTTTTTAGCTTAATTAGGATATTTTTGAGGTTTACAAACCATTAGATCTTGTTTAAGGCTTTTTAATAATTAAAAGTGATTTTTAGGGCTTTAATTAGCATTAAAAAGTCACTATTGAATTAATTAAAAGATTTTAGCAAGTTTGGATTCTTTGTAAACTCTTAGAATATTATTGGGGATTTTTAGTAATTTTTAGGAATTTTTAGGTTAAAATTTTAATTTAGGCACTATTTACGGTTTTGCGTGTTCGCCTTTTTCGTCATAGTTTAATCCGTCTTTGTAACCGTCTTTCTCTTCTAATCCCATTTCTTTCTCAATCATATAATCACAAATCAATATCAATTCAATACACAACGCACTTGCCTCCTTGGGAAACGAACTTGGACTTCATTTGGGTCATTAGTGCTCGGTTTTCCTAAACCGACACTTAACGCTTACCACTACTTGTACTTCCTTTTCCTAAAGGTCGTATTTTACTAACATCATGAATCTTTTGACTCAACCCGAGTTTACTTATCCAAGTTTACTCTAGCTAGTATCCTTAACGTGTTTAAGTCAAGTTTTGCTAGGCTTTTATATAGGGAACTTTAAAACGCGAAAGTCTTAACTCTTACGGGCTAAGAACAAGAACTTTTCGCAAGTTCCTATAATTGATCCTAGAAAGTCGTTTATCAAGGCAACTTTAAAATGTGAATTCTAAACTTGAAAGAGTCTAAGAAATTGCAAGATCCTATGAATGACTTGAAAACCTGAAACTTTGATTTAATTGGCTAAGCATCCACGAGTCTTATTCCTTGAGATTTTAAATTGTGGAGAACGAGAGATGATAGAGTCAATTATGAGTTTGGTATTCTTTCGTGAATTTATGTGAGTTGATTATGAGCTTTTTCTCCCATCGCTTGTTAATAAATATATTTGCAATAAATAAGGTTATATAATTTGAAAAGTTACTTAACTTCTAGCACAAGATCGTTTAAATGTTGCTCGGTATTAATTAAAGTTCATAGCCAAGGCATAACTTATTGAAGCGGGATGTGAAGCTTTGCGAGTCCGAAAAGGCCCTAACAAGGCATGAGGGCTACATTTTGTTGCTAAAGATCCCAAGTGATGTGAAGAATTATTTATCAAAAATCAATATGAAGGATCGAGACACACGACGAAAAGCAAAAACTACCCTAAAGATCATGGAGAAGTCTATCCGAAAAGACCCTAGCAAGGTATGAGGATAAATAGATCCAAGTCCTAAAAGGAGGCGGATCGTTGTCTATCAAAGTCCAAAATAAAGACTGGAGAAAAATGAAGAAGTCGTGGTCCAAGTATGAAGAATCTCTCAAAAACTTCAAGTGAAGAAATTCCTATTATGAAGAGAAGACCATAATTTCAAGAACGTCTCTCAAAGATTCGAAGTATGAAGTCGCTGCCAAATCGTGAAGCGAGTTATGCCATGAAATGAACTTTATGAGGTCCCGAGAAGCAGTTTTAAAAGATTTTGTCCTTTAGCTAACTATTGATTAAATTGTCCCACTTTATTTCCAGCCTTAATAACTATCGAAATAAGTCAAACAAAGTATTCTCGTGATCATTCAAGACAATATAAAAATATAAGAGATACACCTAGGAATAAGGGAGTCTAAGTAAATAATTGTACCACATGAGTTCGTGTTAGTTTGCTAACTTATAATAACAATGATCTCGTTTTTAAGCTTGGTATGGGGAACATGAAACTTGAGGATGATAAACATTCATGACTACCAAAAACCCAATGTAAGTCTTTGATTTCTTTACTTGTTTTGTATATATTTCTATCTTTTAGTTTCCTTAGTGTTTAGTATCTAATAAAGGCCAAGATGGGTTATTTATGATGAAAAATGTAAACCGTGCTTTGAAATTAATGCATTGCATGAGGGCATTGCAATGGTCAGGTGTAGGGGATTTAATAAGTGTGAAAACACTTATCCTTTTACCACTTATTTCCAATAATAACAAGACCAAAACGTGTATTTAATGTTGTAAAAGTCGGAATTATGCGTGGTTTGTGTTTTTATTGTGTTTCAGGATAAAAATATGAAAAAGGGAGAAAACACGGGCTATCACGAGTTTTTATCAAAGAAAACGAGAAAAGACAAAGTCAAAAGATCAAAAGTGCAAAAAGAACGGAAGTCCAAGGCCTATTCTGAAGATTTATCGAAGAAAAAGTCTAAAGACGGAAGTTTAATGAAGTCGAAGAACCAAGTCTAAATTATAGAAGAAAATTATAAGACGAGTTCAATTTATATCGACAAATCCCGAGACGACGTCGAGAAAGACAAAGAATTTAAATCGAGTCGAGTCGAGAAGAAAGAAAAAGGAAACAACACATGCACCTCCCCACCTCCTATATATACCCTCCTAATGTGTCATTAGGAGGGTGTTAGTTAGTTCATTTTTCTTTTTTGTTGTTTAATTTTTAGAGAGAGAAAGTGTTTAACTTTCTCTCACTAGGAAAACTTCATCTTTTATTTTTTTCTTGTGTGAATCAAATCTTTACTTTTGAGAGTTAAATCTTGTTTTAATCTTCATCTTCTTCTACCTTTTTTGATTTTTATTTATCTTTGATTCGATATAATCTTTGATCTTGTTTCATCTTGATGTTTGATTGATTAAAAAGTTTGTCTTTTTATTTATATCTAAGTTTTTATACGACTTGAGCTTTGAGCTTATCATGCTTATTAGCTTATTTTGTTTTTAGCTTATTTACTTTTAAGTTTTCTTAAAAGTTTCGTTCTTTTTAAGGTTTGTTTTAAAAGGTTTGCTTATTTAGAGTTTTGAAAAAGTTTCTTATTCGTTCTTATTTAGTTCTTTTCATTATTAATTTGGTAAAATTTCGGATTGTGCTTATTAAAAAGAAGCTTATTGATTTTTCTTATTACGATTTTCATACCGTCGGAAAAGGGTTTACCCATTCCGACCATTATTCCGACGCTACCATCGGATTAGGGCTTTGGATTTCACAAGTATTCTGATACTTTGTATCGGATTAGGGTTTTGGGATTCCGATCGTTATTCGGATCGTGATTCCGACAGCAGTGATCATTCTTATATTCCGACAGAGTTGTTTTCCGATAGTTGTGATTCTGATAGTCTTCAATGTTCATTATTCCTATGCTTTCATAGCTATTCCGATAGAATTCACTTTGGTACATTCCGACGGAGCATTCCGACGGGTTTATTTTGGCATATTCCGATGGGATTCCGATCATAGGCATTCTGATGGGTTAAAGTGTTTATTTTTACAAAGTTTCAAGTTTTAAATTCACTTTTAAGTTTTTAAGTTTTTAATTAGAGGTGGCAAATGGGCGGGCGGGCGGGTACGGGCGGCGGGCTAAACGGGCAACGGGCTAAACGGGAGGCGGGCTAAACGGGCGCGGGCTAAACAGGCACTGGCGAAACGGGCGGGCGAAACGGGCGGGCTAAACGGGCGCAAGCTAAAAAGGGAAAAAAAACATATAAAAACCTACAAATAAGAAATAAAAATACTTATTTGAAAGCTGGGATAAAAAATTTAATAAAAAGTATTCGTCAAGTATACTAATTTGTATTTTACAATTGCGCCCGTTAAGCCCATTTAGTTTTTACATATGCGCCCATTTAGCCTATTCATTATACAGAATGGGCAAAAAGTTCCCCATCCTTTTTTGAAAATGGGTAAAAAGTGCCCATATGTATCAAAATGGGCAAGATTTGCCACCTCTATTTTTAATCATTTATTTTTAACTATTAATTTTAGTTTCATTTTTTAAAGCTTTTATTTGTACTCAACGACATTTTCATATTTTCTTTTAGTTTAATATAGATAATCAAACTATTTTATTTTCCACCAAGAACGACTCAGTCGCACTTTCAACTGGTAATCAATTCGAAAAGACTGGATTAACGAATCTTTTTCATATGAGGTAAAAACCTTGTATTAGTGACTAAGTTAAGGGGTTAGTGTCATGAGCTTAATACAATTCATTAGCTAATGCTATAAGATGAAATGCCTGATTAATAGATTGTATGGCCAGAATGCTATTAAACAATTGTGATTGATTTTTATGATGTGTTGAAATGTGTTTTGTTAAACCTATAGACTTGCTCAACCGTTGTGTTGATGATTTTAAGCATGTATTTCAGGTACATGAAGTTGATGAATTATGGAGCTTGCTGGAGAAGGACTGCGGGATTGCTTTTGTAGTAATTTGGTCGAAAACAGATTTCTTTCCCGTTTGTCATAAATTTATGTTATATGGTCCAGTATTTTGCTAAAAGGTTTGTCGATTGGTTAAGATATTTGGGAACCTGAACGCTACTCTGATATTTTTAAACTTTACTTGGTATTGAAGGTTTTAGACACTGATTTAAATTATTACCTTATTATATTCCTAGATATATTGTTTTAAGGTCATGTAAAGAGTATTGTGAAATGAAGTTTGAGACTAGCATCCATTTGTATATTTCTGCTGCGCAACGTAATTTGGGGGTGTTATAGATTGGTAACCAGAGCTTTTTAGTTATAGCGACTTAGGTCGATTTTGAAAATGTCCTAATCTATAACTTTGGTGTCAAAAGTATTTTATAATAGCAACGCAACTTCTCTGCCAGGCTCCGGTAAGATTATTTATTTTTGTTATGCTTTATTATTATAGATGTATCCCTCAAAACTGTTCTGAATTCCTGAGTATTTATTAAGTAAATACTACGATAAGGTATTGGTATTAATGAAAGGACGCGGAGTGCTTTCATCATAATTTCATTTTTATGAGTATTGTATAATTATCATTTACATTGCATCGCATACATATATATTTGGCATACGTAAATCATTTGCATTTGCATAGTTATGCATTACATATATATTTTTGAATAATGACCTTATGTACCTTTGAATTTTCTGTAATTGTAGAAAATGTCTGACATACCACTTAACAACAATAGGCGGGGATATGCTGTAGGTCAACAGGGTATGCAATGTCAACGAGGATGTAATCATAAGAATTCAGGTGGATGGTTAGATTATGAGGATGATACGGACAATAAGAAAAATGTTGTTGAATCTGAAAGAGATAATTATAGGACTGAGAGTGAAGTTGGAAGAACTGAGGTTAGAGCTGAAATGAGAAGTTATGGAACTGATTTATAGAAATATCAGGAAGAGAGAGACAGGCTTCGTAGGTTAAGTGAATCTGTAGCTCACCTTGGATCATATCTTGGACCGCATTGCAAGTTCCAGGACAGTGAGATGTATGCTGATTCTCACTATATGATAGATCTGTCGTGCCAAGGAGCGCATTTGAGGTATGGATTTGAGGAGCCGCCGTGCTTTGATCCAAAATGGTGGTGCTGCAAGTTAGGACCAGATGAAGATGAAGCAGGGACGAGCCAATTTGGAGAAAATGATGTGCCACATCCTATGGAGTGATAGAGTGATGAATCTTTGTTGTATTTCAGTTTATGTATTGTTGTGTTGTATTTTGATTAATTAGATGTGGTGAGGTAGTATTGTGATGTATTATTATTATTGTTGTTGTTTAGGATGATAAGGGTAAGTAACTGTAGTGACAAGATTTTGTTGCGATTTTATCGGATTTCTGGATGCAACCTACTATTACCCTTTAGTATCTTGATGTGTTTTTGTTATCTTCTCTTTTGTGAGATGATTGTGGAATTGAGGTAGTGTTGTGTTGTTGGCGCATGTAGTATTCATGATATGTCTTGATGAAAAGATCCTTCTTTCTATCTCGATGTGTATACTTATCATTTTTCATTCATATGTGATAACAGTAGAAAGAGTTGAGTGAGATATGTTTATGTCATTAGTGGGAATTCCACGTGACTAAGTTTCTTGAAATGTGTCTCCAGAGTTAACAACCTATAGGGTAGATTATAGGATTATGGAAATAGTTTTTCGATTGTATGAAGATGATAGTGTTGCGAGGAGACGAGGTGCTGAGACTGAAGATGTTGTTGTTACAGTTGAAGATGTTGTTGTTCCAGTTGAAGATGCTGCTGCTATTCTGCAAGATTTAAAAGGATGTTTGTATGTTAGATTCCTAGTAATGAGAAGAGATGCGGTGAAGAGTCTCGTATGAATACTAATGGTAATTGGAAATGTACAACTATATGGACAAGTTCGAGTAACTGATGGATGCTTTGATATATCAATAGTCATTTGGGAATGTTCAACTAGACGAAAAGAGATAGTAATTTAAAGATTGATCCAAGTTCGAAATTAAGTGTGGCAGAAAAGGGTAAAGGATCGGTATTGTTGCGAATGAAAGTAAGGAATAGGAAATTTATTTCCTCTATCAAAAGGTAAACTTGGAATTTAACAGTCCAAGATAAGAAAAGATGGTATTTATGCTGTTACTATAAATCAGTAAGCAGGAGGAAGTATGATGTGTAGACCACATATATTTTATAACACTTAAGCAATTATCTATTTACTTGTCGTAAGTACGGACTAGCTGGAGGTCGGGTTGCTGAAGGAATAACAAGGAGTGTGGTATAGGAAATGGTATTTCTGTGGTAATGAAATGTTTTCATTTCGGTAAAGGAGATTGAATAAAGGAAATATTCAGATAATGGAAATTCAATATGAAAGGAATGTTGCTGCTATCACAGCCTGTATTTTTGGAAATGTTGATAAGATTTGAGATTTAGATGTCGTAATTTTGCATATTTATTTGTTAATCATTGAGTTAGAATTTCATCGGGTATATTGAAATTCTGAAGGTGTTATTGATGGTGTATTGAAATTTTAAAGGTGTTATTGAGGATATATTGTGATTTGAAGATGTTAGATTTTAGTTGACCCGAGGACGAGAAATCAACGAGAATTAACGATTGGTTAAAATGAGATATTAACCGATGGAAGGATTGTTTATAACTATATATATATATATATATATATATATATATATATATATATATATATATATATATATATATATATATATATATATATATATATATATATATATATATATATATATATATATATATATATTAAGGGAATATTTTCTGAACTTATGGAATTAAGAGGTATCGCGTAATTAACTGAAGTAGAGTTGTGAGAAAGTTAACCGGGATAAGGATGAATGTCATAGGATACGATAAATAAAGGTGGAAAGAATTAAATTGGAATGTTGTTGAGCATTAAGTACTGATTTCAGGAAGTAATCAGTGGAACTTCTATTTGAAGATTTTATTGGTCAATGATGAGAAGGTATGTAGGAGTAAACAGTAATAGATCGAATTTTATGTGCGCTTTACCAGTAGTAGTCGGAAGGGAATGAGAAGATGAGTTATAATTTAAGGGTATTTTTTATTGTTCTGTGGAATCGTAGAGCTCACTGTCGTCTTGGGAAGAAGAAGCTTTGTGTTAGCTTAGTGATGGGAGTTATGTAATCTGATTGTATATTTTGTTATATGGCATTGTCAGGAAGTTGAGGATGGTAATATGATCAATTGTAAGGGTTGGCAGATGAGACAATAGGATAATCTGATTAGACTGAAAGGGTAAATCATCAGAGAAGTAATAATGGAAGTAAGGAAAGAAGCTGGATGTTTTGGGAATAAGATGATTGCTGCGAGATTGAACAAACTAAGTACTAGAAATCGGTATCCATTACTGATGATTGATGTTTTGTTTGATGGATATTAAGGAAGGAAAGGAAAGTATTTAATAACAATTGAAAAATTGTTAGGGAAAGAGGAATGGTGTGTGAAATTCTTTGGATATGAATTTTAGATGGAGTTAATATAGACGTTTTAGAATGTGCGATCTATGGGTGAAGTGATCGTGAAAGTCTTGAATAGATTGAAACGATTGAGGCTTTGTCGATACCGACGAAACCGACTGAAGCTTGTCAATTCCTTTGTGTAAGCTGAGTATTATCGGGGGTGTATCAAAAAGTTTTCACTGATTGTTGAACCATTGATAAATCTGAAAAAGAAGAACTAAACGTGTGAAATCCACTCATACATCTAAGTTGTAGTTTTGAGATCTGATTTTCGTAGTTGAGGAAGTTGTTTATGAACGCTGAGGATAGATTGAAGTTTTGTGCCTATATAGTTGGTATTGGAGGAATCTGAGGAGTTATAGCGCTGCGGTGATGATATTTTAATAATATTAAGTGGAAAGAGAGAGTAATAGTAGTGTGTTGACTTGAATAAAGAAGTATAATGAGAATTATATGATCATGAGTTTCGACGATGTGATATTTATTTCGGGATTGTAAAGTACTACTTGTATGGAATCAAGTACGAAGAAAATAAGGACTTACTTATAAATATCATTCGGGAATTTCAAAAGAAAGGAGTTAAGGATTACCTAATGATGACTGGGAATTAATAATCAATAAATTATAGATGAGATATGTTTTAGTTATGTATTACGAAGTGTGTTCCAGATTATGAAGGATGAGCGTGGATACTTTCACTATTAACTAATGAGTATTTAGTAAGGAGGAGAAGGAAAAAGGGTTTATAAAATTTCTAAAGTAATTAAGAATTGACTCTTGAGTCTTGAGATTTTGGAATATTGGTAGCAACAAGCAGTATGAATGGAATGGAAAGAAAGTTTGAATTGAATTGATAAACTGATGGAAAAGGAATGCCAAAGAAAGAAGATCAACAGATTGTCGGAAATTTTGAAATAGAACGGTAGTAGAAATGAGAGAGTCAAAATGTATGTTTTTCTGGAACAAAAACGGTTATCGTAATTATCTAATTCTCCTTCCATTAGATCAGAGAATGTGGTAAGAATGCAAGGACCAGTGGTGAATGAATTTTTGTAGATCAAGGAGAATTCAATTATTCTAAGAGTGCTGAGAGTGTCGCATGTAGTATTGAAGGAATTTCACAAGTTGAAGTATTGATACAGTCTGGTTGGAATCAGATGTGTTACGATATCCAGTAATGTATAATGGTCAGATTTGAATATATGAGACTAACGGAGTTGTTTAAACAATATATGATATCAGGAAGATGTAATGATGTACTATGGAAGGTAAAGTAATTCAGTGTAGTGATTGTTAGAATGAATGAAAGTGGAAAATGAGCATAGGAGGTATATAAGTGACTAGTCAGAATTATTGATAATCTCATTGTGTTTAGTTTAGTGTAACATCGGGACATCGTGTTAGTATTTTTTGAATATTGGAAATTGCTGTAAGAAGGAATGAGCATTGAATAAGGTTTGAACATAATATATGTAACCCAGAGACTGATATTGACTTTTGAGTATTAGAGATCTTTGCAGAAAGTGAGAAGAATTGAGTCAAGAAATAATATTAATTACGTATATTCGGAAAGAGATTCCATCATCAATAGAAATCTAGTGAAAACAGACAGAGTGAAAGGGTAATTGGAACGATGGAAATTGAATTTGTGTTGATTTGATTGAAACTTGGGATGATGATATCTTTAATATTTCACTATGAAGACTAATGAAACCTAGTGAAGATGAAATCTTTATGCGATGATAATTGCACATCTTAATTTGAGAACTTACATAGTCGTGGGTCTAGTTATCAGAGTATTGAAGCAGGAATTAAACTGAGAAAGTGATGCAGAAGGGGTATGAATAATGAAAGAATAATATCATATTGGAAGGTGAAATTTGGAAGTTGAAATGTAGAAATATTTGGTTGTATGGTGATATCATAAGAACTGAGTTGAACTGGTGTGAAAGACGTGAGTATCTCTTGAGGATAAGAGGTCACGTTGACTCTAGAAGTGAGGAAGTACGAGTATGAGGCGGGTTGAGCGCCGGGACGTCGCTCTCTTTTAGGAGGGTAGGATGTGACAACCGAAACCCGTGGTCATTATTTAATTATATTTAATTATATTTTACGTATATTTTTGATATTTTGACGAGATTGAATGTTTTGATGATCGGTGATTTGATTTGGATGAATGTTGAAAGTTATATTTTTATGTTTTGACGAGTTACGAGGATTATTAGTAATGACGATATCAACGGATGCCCGGAATTTTACGTTTTATTTTAAACATGTCGATGTTTAATATTTTGACTTTTTTATTTTAAATTTCGTATTAAGTCGTGCCGGGACTATATCATATCATATTTTTTGTGCGTTTTAAGTTTTGAGAAGTATTTTTTTGAAACCCGAGACCCGTAAATATTTTTGAAATTGACTAATAGTCATTTCCCGCTTTTTAAATAAGTAATTGCAATTTGGTCCAGAAGAATCACAATTGGCAAAAACTACCCTAAACCTTTTCCATATAAATTGGAAAATTACACACAAAAACACACATAAACATTCCACTCATCAAAAATTTCTCTCTCCCTCCTCTCCCTCTTACTTGTCCGTCACCCCCAAGCCACAAACACCCCTTGATTTTTAATTTTGAGCTTGAATCCACAAAAACTAATCAAAGACCCATCTTTATCTTTTGATTCTCATCACATTGGTATGAAAATTTCCCACATGCATGAACTTTTTGTAAAAACCCATTTTTGATAAAAACTATATGTGTTTGATCTTAAATATGTGTTGTATGTAGGTGCTTATGGTGTTATACATTATTTTTATTGGTTGCATGTTAAAATTTTGAGTTTGGTTTTATTTGATTTGATCATCTAGGATGATATAGCATGTTAGGATTGAAAGTGGTAATATTTAGATGATTATAGTTGTAAAAATGATGTTAAAATGGGTGAAAATTTCGATTTTAAGTGGTTTTTAAAGATGTATTTTTGACCAGCAGCTAAAATTTAATTTTTGTAAAATATAAGTTTCAGTATGATATGAAATAACTAGATATTGTTGTAGAGTATTTCATAAGCTTCGATTTGGTATAAAGTAGAGCTTTTAGCTCCAAACGAGCGAAAAGTTATGATAGTTTGATTATCTGTGTACCGGGAGACGAGTATCGGCACAATATAATTGTTGTCGATATTTGGATGGAATCTCGGGGACTATAAAAAGGATTTTAAAATGGGTCAAGGACTGATGTAAAGTGATAAACATTATGATGTTAAGTCTATTTTTCAAAGATGAGTGTCGGTTTTGTAAACGGAGTCATTTATATAGGTTAAAAAGACTATATGAGTTGTTAATGTAAATCTGTCCGGTTCTTTTAGTTCGAAGATGAGTCGGGCAGGGAACTTTAAAAGTAAAATATTTTAACCAACTTTTGGGAGGTCTTTCTATATATAGTAAGTGAAGTTTCTGATTAGTATCGTAAGCTATTGATGTGTTTAAGTAAGGAAAACAGTTTGGACAATTAATATATATATATATATATATATATATATATATATATATATATATATATATATATATATATATATATATATATATATATATATATATATATATATATATATATATATATATATATATATATATATATATATATATATATATATGTATGTATATATATATATATATATATATATATATATATATATATATATATATACATATATATATATATATATATATATATATATATATATATATATATATATATATATATATATATATATTTATATATATATATATATATATATATATATATATATATATATATATATATATATATATATATATATATATATATATATATATATATATATATATATATATATATATATATATATATACGTATATATATATATATACGTATATATATATATATATATATATATATATATATATATATATATATATATATATATATATATATATATATATATATATATATATATATATATATATATATATATATATATATATATATATATGTATATATATATATATATATATATATAGTTTTTGAAAGAATAAAAGTGTAAAAGTGTAAGTAAGAAGGAAATATTACTTGGATGTATTATTAAAGGCACGCGTTTTATTTGATAGATTGTAAATTTCGTGTTCGCCGGGCATCATCGATCGTTGAAAGTCGTCATACTACTGTTAATACTTCAGGTGAGTCTATAGCCTTGCTTTCTACTTGTTTTAATAATTTTAAAACCCGCGAGGGGGATACATGCTATTTGAAGTAAAAGAAACACATGTCATGAGTAATTGTTGACCCGAATGTTTCCTTTGTTGATTTGAAATGTATAAGTACCTGATGAGACTGTAATTATACATAGTCTCGTCATCCAAATCGGGCTTAAAACATTAAAAATATCATCAAAATACCCAAATATATGCTTGTGTTTGTTCATTGTGTATTTTAGGTACGGATATCGTGAAATCATAAAAAGATCACAAGAATGAAGCAAAAACGAACACGGGAAACGAAGCCGTACAAAGAACCGGACCCGAATCATGAATTTCCAAAATGGTCCTTGAAGTTTTGAAGATTGGCAACATTGGTCCCTCCTCTTTGAAGATTTGGCAAAGAAAGACCTTGAAAGAAATCATCATTGGTAAGAAAGGTCCTCCATGTTTGAAGATATTACATGAATAGCCCTTGGATAATGCATTTATTGTAATATTAGTCCTTATTTAATGTTTGAAACTAAGGTGGGCCAAATTCAGCAAGTTGGTGAAACTCATATCAAAGGAAAAAGGAAGTTAGGCTTTTTAAACATTATTCAACAAGATGAAGAGAGTCAAAGGGGCAAATGGGCAAGACACACAAACTTCACCCCACATATCCTAAGCTGACACATCACCCACCCAGCCAATCATATCCCTCTATTACTCCACGTCAGTTATCCACCCACACATTCTATTTTAAACATAATCTGTTTATTAAAATTGTGAGGGAAACACAATTTAAACAATAATCCACCCCTAATCTGAATCTAAACCTACCCTATTCATCCTACATCCCACAAAAACCCTAAAACCCTAATTAACCTAAAACAAAGGGATAACCTCTAATGTCTTCCAGAACACTGATTAACAACCCATCAAACCAAACCCACTTAACCTTTTTTCTTTCCCGTGACCCCTGGGCCCTCCTCGTACTCCCCTGCTCCCCTGTTTGGACGAATATAGCAAAGAAAGCATCCAGCAGTCCGTCCAACGATCCAAATCCGTTTCTTGGTCCCAAAGTATACTTCCAACATCCAAGATACAAAGAACACAACTGGAATTCTAAAAAATCACATGGGAACCAATTTGACTAAATTCAAATTATCAAGACCAAGGGCATAAGAGGGAATTCAGTAGCTAGGGTTTTAGTTATTTACTTGTAGCCTAGAATGTTCTATTATTCAATATAAAAGGGGAGCTAGTTTGTAGCTCAACCCTTTGTTCCAGTTTTTGTAAACTTTTATTTAAGTAATGAAAATGAAAGAATTTAGTTTTTATAATTTCTGAGTTCCAAAGCTTTTCTTTTAATGTTTCAGTAGTTACCAATCAATTTTCATTTACAAGTTTTTAGGTTAAGTTTATCTAAGTTTTTAAAAACCTGTTCTTAGAATTTTCAGAAAATGATCTATGCCTAAAGTGGAAGTGAAAGTGGAAGCTTTAGGCTGGTTTGATTTGTTAAGATCTGTCTAGATTAGTTGGTTTCAAAGTGTGTTTCAAAAGGATTGAGGTTCAAGGTTTTTTTCAAGATTTTCCAAAAATCTTTTGCTCTCTTTATCAAGGCTTACTGTGTACATAAGTTCAACAATAAGCTGCTTGATAACAGCTTATTGGCTCGTATATAAACTTGAATATTCCTCTTTTGGGTTTTGTGGTGTTGTGCAGGTACCAAAAGGGATCAAGAGAACCCCACCCATTTCATGTTCATATTTTTTTGAAGATATTAGTTCTTTCTCTACATCAGCAACTTCCTTAAGCCAAGCATAAGCCCGAGCTTATTTGGAGAAGGCCTCAGCTGGACTTTGTATGGTGGGAAGATGACCATACAAGGTAAAATGGCTTGAACCCTTTGTATGATGATGAGTATGTCATGTTCATTTGTTGTTTTACTTGCTTAATTGTGCCTCTTTAGGTTTTGTGTGCATGTTTAAATAGCTATCAATCAGTTTTGGTAGGATTTAAGTGCATTGCCTTTGTTAATCTTGATTTACAGTATTTAAAGGGGTGTTTGGATGTGGGTATTAAGGCAATTATTTGACAACCTCTTGTGTTAAAATCCACCTAGACACTTTTTATTTATCAGTTATAGGATATTTTAGTCAATGGTTTTCATTGTAGATAGGTTTTAAAGTATATTGTATGTTCAACATTAGGCATTTGTAGTTTAAAATCAGTAACTTCTTTTCTGCCTTGCTTCGAGTGAATTTTGACCATCATTTTGTGTTTCCTGCTAGATCTAGGTGGTGTCTAGGGTTTAGACTTGGTTTGTGGGTATTTGTGAAGGAATTGAGTGAGTTTTGGCCAACCAAAACTCACCCAATTGCCAACTAGACCAGCAAAGTCCACCAGACCCCCTTTTTCTGCTATACAGTCACTTAATTAGGCCATTTGTTTGAAATTTTTGTGAACATCCTGGTATTTTTCTTGTTTATTTGACTCCCCACAACCCAACTGGTTGTGGGGTGCCTTTGTTGCCAAGAAACACCAAGTAAAACTCAAGTTACAAGCAAATCTTTGCCCATACCATTTTTTATAACTATCAGTGGGGACCAAGTTCCCACTGTTAGTGTTATAGTTGGTACTGCTTAGCTAACAGACAAAAAAAACCAAGATGTCACTTTCAGATTTTTAGAATTTTGTCTTTAGTGGACTTATTTAAGAGTTTTATCTGATTTTAGTTTTGGAATTTTTCTTATTTTTATTCTGATTTTTCTATTAAGTTTATTTTCCTGTCACTGTTCATTTTATATTTTTTTATTTAATTGCATTTTAATTTAGTTCTTAATTATTTGTTTTTGTCTTTTAGTGCCAAAATTTACTATTTTTTAGTTTTAAAAATTTGCCTCGATTTAGAAAAGTATTGTAAGATTTTTAGTTTGAAAATATTTTACTGTTCACTTTTTAAGTAATTTTTAGATTTTATTTAAGTTTAATTAGGGTTTTATTATTTCTGTTTTGTCTTTTAGTGGAAAATATTTACTTTTTCAAACTTTTTCATTTTTCTACTATTCATTAGTATAAACTAGGATTTTTAAAATTGTCAAATTAATTTTAGCATTATTTTACTATTTTTAATCATTATTTTAGTTTAAAGTTTTTTTTAGCATTTAAAAAATAGAAAAATAGTTTTAAAAATTTAGGAAAAGTACTCTTTAGTCTTTAAATAATATATGTGATTTATTAGTTCAATAAAATAATATTTTGGGCTTTTCTTAATTTTATTAAATTTAAGGCTTTAATTAGCATTTAAAATTGAATATTTAATTAATAAAAGGTTTTAAAATTTATTTATTGAATTTTTATTCGTATTTATATTATTTTAGACTTAGTTTTCATTTTTAATTAATTTTTAGGTTTAATTTTTAATTTTGTCACGTTTTACGTTTTTACGTTCGCGTTTTACGTTATTACGTCGTAGTGTAATCGTAATCGTAGCTCGTCTTTAATTTTTCTCTCTCAACCCAAAAACGTCACTAATCCAAACTTTGATTTTACATATTGGCACACTTAATTCACACACCTCCTTCGAGAACGAACCCGCATTTATTCGGTTTTACGTTTTAATTAAATCGTAGAACTTAATACTTGCCGCTCATACATGTTTTTCCTAAAACGTGTACGATTTTACTACATCAATTTTTGGCGCCGCTGCCGTGGAGGTGTTTTTAGTGTGCCATTATTAGTATCGTGTTTTTGTGAGTAGTGCGTTTTTGCATTTAAAATTTTGGAAAGCGTAAATATCGTACATACTCATTTTTGTTATTTTTCATTAATATATTATAGTATCCAAATAAATCGTGTTTAGTTTTCCTAAACTAAACACAAACCAATCATTTTACTATATTGTAGATATCCGATTATCGTTTTCGTTTTTCTTGTGAATATTATTACTATATTGTACTACGTAGAACAATAAATATACAAGTACTCCAAAAGCGTGAAAACGCAACCTTGATTGGGGATTTCATCACTCGATCATTGTATTCGAATCTAAAGCAAAAGTTTAAAGGCAAAATAGATAAATACTTTCGTGAGGCTTAATTTCAATTAACAAAAACTATAAGGTGAGTATAAGGCGGTTGTATTTCACGACCTAAGGGAAAAAGGCTCTTAAGTGCTTAGCGCTGCCTCGTTTCCCCCGCTTGCTTTTGCGTGTTTTGAGAAAGAAGGCTAATCGAGGGTTTGCTGCCCAAGTATTATCTACGTATCATATATATTTGCTTGTTTTCAAGATTAAACCCTCTTGAACGTTTTGGTGTTCCACCAACGTTCTAAAGTCATCGAAGGCGTTCACTCCACGTGATCGTTTTCATTCTTTGAGGCTCCTTTAATCGAGAAATAGATTCGAGGAGAGATTTGTAGATTTGAGTCTACGTAATACAATCAGAAATCCAAAAAAACTTAAAAAACAATCAAAAACCAAAAAAATTGAAAAATCCAAAAACCCCAAAAAGAATCTTCTTTGCTACCCCCATTCTACGCTTAGTGCATGCGCACTCGATCATAGGCTTATTCTAATTCTAGCGACGCTTCGAATCTACGCAATCGTAATCGAAGGAATCGACGACGTAGACAAGATTTAGAAACCGACGTTCCTAATATCGTTGTTGAAGAAACCTTAGACGAGATGGCCGACAATCGTTCGATGATGGAATTGCTCCAAGCACCCACCGAGGGTTATGGAGACGCGATCGTAATTCCCGCTATCGAAGAAGAGAATTTTGAGATTAAGAGCGGAATGCTTTCGTTGATTCAAGATACGAAGTTTCGAGGTCGTGAAGCCGATAATCCTCACGACCATATTCGGAATGTTGATCGTCTTTTGGCCACGAGCAAGTTTAAGAATGTCGACACTGATGTCGTCAAGCTTATGCTTTTTCCTTACTCGCTCGATGGTGCCGCCAAGGATTGGTACGAGAAAGAGCCACCTAATTCGATAACTACGTGGAAGGATCTCGTCTCCAAGTTCGTTAATTATTTTTTCCAACCGTCTAAGACGACGTTTTTCAAAAAATGAAATTACAAAATCTGAGCAAAAACCGAATGAATCTTTTAGAGACGCGTGGGATCGTTTTAAGGAATTTCTTAGGCAATGTCCTCACCATGGATTTTCCGAGTTGCACTAAATCGATATGTTTTACAACGGTCTTAATTTTCAAGAACAAGATTCGTTGAATTCCGCCGCCGGTGGAAACTTTTTGTGTAAGACTCCGAAAGATGCATTGATAATTATGAAAATTGATCCAAGGTTTACCAACTCCGCAATGCACCGTGTGTTGCCAATGTTGCCAATGTTAGTAGTTCTAATCGCGACATTGAGAGAGTTGATGCGAAAGTTGATAAGTTGACGAATGTGTTTACGTCTTTTCTTGTTGAGATGCAAAACAAAGACGCTCCCGCTACGGTGAAAGCGGTTGAGGTATCGTGTACGTTTTGTGGTGGACCTCATAATTATTACGAGTGTGCGGCTACGGATGGACAAACGTCGAATGTGAGTGCGTTAAATGGAAACAACATTTTTCAAAATCAAAATAACGCGGGTCCATCACAACAAGGCAATTATAACCAAGGCAACAATTTTTAAAACCGTAACAATTTTCAAGGAAATAATCAACAAGGGAATTTTCAAAACCAAGGTTATAATCAAGGTCATAATTTGAATTGGCAAAATCGAGACAATAATGAAAACTCAAATTTTTCAAACAACAACAATCAAGGAAATAATTTTTCAAGTGGTAATCAAAACAATTTCAAAGAAGTAATCAAAACCAAGGGAACTTTAATTCTAATCAAAATAGTTCGTCAAAGGATTTTCAAAATTACATGAAAACGAATGAGGCTAATATGAGACGATTAGAGGGAGAAATTGGCACTTTGAAAAATGATTTTTCTAATACTTTGAAACTTCAAAACACGAAGATTGAGCAAGGACAAATTGACATTAAAAAGATGTTTCCGGCTGTTATGAACAAGTCGTTGGGTGCTTCGTCGGGTTCATTACCTAGTGACACCGTTGAAAATCCGAACGAACAATGTAAAGCCGCCTCGTCTTGTGAGAAAGGTCGTGTGATTACCCATAACCTTGATGGATTTCGAGTTGTTCCTTCTTCTCAACCCTCGACTTCTAAGACGTCTTATTGTTCTAAAGTCGATGGGGTGAACGTGGCGACCAAGGAAAAGAGTGAACACCCTCGTGTACCTCAAATTCCATCCATGGTTCAAAAAGAGAGCTTTATCGACCTTACCAAAGTAACCCTTGAAGAAACTTGTGCATCGATCCTTCTTAAAAAACCCAAAAGGCATATGCCGAGAAAGGAAGAGGATCCGACCCAATTTCTATTACATTGTGATTTTTCCGAGATTGAGGGATGTTTAGCCCTTGCCGATTTAGGTGCTAGCATCAATCTCATGCCTCATTCTCTATGGAAATTGATGAGATTGCCTAGACTTACCCCCACGAACATGACTATCGAGCTTGCAAATTGTATGTCACTTATACCAATTGGAATAACCGACGATGTGTATGTTAAAGTTGGAAAGTTTGTTTTCCCCGCGGATTTCGTCATATCCGATTACGAGTGTGACCCTAAATGTCCCATTATTTTAGGCCGACCATTTTTATCGACGGCTCGAACCGTAATCGACATTCATGAGGGGAGACTTACTATGAGATATGGGGAGGACAAAATGGACTTTTTCACGAGTAAATCCCAAGTGTCTTGTGATAATGAAAAAATCGAGGTTTCAAAACCAAATGATTCTAAACCTAATGATTTCAAAATGTACACTTTAGCGGAAAGAATGAGGCTTAATGCATGTTTTGAAAAAATTAAGAAGAACGGTTTTAAAGATGAGGATTTTAATGATAAATAATACGTGTACCTAATTCAAAAGGGTATGTGTAAATTTTTGAATGAAAAATCACTTTGGGATGTATTCGATGAATCAAGTGAACAACCAATTCCGAAGGGCAACGTTAGTGCCATCACGACAATGACCAAAATGGGATCGTCTTCACCACCTTCGAAGGACCACGTCTTTGAGGCTTCAACTTCTAACTCCATCGAAGTGCCTCCTTTTCCTAGCCCAACACCCATTGAGGCTAAATGTTTTATCGACATCGATCCTCTCGTCTTAGAAAAGTCACCTAAGCATAGTCATTTAACTTGTAAGACCATGGTTGTGAGTGCTCACATCGACTCCTTCTTTGACGACGACGATGGCGATTTTGCCGAGATTGATCACGTACTTCGAAATCCACATGCAATTTTTGATTCTCCCAAAAGGAAACATGTGAAGTACGATGATTACGAGTTTGATCCCGAGATTGAGGAAATCATTGAATGAGAGCTAGCTCTTTTGCCTCCACTTCCACCTACGAGTGAGGTCGATCTTTCCAAAATCGAGGATGAACTAAATGAGTTGGAACGTCTTATTTTCGATGACGAACCAACTCATGTGACCACCAAAAATCCAATTCTCAAGGAGTTACCTAATCAACACTCCTCAAATGAGAATTACGTTTACCACATTCGTGAGGATTTAACTTATCAACAATCCCCACAAATGGATGATGGTTTCATGCTTGATCGTGATCTTTTTGAGAGAGTTTCTAAGATACTCAAGGAGGGGAATGACAAACCTTGGTTTGACAAGCCTATCTTTGATGTGGAAATCGATGAGATCGACGTTCATGAGGATGACGAGTATGTTGACCCCGAGGGGGCGGTGTTCTTTATTGACAAACATTTTGAGAACTTATATAATCCGCCACCCCCTAACCGCGACTTAAATGTGAGGATTTTTAGCGCGACTAATTTTGAATTTGACACGCCAAATATTTTCGACATTATCAAATCGGGTTTTCATAAAGAGTTTTTAAACGATGAAAAGGGAAAGGATTTTAAAAATGTTTTAAAAGATTTTTCTACAAGTTTAACTCCGTCATCACATCGTTTTATGAGTGCTACCACCTCGTCTACTCCTTTTGATGACGGTTTGTGTGGATCTAGTGTGGGGGAATCCCTTTATGTTCCCTCACATTTCTCCACCGAGGACGAGATTTACGATCCCGGAATTGCTTGTAAAGGGAAATCTTTGTCTTCCACCGATGCAATAAATGGAAATCATATCTATTTGCTTGGTTTGAGTCTACCTCGAGTAGATCATAAGTTTGACTTACCCATTGCCCCACCTTTCTACTTCTCATCTATTTTCTTCTACCCCTTTGGGGTTTTGCTATCGGTTGGTGTAACACCCCCAAATTTTATACAACTTGATACAGCGGAAGACTAGTTGGTGTTACGGGATAGCACATTACTCACATCATAGACAACGCATAAAAATCGCGTCGTTTATTTATGAAGCATTTCCATTCAATAATATCAAAGTTACATCGGTCCCAAGTCATATTATTTCATACAAAGTTTTACAAAGTATTTGAATGGAAAATATAGTTTAGGTGCGGGCAATGAATTCTTGTTGTCTTCCCGAGAATTACCTTCAAGTACCTGAGATAAAACATGTTAAAAGAAAAGGTCAGCGATAACGCCGAGTGAATTCATAGAGTTTAATAAATTCCATCAATATAATATCAGTATAAAAGTATTACTGAAAATCATTTTGTACAAATCGTTTTGATAGGCCATAAAATAGCCAAAATCATTTTATACAAATCTTTATCGAAAATCATAATATAGGCATTTTCCTTAAAAATCATTATACGAATCATTGTCGTTAAGAACACCATACAATACGTTTTGCAACGTTGTATAGATTAAATAAAACCGTTATATGAATATGGTTATAAAAAGCCTTAAAAATCATTATACGAGCCAATGTCGTAAAAACGTCATACAATACGTCTTACGACGTTGTATGAAAATAAAATCCGTTATGTGAGTATGGTTATGAAAACCAAAATACAAACATAATATCAATAGTATGACCCTGTATTGCTAGTCAGGCAATACATCGTAATTCGGAGCGTCTATTAGTATTTCGTTAATTTTTGGATTATTACAAGCCGCATGACATTGTTACCTTACTAAACCAAAACGGGTAGCTAACCCGATACCAATTTTGCCCATCTAAAGTAGCGTGTCGTCACAAAGTTCACGCTATAGAAATCTTCTCATACATAAATTCGCTTACCAATCAATGTGGCACGACGGGGATCAACCGTCAAGGCGCGAACTGGGGTGATCGTCCCCAAATAGTACTATTAAATGAATAAGCGTCTACCAAATACCAGTAGTTCACAATTCATGCTAATGGGACTTTTAGTGACATATCCTAACTTTAATAATCCATTTGATTTCATCTATCGGGTCTTTTAATCATTTATAGGGTCATACAATCGGGTCATTCAATCATTCGGGTCCAAAAATCAATAAACAAACAATCGGGACAAATGGTGTCCTATTTTATAAAACTAACATTTTATCTCCCTCGCGGATTTATAAAACATTTATAAAAACATTTAAAAGAGTGCGAGGCTATGAACTCACCTTGATGTGGGAAGGCGGGTTATCGGCAATTCGGACGTACGGTACGTGCTTCAATCACGGAAACCTAGACAAATAATACTCGGTCTTAGACGTTTGTCCAATGACTTTATAAAAATAACAAGTATGTATACATATGATGATTATTTACATATTCTCGTTTACTCATTTTAGTGTTATATGTCGATAACTTTTATATTAGTTTACTAGTTTTACCCATTTACGTGTCTTAAGTCCAATAAGCTTATTATATGTTATTTAACTTATTTTAATCTATTTTGTACTTATATTATCAGTACTTAAACTTTACAAGTTGGGCCCAAATGGGTTAAGCCCAATAGATTCTTTTTACAAGTTTTTATCCTATTTAGTCCATTTATTAGTCCAATATGTTTAACTTGTTAATGTCCGTATGCCCTATAGTTCGGGTTTTATCGGTTTTTACTTGTTATACATGTCTATATATCAGTATATAAGTTTTATAAAGTTTTCATTAGACGGGTCCAACCATCTAAGTTTTATTTAACAAAAACGTTAATTTTACGGCAATAGCCGAAAAAGTCGTAAAAATCATGTTTATAGTTTTTATTACTTATAAACATTATTTCACCACCATTTATATAATTTATCCATTTGATTAACCTTTTATATATATTTATATAAATAAGTTTTATAAGTTAGTGGGTTTTTATTTTACATTTTATATATTAAAATGTGAGTGCTTATATAATAGTATTATTCTTTAATTTCCAAAAATCTGATTTTTAACTTCATCTTCACCAAAACTGCCATATCTTGAGTTCTATATGTAGATAGAAGCTCAAATTTTTATCACATAAACTACATGATATGTGCTACATTTAACTCTTCTATAGCTACTGTTGAATCATCTTGTAAATATTTTCTAAAAATCGTCCAAAACAGTAACCTCAGATTTATACCTTAAACTTGTTTTGATCATATCTCACTCATTATTTTGATTCCATTGCATGGTCAACTCTCACATGTGTACAAGACCCATAGCTTACTATAAATTCATCCTACTTCATCATTTTATCAGTTCATGACTTACTTCTTTACTGTTTTATACAGCCATCAAATTTAACCAAGATTTTAACCTTGTTTCTTATGGTTTTTCACCTTTTTATCCATGATTATCAACAACAAATCCCCACATAACATTTTTATCATCATATAATCATCATAAATATATACAATAGGAAATAAAATACATGTTTACATAATCAAATTAACAAGAAGATGAGGAGGACAATCTTTATACCACCATGATGATGTAGGTTGTGATCAAAACATGGATTTTGATGGAGAAACTTGTGCATAGCCAAGACCATCTTCAAGACCTCCAATCTTCATCAACTCCTTGTGGAAAATCAGCCCCATGACACCATGAAAACTCCTCCATGGATGTTATAAGTTGCACCAATCTTCATCTTTTTGAATGGAGATTAACATATGTTAATTATAACATATGTTTATGGTTAAAGTTTGTATGAAAGGTGGTGTTTGATGGAGATGAGGGACGGCAAAAAATGAGTGTGAGAGAGAGGAGAGTTGTTTTGCATGTGTGTAAATGAGATGAGTGGTTTTAGTTAGCTAGTTTTGTAAGTTGGTAGCTTACTTTGTAAGCTAAGACAAGTGTTAAGCTACATGTTGTAAACTTGCCACATAAGTTGGCTTGGTGGCTTCTTTAGGCCGGTTTGAATGGGGTGGGACAAGTGTCCCACTTGTCTCATCCCATTTATTTACGGGTATTCCTCGATTCTAGTTTCCTCGATTTGCGTGCCCTCGGGTCGTTTTACGAAAAATGTTTTTATAAATTATGAATCGACGTTACAAAACGAATCCAATAAAAATTGTCTCATCAAAACCGGAGTTCGAAAACGTAAATACGTAATCCTAAGGTTTCCGGTTTAGTCGTAAAGGACGTTAAAATAAAATCGTAAGTCCTAATCTCTTCTCGTAAATTTGTGAGTTTATGAACCAACACAAATTTAAAACTCCAAAATAATATTCACAAATAAATTTATTTTCTGAAATGTCGGACTGTCACCAAAGACAGTGTATGTAAACGTAAGCACGTAACGTTGAATCCTCTGGTTTAGACGTAGTCGATGCTACTTCAAGACGTAAATCCAAATTTCTTCCCAAAAATAAGTGAGTTCATATTGTAACATTAAAATAATATTTTTAAATAATATTCGAGAATAAAATATCAACCATAAATTGACGGATTGTCACAGTTGGAGTAGCGTTGTTTCGTCTTTCATCCGAAAACGAAGACGTTATCTTTGACCCTGGTATACGTATATCGGGTTTTTAAAGTACTCCACGTACTTTGGGCATTGTTTATCATGTAAGACCCACCAAAAATGACCAAACCATGATTATCCCTAAATGATAACATTTATAGGGATTCGAGTCGAGCTTTTGACTCGATTATCAAAAACAAGGTGCCTCGTGGGGATTCTCATGCTTATCCTTGTAAATATTATCGCTTTCTTAGTTAATGTAACGAGGGGACTTGTGCTCTTCCAACCTTTGTTTCGTGGTTGTTTGTGATTGTAATTGGTTCATCGTCATCATTGAAGCCTCTCGTGTTCGTTTTACGGATCACTCGAGCTTCGATCGTTGCCTTTGGAGATTCCGATATCCGATGATATCCTTTTATGTTCTAACGTTTATCTTATTAACATAATTCATAAATGGCTTTTAGGTTATTCGTTTTACCCTTTCCATGCTCGAGATTCAGCATTCGACTTCGTCTCTAGTATGGGGGTGTTTTCACACTTAGACTCGAAACATTGAGGACAATGTTTAGTTTTAGTATGGGGGGGTGAGTAGATACTTCACCTTGCTCACGTCATCACGCAATCTAATATTCATCTTTTTGTTAACTTTTTGTTGCAAATAAGGCTAAAAATGGCCAAATTTTAAAATTTTTCTTGTTTTTCATAAGTGTTTAAGACACGAATGTAGGTTTTCCGATGATGAGAATAAGAGTAAATTTTTGACTCGACCGTGCGTGTTGAGCACTTAGCTTCGATTCCTTAACTTTTTAGGCTAAGTCTCTTAAATGAGGACGAGAAATGATAGAGTTATTTATAAGTCTCTTAATCGTCATGATCTCATGTGTAGTAATTATTAACTTATTCTCCCCACGCTTTTGCATAATAAATTGTTAATAAATATTGATATAGCGGTTTAGTCACTATTGTTGGTTTCTAATTTGTTTTAGTAGCTTACATGTAATTAAATTGGGAAAACATTAAGGTATCGCCAGCGTCACGGTTTTGAAGTATTGGCACCCGAATAATTAAAATCTTCACCTAATAATAAGATTTCAAGTGCTCACCTAAATTAAGCAAAAATTTGAAGCTCACAAGGCCGAAAAATCTATGCCCAAATTGAAAGTGAATCAAGCCTGAATCTTTGAAGATTTAAAGATCCAAAATTCGCCTTAGCGTGAGGATATACGTCTTTGGCCATAATAAAACCATCGATGATGGCGGACAATAAAAGGCAAGGCAAGACCGAAGTCATATTAAAAGCTCCATGGCGGAGTTGAATAAAAGATGGAGGTAAACCTATGATAATAAGGCCCTTCCATTAGGGGGCGTATAAAAGTCTTGGTAATAAGTCTCATGTTCAAAACCGTTATAAAACCGTGTTTATCGATCCTTCTTGTTGACTTAATTTTTTGACATCGTTGTCTATTAAGGTGGATTATTAATTTGATGATTTTGGTTACACCGTTAAGACTCTATTTTTAGTCTTATTTCTATTCACGCATAAGTCAATGATGTATCCTCATAATCATTAAGAAAAAAATAAAATATAAGAGATACTAAGTAGGAATAAGGGAGTCTAGGTTCGTAATTAACACTCATGAGATATGATCGTATTGCTAACTTATAATAACAATGATCTCGTCACACGCTTAGCATGGAATTGGGTGAAAATCGAAGACGACGAAATTATTTCTAACGAAGCATTCACATGTTCTTGTTCTATGATCAGAAAAGTCACTTAATCGTGATGAAAACAATACATTATGTCTAAAACACGTGTAGTGGTTTACTTAAGTTTATGTCATCAATAAATGTCATCATAAAATGAATTTGGAAGTTCTGTGATACTTAATTCTAGCATTACGTGGGGACACGGCAATGGTTTAGTATAGGGGAGTGATGAGACTACAATTATACATAGTCTCATCGTCCAAATCGGGCTTAAAACGTTAAAAATATCATCAAAATACCTAAATATATGCTTGTGTTTGTTCATTGTGTATTTTAGGTACGGATATCGTGAAATCAACAAAAGATCACAAGAATGAAGCAAAAACGAACACGGGAAACGAAGGCGCACCAAGAACCGGACCCGAATCATGAATTTCCAAAATGGTCCTTTAAGTTTTGAAGATTGGCAACATTGGTCCCTCATCTCTGAAGATTTGGCAAAGAAAGACCTTGAAGAAATCATCATTGGAAAGAAAGGTCCTCCATGTTTGAAGATATTACATGAATAGCCCTTGGATAATGCATTTATTGCAATATTAGTCCTTATTTAAAGTTTGAAACTAAGGTAGGCCAAATTCAGCAAGTTGGTGAAACGCATATCAAAGGAAAAAGGAAGTTAGGCTGTTTAAACATTATTCAGCAAGATGAAGAGAGTCAAGGGGGCAAATGGTCCAGACACATAAACTTCACCCCACCTATCCCAAGCCGACACATCACCCACACAGCCAATAATATCCCTCCTATACTCCACGTCAGTTATCCACCCACACATTCCATTTTAAACTTAATATGTTTATTAAAATTGTGAGGGAAACATAATTTAAACAATAATCCACCCCTAATCCGAATCTAAACCTACCCTATTCATCCTTCATCCCACAAAAACCCTAAAACCCTAATTAACCTAAAACAAAGGGATAACCTCTAATGTTTTCCAGAACACTGATTAATAACCCATCAAACCAAACCCACTTCACCTTTTTTCTTTCCGGTGACCCCTGGGCCCCACTCGTACTCCCCTGCTCCCCTTTTTGGACCAATATAGCAAAGAAAGCATCCAGCAGTACATCCAACGATCCAAATTCGTTTCTTGGTCCCAAAGTATACTTCCAACGTCCAAGATACAAAGAACACAGCTGGAATTCTGAAAAATCACATGGGAACCAATCTGACTAAATTCAAATTATCAAGACCAAGGGCTAAGAGGGAATTCAGTAGCTAGGGTTTTAGTTATTTACTTGTAGCCTAGAATGTTCTATTATTCATTATAAAAGGGGAGCTGGTTTGTAGCTCAACCCTTTGTTCCAGTTTTTGTAAACTTTTTATTTAAGTAATGAAAATGAAAGAATTTAGCTTTTACAATTTCTGAGTTCCAAAGCTTTTCTTTTAATGTTTCATTAGTTACCAATCAATTTTCATTTACAAGTTTTTAGGTTAAGTTTATCTAAGTTTTAAAAAACGTGTTCTTAGAAATTTTAGAAAATGATCCATGCCTAAAGTGGAAGTGAAATTGGAAGCTTTAGGCTGGTTTGATTTGTTGAGATTTGTCTAGATTAGTTGGTTTCAAAGTATGTTTCAAAAGGATTGAGGTTCAAAGTTTTTTTAAAGATTTTCCAAAAATCTTTTGCTTTCTTTATCAAGGCTTACTGTTTATATAAGTTCACCAATATGCTGCTTGACAATAGCTTATTGGCTCTTATATAAACTTAAATATTCTTCTTTTGGGTTTTGTGGTGTTGTGCAGGTACCAAAAGTGATCAAGAGAACCCTACCCATTTAAAGTTCATCTTTTTTTGAAGATATTAGTTCTTTCTCTACATCAGCAACTTCCTTAAGCAAAGCATAAGCCCGAGCTTATTTGGAGAATGCCTCAACTGGCCTTTGTATGGTGGGATGATGACCATACAAGGTAAAATGGCTTGAACCCTTTGAATAAGTGAAGTGTTATGTGATTTTTTTACGATTCTTTATGATGATGAGTATGTCATGTTCATTTGTTGTTTTACTTGCTTAATTATGCCTCTTTAGGTTTTGTGTGCATGCTTAAATAGCTATCAATCAGCTTTGGTAGGATTTAAGTGCATTGCCTTTGTTATTCTTGATTTGGAGTATTTAAATGGGTGTTTGGATTTGGGTATTAAGGCAAGAATTTGACAACCTCTTGTGTTAAAATCCACCTAGACACTTTTTATTTATCAGTTATAGGATATTTCAGTCATTGGTTTTCAGTGTAGATAGGTTTTAAAGTATATTGCATGTTCAACATTTGGCATTAGTAGTTTAAAATCAGTAACTTCTTTTATGCCTTGCTTTGAGTGAATTTTGACCATCATTTTGTGTTGTTGCTAGATCTAGGTGGTGTTAGGGTTTAGACTTGGTTTGTGGGTATTTGTGAAGGAATTGAGTGAGTTTTGGCCAACCAAAACTCACCCATTTGCCAACTAGACCAGCAAAGTCCACCAGACCCCCTTTTTCTAATATATATAGTCACATAATTAGGCCATTTGTTTGAATTTTTTTTAAACTACCTAGTATTTTTCTTGTTTATTTGACTCCCCACAACCCAACTGGTTGTGGGGGGTGCCTTTGTTGCCAAGAAACACCAAGTAAAACTCAAGTTACAAGCAAATCTTTGCCCAGACCATTTTTTTATAACTATCAGTGGGAACCAAGTTCCCACTGTTAGTGTTATAGTTGGTACTGCTTAGCTAACAGACAAAAAAAACCAAGATGTCACTTTCAGATTTTTAGAATTTTTTCTTTAGTGGACTTATTTAAGAGTTTTTAGCTGATTTTAGTTTTGGAAATTTTCTTATTTTTATTCTGGTTTTTTTATTAAGCTTATATTCTTATCACTGTTCATTTTCTATTTTTTTGATTGAATTGCATTTTAAATTAGTTTTTAATTATCTGTGTTTGTCTTTTAGTGCCAAAATTTATTATTTTTGAGTTTTAAAATTTTTCCTAGATTTAGAAAAGTATTTTAAGATTTTTAGTTTGAAAATATTTTACTGTTCACTTTTTAAGTAATTTTTAGATTTTATTTAAGTTTAATTACGGTTTTATTATTTCTGTTTTGTCTTTTAGTGGAAAATATTTACTTTTTCAAACTTTTTCATTTTTCTACTATTCAATAGTATAATTTAGGATTTTTAAAATTGTCAAATTAATTTTATCATTATTTTAATATTTTTAATCATTATTTTAGTTTAAAAATTGTTTTTAGCATTTAAAAAATAGAAAAATACTTTTAATAAATTTAGGAAAAGTACTTTTTAGTCTTTAAATAATATAAGTGATTTATTAGTTCAATAAAATAATATTTTGGGCTTTTTCTTAATTATGTTTATTTTTAGGGCTTTAATTAGCATTTAAAATTGAATATTTAATTAATAAATGTTTTAAAATTTATTTATTGAATTTTTATTCTTATTTATATTATTTTAGACTTATTTTTTTTTTTATTTAATTATTAGGTTGAATTTTTAATCTTGTCACGTTTTACGTTTTTACGTTCGCGTGTTACGTTATTACGTCGTTGTGTAATCGTAATCGTAGCTCGTCTTTAATTTTTCTTTCTCAACCAAAAATGTCACTAATCCAAACTTTGATTTTACATATTGGCACACTTAATTCACACACCTCCTTCGAGAACGAACCCCCATTTATTCGGTTTTACGTTTTAATTAAATCGTGGAACTTAATACTTGCCGCTCATACACGTTTTTCCTAAAACGTGTACGATTTTACTTCATCAGTACCTAAATTACAAAAGTCCCTAAAATCATGAGCTGTTAACTATCTTCTGACTTGATGTTGTGAGTTGGGAATAGCCGCTTATTCTAATGATAGTACTATTGGGCTGACGACCCTATCTGAGACCAGGGCTTTACGTTGAGTAACCTCTGGGAAGGATAGTTTTACGAGAAAGAGAATGTGGTATACTTTCAATTGATACCCTAGTAGGGGCACTGGAATTCATATAGTCATGCTGGAATTTGGCATGGGTGACTAAGCAAAGGGGTCGGTGTCATGAGCTTAATACAAGTCATTAGCTATTGCTATAAGATGAAATGCCTGATTAATAGATTGTATGGTCACAATGCTATTAAACAATTATGACTGATTTTATGATGTGTTCAAATGTGTTTTGTTAAACCTATAGACTTGCTCAACCGTTGTGTTGATGATTTTAAGCATGTATTTCAGGTACTTGAAGTTGATGAATTGCGGAGCTTGCTGGAGAAGGATTGCGAGATTGCATTTGTAGTAATTTGGTCTAAAACAAATTTCTTTCCCGTTTGTCATAAATTTATAGTATATGGTCCAATATTTTGGTAAAAGGCTTGTCAATTGGTTAAGATTTTGGGGAACTTGAACGCTACTCTGATATTTTTAAACTGATTTTACTTGGGATTGAAGATTTTAGACACTGATTTAAATTATTTTCTTATTATATTCCTAAATATATTATTTTAAGGTCATATAAAGAGTATTGTGAAATGAAGTTTGAGACTAGCACCCAATTATGTATTTCTGCTGCGTAATGTAATTTGGGGGTGTTATAGGTTGTGACAACTCAATAGTCCCATATGGAAATACTTGAGCAATGGTGAATGGACCGGACCATCTTAACTTAAGCTTGCTGATGAGACTGCTTTTATACATAGTCTCATCGTCCAAAACGGGCTTTAAATGCATAAATATCATCAAAAATTCCAAATATATGCTTGTGTTGTTACTTGTGTATTTTAGGTACGGATATTGAGAAAATGACAAAAGTTCACAAGAAACATGCAAAAACGAACACGGGAAACGAAGCCGCACAATGAACCAAGCCTAATGAAGATTTTCCAAGAAAAACCCTTGAAGATTTGAAGATTATGCAAGAAGGGTCCTCAAATATTGAAGAATTGACACTTTAAACCCTTGTATAGTCATAATTCCAAGTTTGGTCCTTAAAGTTTGTTAAATTGCAAAAGGACCCTCCACTTTGAAGAATTGGCAAAAATGGTCCCTCATAAATCATGACTTGTCAATATTAGTCATCCAAAAAGTCAATCATACAAGTTAAGACCATTATCTTTGAAGAAAATGCTCAAATAACCCTTCAAGAATTAGCAATTGCCAAGAAATACCCCTGAAAATAATTTGGAAAAGTATTTGGGGCAAAAGTGTGAAAATGAAAACTTTATTAACAAAGGGAATCCGGTTTTGGTTATTTAAATATCAAGTGAAAGGAGTAAAGGATATGAAGGACCAAAGTGGGCAGACATGGAAACTTACCTTAACCACTCACACACTGCCACCTCACCCCACTCACCCATTCAACCAATCACATCCCACCCTTTTTACGCCTCATCATCCACTAACCCGGTTTTATATTTAATAAAACTTGGCGCCTTAAAAAGCTTTTAAACTTAATCCCACCTTAATATGGATCAAACTTAACAACTATTCACCCAAGAACAAAATTGGGTATTCTTGATTCAACAGCAATTAAGCTCCCATAACCTCCAGATTAATGATTAATGGTGCCTTAATCAAAACCCAACTCACATTTGCCTTGCCACGTCACTCATGTGCTCACATGTTTAGTGCCTTGCTACACGTTTGAGGAAGAAGACAAATATGCCAAGGGAATCCAACGCCCCACATACAAGCTTACTTTCTAAGCTTATTATGGACCATTTGATCATATTACAACAACTCACACCTCAACAAACTGCCAAAACAAAGTCAAATGTTCAAGCAGATTTTAAAACTTCAAGGGTAAATTTGGTACTTTACAACTAGGGTTTATACGTTTTTTATGCTTTCTAGATGAACATTGTAGCCTATATAAAGGCACTTATGCTTTACATTTAAACTGCTTTTGATTTTTCCTTGTTCACTTTTCTGTAAAGCCATTTTCATGTTTAATGAATTGTGTTTGAATTTGTGAAGAAAAACCAAGTGCCAATCTCTTATTCTGCTTGTTTATGTTATATATTTGCTAAACATGAATCTCAAAACGTTTTCTCAAGCTTTGTGCAAGAAATTGCTCAAAGTTCTAAAACCTTGATATTTTGCTAAGTTCCTTGGTACACCTTGGAATTCTTGGGCTATATGTGGATCATAGCATCCTGATAAAGTGTTATCAAGGTGTTGTAAGGCTTATAACTTAAGGATAATCAAGTGTGGGGTACAAGGGTTGCATTAACCAAGAGTTGTCACCTTTCTGTTTTTGATAATATTGCTTCTAACCTTGTACAATCTTAGCAGCTTGTTTGTGGAAGCTTGTGCTTATTCTTGCTAGCACATCAGCTCAAACATTCGTGGGTGTGGATGTACATCCATGAGGTTTAAACCCCTTTCTCAAAAATCTGTCAAAGTACTTGAAATTTGTGATTTTTTGTTTTGCTTGTGTTCTTGTTGAATTTGTGTCTTAATCTTTCTTGATACTGCATAATAAATCCGTTATTGTGTTTGATTGGTCTTGGTACATTGAAATAGACTTATACTTGTTTAAATCTTGATTTGAAAAAGATATGGGGTATTTGGGTTAACCTGTTTAAGTTCATATCTTGTTATTGTGTTATTGGAATGTGTTTTTGGTTGTTTGTATCTGCTTCTCACTTGGTTGTATGCTAAATCCTGCAAGTTTTCAGCTTTAAAACATCAATTTAAAGATTGTGTTATATCTCACTTGATTTGACTGTTTTTGACCTAAGAATTTGGAAACACTTAGAGTGTATGTATGTTTAGGGCTAAAAGGTGTTAAATCAAAGTTTGTGTAACCTAATTTGAAGATTTGAGTGTTTAAAATTGCCTTGCTGGTCAAGTATATTAGCAAAGTAAAAAGACTACATGTTATTTGCTCATCACAAACCTTTGTGAGCTTGAATCTTGATCTAGACCTTGAACCTTTGCATGAAACTTGTTGATTTATGTTCATTTGAATTAAATATAGCTTGTGTATGCTTTTGGTGAAATTTGGTTGGCTGAATCTTGCTAAAACAGCTTATTAAGTTCATAACTGCTAGTGTTCAAGTCTGTGTCTGATCTGGTGCTTAATTGAATTAACTGTATCATTTGGCTGATTGGAAGTGTGATTTATTTGTTGTTCTTGACTGTATCATTTACTTTTATTTTTTTAAATGAAAGTAACTATTTAAACCAATTTATTAAAATAAAATTATTTAAAACAATATTAAAACAATTTTAATTTTAAAAGTAATAAAATATTTATTTCTATTTTTAAACATTATTTATTTATTATTTAAACTAATAATTTTTACCAAATTAAAAATAAACAATTTTAATAAAAAGTGATAAAACTACTTTTTTTATATATAAAACAAATTTAATTAAAGTTTAATTAAGAGATTTATTCAAGTTTTTAAAACTATCAATGTAAGAAAAAAATGTAATATATAAAAGTCGACAGTCCGAATATTAGAAGTATATTAAAGACGAGACACAGTTTTAAAACAAAATGAGCTCTCAGCTCAAATGGTTGAGTCATTGCTCATATATCCGAGAGGTCTCGGGTTCGAACCACAGGAGTGGCATTCTTTTTTGGAATTAATTTATGGAATACAATAAACAGCCCCAAACACTCCAAATTGAAGGGTGTTGGTAAAAAACGAACAGTAACTTACAGATAACTAGTAAACTAGTAAAATTAGCCAATCCAAAATAAATACACAACTCAAATAACAGTAAAAAAACAGATATATGCAAACTACAAATATAGCAACTAGAATAATCAATCTACAGCCACAAATTTAGCCGTTCAAATTACAATCATCAGGTTAAGTAGCAATGTAACAGCAGAAGAAATAATAGTCTAAATACAGCTAGTAGTATCAATAAGATCAATTCAATATTAGTAATACCAGCAGATCACAAATCCACCTTATACAGTTAAAAAAACAGTAAATCAATATATAGGCAACATATTTATCAACTAACAAATCAAACAACTCATCACAAAATCAATACCAAATAAGACTTAGAAATCATATCAGCAACATATTTAATTAACAGCAATCTAAAATCAGTAATAACATATTATATCAAAATACTAGACAGTAATCAAGCGTCATTCGCACACAGTATCAACAGACTTATCAAAGTATCAAGCCAATAAAATCATCAACAATACCATAACAGATTCTTAATCATTAAACTAAGCAGATCATGAACATTCAAACTCATCTCAATTTATTAGACCAAATCAATTCCATGAAAATATTAAACAAATAGATTAAAAAAAACATTTATAAAGATAAAAATGAGCTTAACCATTTGAGAGAAGAAAACCCTTTGATGACGTAGGTGAGCGCTGAGCTCCCTATTCGAACTTTACTCACACGATCACACCACCATCACGAACATCATAAACCATGAAATACAAATATAACTCGTTCCATTCATATCACCATTAGACCCCAACAAGCTGATCGATACTAACAGCTTATATCTCGAACCGAGCAAAACATTCGATCCGCAACAAAATCACGAACCACAGTATTATATATCTAGCTAGTGGGGTTAGATTTATCTCCTTAATTCACTCAATATCACTCACATAAGCAACCCATTTGAGCTTATGTGAATGAAAAACAGTTATAATATCCAATTGACGATTATAGAAGATAAAGATTAATTTACAGTAAATATTAAAACGTGACAAAGATTTTATTAGAATGATATTTCACTTTTAACAGTAAGATTAAACAAGATAATAAGAGATTAAAAACTGAAAATTAACTTTATTATTCAAATCAAATCATTACAAAACTCATAAAAATAAAATTATAAAATATAACTATAATCTAACATTATAAAATTAAAAAGTAAAAAAGGGATGAAAAATACAATAAGAAGAGAGGGTTTTTATAGTTGAACCCGAGGCTTGAGGTGAGGAGTTTGTTGAGAAGAATCTATGATCTTGGCCCTTGAATCCATCTTTGTCTTTCTTCATTTTGATCTTACGGTGGAAAAGTGATCATCTATCACACGGATTGCCAACTTGGAATGATATTGTGCTAGTTGTGCTTCTTCCTTGATGACGTGGCTTAAGATGATTGGAGGATTTGTGATTGATGTGCTGTATTAGCCAATCAGATGGTAGAAAGGGATCCACGTCACCCGTTAAGCTCCATCTTATCCTTCCCCGAAAAACTTGTGATTTAATTAAAAGCTGTGTATGTCACGCGCTTTAATTCAATAAAAGCCCCAAATTTATCTTGATAACTAGGGTTAGGGTAAAAGAGAGGGGATGTCTGATTATTTGGGGGTGAGAGAGATAAAGAGCTTTGGTAGTAACGAAGTAAATTGTGTGGTGAGTGTGTGTTTTTTTTTACCAAGTGAATAATCTTTTCACTTTTTAACCGTCCAAAATAACTTGTTGCCCTAATAGGCCTTGAAGGCCAAACTCCACCGTCTCTTGTAAATTGTGTTAAGATATTGGTCTTGGGCCCTTGAATTACAAATAATCCATCCGTCTCACATTTTTGTAAAGTGAAATGGGCCAAATTGGGCTTTTGGTCTTAAAAGTAAATAACTTGTTTCCACTATTGGGCTTTCAAGCCCAATAAGTAAATGTGGGACCCACTAGGCCCAATAAATTTTTATAATATTAAATCCTCTAAAAACGAACTCATTTTTGGCTTCTCGATCTTTTCTTCAATCTCGTGCCGAATTTGCCGGTTTTCGTGATCATCGGTACCTACACACATGAAACGATAAACAAACAAATACAAGGCATTTTTTTATTGATTATATGCATTTATTGATCGTTTTTAAATATAAATGATATGAGTAAAATCACTCATATCAAACTCCCCCTTGCTAAGCAATTGCCGTGTCCTCACGCAATGATAAAACACTAACTACACTTTTATTCAACTTTTGAAACCTTATTTTGCAAAGAAATAATGTATTGCTATCATTATTGAAAAATAACTTTTAGGATCATAAAACTCAAATAGATTCATCGTCCTCGACTTTTTACTATTCCATGCCAAGTGTAAAAACAAGATCATTGTCAATCATAATCCCCAAAATTAAAACAACTCATACAAGTAATTTGTGTTAAACTCAATCTCCTATTATTCCTAATTGTATCTCTAGATTTTATTTTTCATTCACCTAAAGGCTCATTTGACTTTATTTGATATTTATTAGTCCAAAAATGAAGGTAAAAACGGTGTAAACCCAACACTCAAAACCTAACCTCGACTTCAAAAACCGTTGTCACTAAAGAAAGCCCACATCAAGGATAACTTAACACGATTTGAGGGATAAATCCCCGGACCGGAAATTTGGCTAATAGGACTAATTAAAAGCAACAATAAAACCTCCAAAGTCAATTATGACCTTATTAATGGAGTTAGCAACAATTACATCATATCACCTTGTGGCTCTTTAAGATGCAATTGTGCTCCTTATTAATAATCCACACCTGAAGGCTCCTTGGACAAAAATAAGGGAATTGACATTCACCATCCCACCTTATAGCTCATGATGATGAAGCAATTTTTATTCAACACGTCCCCTTTCCATACACCCTAAGGCTCTAATGACAAGGTTAGTGCTACATGTCTCCCACCTGAAGGCTCCTACAGAACATGTTTTTATTTATTCTTCTTATTATTATGATATGTATAGTAAGCCAAATTTCCGGAATACCATGATCAAAAGTCCATGACGCTGACACCCTGATTGTAGTGTTTTTGTACCCTTTAGGAAAAGGATGACAAAATAGTGGTAAGCGTTAAGTGTCGGTTTAGGAAAACCGAGCACTAATGACCAAGCAAGTTCGTTTCCCAAGGAGGCAAGTGCGTTGTGTTGAGAGTTGATTTTGTTTGTGATTATATTGATTGAGAAAGAAATGGGATTAGAAGAGAAAGACGGTTACGAAAATAAATTAAACTACGACGAAAAAGGCGTTCACGTAAAACCGTAGAAACGACAAAAATAAAAATTTTAACCTAAAAATTCCTAAAAATCCCCAATAATATTCTAAGAGTTTACAAAAAATCCGAACTTGCTAAAACCTTTTAATTAATTAAATAATGACTTTTTAATGCTAATTAAAGCCCTAAAAATCACTTTTAATTATTAAAAAGCCCTAAACAAGATTTTATAATTTGTAAACCTCAAAAATATCCTAATTAAGCTAAAAACTATTTTTAAAAATTTTGAAATCAAATTAAACTATTTTTAAACACTTAAAAACTATTAAAATGTATTAAATCTTAAATTAAATCTAGAAATTAATTGAAAAGCCTAAAAATTAATTGGAAAGTGACAAAGTTCCTAATTTAATGTCTAGAATCTAGGAAAAATGAAAAAAAGTTAAAAATAAAACTTTTAATTTTTGTGAATAAAATAATATTAAAATAATGCAAAAGATAAAAAGTTTATAAAATAAATTCTAAAAAATTTCTAAAAACCTAAAATATTTTAACTAAGAGAAAAATGAAAATTAAAGTTCCTAAAACCTCTTAATTAATTTTATATTAATTTTAAAAGTCTAAATAAAAACCTAAAATCAAATAAAATTAAAAATTAAAGTTTTTGAAAATATAACTAGATGTAAACCTCAAGTTAATAAATTAAAACTTAAAAATTATTTTTCCTAAAATTAAGATTACTGTTTCCTATTTTTAGTCTATTTATTAAATTACGGCTAAATAAAAATGCATAAAAAATAAATAAATAAAAGGAAAAATATCAAACTAGGCTAGAAAAATCTTAATACTACTAACAATCAATAGAATATTGAAAAAAAACAAAATAGATTAACTAATAAGCCCCTATGAGCTTTTCAAGCTACGGCTTAAGTAAATAAGCCCTCACTGAAATATGTGTTATATGTGTAATCCCTTGAGACTTTATCAGTAAAAGTCCCAAGGGCGAGCGGTAGAGTGTGTGTACTTTGGCAGTGGTGGCGCAGGTTCGAGTCCTGGCCACGCCTAAAAATTTTTAAATATTTTTTTTACTTTTTTTTTTTACACACTTGTACTCAGAAACCTGGGAACTCCCAAACTCAAACACAAGATCAAAAATTAAGCCTCGAATACACGCTCACAATCACCAGACTACACAGCTTACCCTTTTCTTTCTCTTTTTTTTTGTTAATAGTGGGCAAATGCCCTCTTTGTGTGAACTGATTGTTCTTGTTGGACAGTTACAAAGCCCCCACTTGCAGTTGGCGAGTGGGGGATGATAAGCAGGCAGAAAACAAAAGAAGCAAATACGAACCCAAAGAACAACAAGCAGGCTATCGTCAAGCAGGGAAGTTAAGAGCACTTAATAAATTCAAAGCAAATCCATAATCAACTAGTGAATCAAGCAATAACAATAAACTACACAGACTTAACACTTACGGATTGCTGTCTAAAGACAGTAAGCACACAAAACCATTAGAACCTAATGCAATCTAACCAATTTAGCAGGCCACGATATATGATCAATTTAGCAACATAAGCAGACAGATTCTAAGCTATACGATGCATACACCCTAGAGTAGCACACTGACTTAGCTCAACAACCACCTATAACTGCTAGCAACATACACCCTAGATTCAAAACTAGCATAAACTATCTAAACAAAGACAATCCAAGCAGCCGACTAGTCAGTTTACGCTAAACAGTTCAAACAACAACTCAGTTAAAAAAAACACGCCATTCTTAAACTGAGAATAAACAAATGCAACAAGCTTCCATTTAATCCTAAATGAGCATATTTATATTACCAATTTAAAACAGTTTAAACTAGATTAACAATCCTAAGTACACTTTCTGACTTAAACTATTTAACCAAACTCAGGAAACTTAAAACTTATAATTCCACTAAACTAGATAAGCAAATACTTACAAGAACAATTAAGCAGTTAACAAAAAAATAAATATAAGAAAAAAAAGAAAGAAGGAAAAAGATGGCGATACCTGCCCTTGTTTGCATCCAACAAGGGCCAGCTAAGCTCCCCTGACCTCTACCAACAACTAGGTGAGGCAGGGGTGTCTTGGACAATAAAATGAGGGTGGGGTGGTTCGTTGGGGTTCCACAGCTGAACCGAAGCACCCTGAGTGAAAAAGGAAGCTGCTAAGAGTAAAATGAAATCCAAGAATCAAGACCTATGGTCTTGATTCAGTAAGTTCACAATATAAATAAATGATTCCACTTTTCTTCTCACAATCTTTACCAAAGTTCTAAAATACTTAACACTTTGAAATTTGTAAATAGATTTAAATAGAAAAAACTTTTACACTCCAAACCACTTACTGATTAATTTAAACAGGAACTTTAACACAAATTTTAAATAACTTAAACTTAAAACATGAACAAGAAATTAAAATGGCACTCGGATCGAATTAAAAAACTACAAACTTTTCATTCATAAAAGAGGTTTTTTACATAAAAATCCGAGACAAGAAAAAAAAGGGATACCACAAGTTGGTCCTCAATTTATAGGGAGCTCGGATTGTTCTAGAAAAAAGAAAAAAATAATAAAAAATGCAAACCCTAATTGCTTAAAATCCAGAAATACCCTTGGTGAAGATGCGGATCATTTCAGCATATCCCCTTTTTTTGAATTGTTCAACATCTTCTATGTGATTGCTGAGTGTGATAGATTGATCTTGTGCGTTGGATTTGATGTGGGCAGTAAGCAATCTTTCTTCACCCTTGATCTTCTGGCATCCTTTGTCTTCTTCCTTTAAACAAGTGAGCCATAGGAGGGGACCAATACCACGTGGCGACTTCTTTGGGCATGGGTTTAGTGGGGTGGATGATGGATGACTAAAACCCCATGTCAATTAATCTTAATTGAGTCTAATTAATCACTTGGTGTTTTAGGGTTTATAGAAAAAGTGGCGACTTCTTTGATGTTTTCAGTTTAGGGTTGATTGTGTTTAAGAGGAGAAACATGTTTAATATTAAACGTGTTATAAAATCAATGGGTCAACCGGGTTTATGGTATGGGTATGGGTCGGGTTTGATGAGGTGTCCCATGTTGATTGGTGAGAGGTAAAGTTGGTGGGTTTTAAATGCCGGTTTGTTTTGTTCTAGTTAAGTGATTTTTTGAGGTTGGCAAAGTTAGTCCCTCCATCTAACATCCTTTCTTTAATGGTTTTGCAAACAAGGTCCTTTGTCATTTCACAATTAATCCTTTTGCCATTGCATGGTTAGTCCTATATAACATTGGAGGACTTAAATTGTCTATCTTTAAACTTCAAGGGCTGTACTTGCAAAGTCTTCAAACTTAAGGGACCCCTTTTTTGTATTTGAGATAATTGAGGGGTATTAAGTGTCAATCTTCAATAGTTGAGGGGCCAAACTTGTACAGTCTTCAAACTTGAGGGGCATTTTGGAAAATTCAACACTTGGGTCCGGTTCATTGTGCGGCTTCGTTTCCCGTGTTCGTTTTTGCCTGATTTTTGTGATCTTTTGTCATTTTCTCAATATCCGTACCTAAAATACACAAGCAACAAACACAAGCATATATTTGGCATTTATGATGATATTTAATGCATTTTAAGTCCAAAAAGAACGATGAGACCATGTATAAAAGCCGTCTCATCACTCCCCCATACTAAACCATTGCCGTGCCCTCACGCAATGCTAGAATAAAGTATCGTAGCATCTCCAAAATTCATTTTATTCACTTTATTGGAATGATAAACTAGCTACACTATGATTACTACTACTTGCGTTTTAGACATAATGTATGATTTTCATCGCAAAATGGGACGTTTAGGTTCATAGAATAAGAACACGTGAATGCTTCGTTAGAAATAATTTCATCGTCCTCGATTTTCACTCTAATTCCATGCTAAGCGTGCAACGAGATCATTGTCATTATAAGTTAGTAATGCTAACACTACTCATATGCCCTAATCACGTACTTATTCTCCCATTATTCCTAAGTTGTATCTCTTATATTTTATTTTGTCTTGAATGTTTCACGAGGATACATTGTTTGACTTATGCGATAATAGAGATTTAGGTCTAAAAATAGAGTCCTAACGGTGTAACTAAGACCATCAAATCAATAACCCCTCCTAATAGACAACGATGTTAAAAAATTAAGTTGACAAGAAGAATCGATAAACACGGTTTTATAACGGTTTTGAACATGAGACTTATTACCAAGACTTTTATACGCCCCCTAACGGAAGGGCCTTATTATCTTTGGTTTACCTCCATCTTTTATTCAACTTCGCCATGAAGCTTTTATTATGACTTCGGTCTTGCCTTGCCTTTTATTATCCGCCTCATCGGTGGTTTTATTAGCCAAAGACGTATATCCTCACGCTAAAGCGAATTTTGGATCTTTAAAGCTTCGAAGATTAAGGCTTGATTCACTTTCAATTTTGCATAGATTTTTCGGCCTTGTGGGGCTTCAAATTGTTTGCTTCATTTAGGTGAGCACTTGAAATCTTATTATTAGGTGAAGCTTTTGATTATTGGGGTGCCAATACTTCAAAACCGTGACGCTGGCGATACCTTAATGTCTTCCCAATTTAATTACACGGAAGCTACTAGAAAAGACTAGAAACCCAACAATCCTAACTAAACCGCTAAGTCAATATTTATTAAGCAAAAAATATTTACATGCGAAGGGAGAATAAGCAAACAACGAGAACACATGAGTTTTTGAAAGAATACGAGTACTCTACGTTTAGCATAGTAACTTATAATTAACTCTATCATTTCTCGTCCTCATTTAAGAGACTTAGCCTAATATGTAGTTAAGGAATCAAAGCTAAGTGCTCAACACGCACGGTCGAGTCAAAAATTACTCTTATTCTCGCCATCGGAAAACCTACATTCGTATCTTCAAACACTTATAAAACATGAGAAAAATTTTAAAATTTGGCCATTTTTAGCCTTATTTTGCAATAAAACGATAAACAAAAACATAAACTTTGGAAAGCGTGAATGTTTGGCAAGGCAAGTATCTATTCACCCCCCCATACTAAAGTTAAACATTGTCCTCAATGTTTCGAGTCTAGGGGTGCAAACACCCCCATACTAGAGACGTAGTCGAATGCCTAATCTAGCATGGAAAGGGTGTAACCATTAAATTAATAGCCGTTTATGAAGTGTGCTAAAAGCCTACGGTTAGAACATCAAAAGGATATATCATGGATATTGAGAAATGTTTCCAAAGCAAACGATCGAGTGCTCCCGTAAAACGAACACGAGAGGCTCCAATCATGAAGATCATGATCTAAAAACCACATATCACAAACAACCACGGAACAAAGGTTGGAAGGGCACGAATCCCCACACGTAAGCTACATTAGACTAAGAAAGCGATAATATGTACATAGGATAAGCATGGGACTCCCCCACGAGGCACCTCGTTTTTGATTACCGAGTCATGAGCTCGACTCGATCCCCTCAATACTAATTATCATTGGGGAAGGTGACTTGGTCGAGGTAGTTCAAGGATGGAACTTCCCCGCCGAAGTAGTGCTTCAACCTATGTCCATTCACCTTGAAGTTAGGACCATCATCTTGAGCTAGCTCGATGGTCCCATAAGGAAATACTTGAGTCACGGTGAATGGACCGGACCAACGGGATTTCAATTTACCGGAAAATATTTTCAATCTTGAATTAAAAAGCAAAACTTGATCCCCAATGTTAAAAACCCGGTTTATAATTTTAGAATCATGCAACTTTTTAGTTTTCTCTTTATAAATCAATGAATTTTCATAAGCAATATCCCTTAATTCATCCAATTCATTTAATTGCATTTTCCGGTGTTTTCCCGCGGTCTCCATGTCATCATTACAATGCTTTAGGGCCCAATAAGCCTTGTGTTCTAACTCGATAGGTAAATGACAATTCTTTCCATACACAAGCTTATAGGGAGTGCACCCAATGGGCGTCTTATGAGCGGTCCTAAAGGCCCATAAAGCATCGTCTAACTTATCCGACCAAGATTGTCGGTTTTCCCCCACGGATCTCTCCAAGATCCTCTTCAATGCTCGGTTTGAAACCTCGACTTGCCCACTCGTTTGTGGGTGATAAGCCGTAGAAAGACGATGTGTAACCCCATATTTCCTTAGAACCCTTTCAAATTGGTCATTACAAAAATGGGTTCCACGATCGCTTATGATAGCACGAGGGGTTCCAAACCTAGCAAACAAACTTTTCAAGAACTTAACTACCACAGGAGCATCATTAGTGGGCAAGGCCTTCGCCTCCACCCACATAGAAAGGTAGTCAACCGCAACGAGAATGTACTTATTACCACGAGATGATGGGAACGGCCCCATAAAGTCTATGCCCCAAACGTCAAAGATCTCACATACTTGAATGATATTTTGTGGCATTTCATCTTTTTGTGAGGCTTTTCCTTGTCGTTGGCATGAATCACAAGACTTCACAAGATCTTGTACATCTCGGTAAATAGTAGGCCAAAAGAAGCCGGCATCAAACACCTTTTTAGCCGTGAGATTAGCACCGTGGTGACCACCCGTGGGTCCCTCATGGCAAGCTCTAAGGATGTTAGAAGCTTCGGTGCCAAATACACAACGTCGGATGATTTGATCCGCACAAGTTCGAAACAAGTAAGGGTCGTTCCAAAAATAGAACTTGACATCACGAAAGAATTTTCGTTTTTCTTGAGTTGTCATACCCTTAATGATGAAGTTACCCGCATGGTAATTTGCAAAATCCGCAAACCATGGGGTAGAAGAATCAAGTTTGGAATTCACTACACCAAGTGTCTCGAGCGGAAATGTTTCGGTGATTTCCTTAGGCTCGTAAACACTTTGGTGAGGATCTTCCAAACGAGAGAGATGATCGACCGCTAGATTCTCGGCTCCTTTTTTGTCAACGATTTTGTGATCAAATTCTTGAAGGAGGAGAATCCAACGAAGTAATCTCGGCTTTGCATCTTGTTTAGCCATGAGATACTTGATAGCCGAATGGTCCGTATACACTATGCATTTCGTCAAGACGAGATAAGGTCGGAATTTCTCAAATGCATACACCACGGCAAGGAACTCCTTTTCCGTTGTAGTTTATTTAAGTTGAGCCTCGGTCATCGTCTTGCTAGCATAGTGAATAGGCAAGAAGTGCTTATCATGACGTTGCCCCAAAACGGCCCCTATAGCGTAATCACTTGCATCACACATAAGTTCAAAGGGGAGGTTCCAATTTGGAGCAACAAGAATGGGAGCTTCGGTAAGTTTCCTCTTAAGGATCTCAAAGGCTCGTACACAATCTTCGTCAAAGACAAAACGTGCCTCTTTTTCAAGAAGATGTGTAATAGGTCGAGAAATCTTTGAGAAATCCTTTATGAATCGTCGATAAAAGCCCGCGTGGCCTAGGAAACTCCTAACTCCCTTGACGGTTTTGGGATGAGGTAATTTGGCGATGACGTCTACCTTAGCTTGATCTACCTCAATCCCCGCTTTCGAGACCTTGTGCCCTAAGACGATTCCACTTTTAACCATAAAATGACACTTTTCCCAATTGAGCACAAGGTTGGTTTCCTCACAACATTTTAACATTCTCTCAAGGTTCGAGAAACACGAAGTAAAGGAATCACCAAACACGGAAAAGTCATCCATGAAGACTTCCATCGTCTTCTCGATCATATCATGAAAAATAGCCATCATGCATCGTTGAAAAGTTCCCGGTGCATTGCAAAGTCCGAATGGCATTCTACGATAGGCAAACGTTCCATATGGACACGTAAACGTAGTTTTTTCTTGATCACGAGGATCGATGGGAATTTGGAAGTAACCGGAAAAACCATCTAAAAAGCAATAGAAATCGTTTCCCGCAAGACGCTCCAACATTTGGTCCATGAAGGGAAAGGGAAAATGGTCTTTTCGAGTGGCTTCATTTAACTTTCGATAGTCAATGCACACTCTCCATCCGGTCACGAGTCTCGTGGGAATCAACTCGTTGGCATCGTTTGGCACAACGGTCATCCCTCCTTTTTTAGGGACACAATGAATAGGACTCACCCAAGGGCTATCGGAAATAGGGTAAATCATTCCCGCGTCAAGGAGTTTAAGGACCTCCTTTTTGATGACGTCGTGAATTTTGGGGTTCACCCTCCTTTGACTTTGGATTGTTGGCTTGAAATCTTCCTCCATTAATATTTTGTGGGTACAAAATTTGGGATCGATTCCCTTAATGTCGGATAACTTCCACGCAATCGCCCCTTTGTGATCCTTAAGAACATCGACAAGTGCGGTTTTTTCATCATTCGAAAGTTCCTTCGCAATAATAACCGGCAACTTGTCGTCCTCCTCCAAATAGACATACTCGAGGTGAGGAGGTAAATCTTTCAACTCGAGGATAGGTGGTTCCTCAAGTGAAGATTTGGGTTCGATACTCATAACCTCCTCGGGTGGAGGAAATGGGAAATCGTTAAGAAAATCCTTGATAATCGAGAAGTCCTCATAGTTGTCGAGGTCTTCGTCACAAGTACGTGGAACATTGAATTCTTCCAACGTAAAACCACCACCTTCGAAAGGAGTGAAGGTTGGTGTCGAATTATCAAGAATTGGATCTAACATAGTGGGATTGCCACTAGTTTCTTCATCACCAAACCCTAAAACTTCTTGTGAAAATTCCTCGCAAACCACGTCGATCATATCAACGAGATTTATGGTAGCAACAGAATAAACATGAGAAAGTTGAGAATTTTGAGTTGCGTTTATAACAAGTTCCTCGTCGTTGAAACGTAAGGTGTTCTTTCTAGCATGAACATCAATTAAAGCCATAGACGTATCTAAAAACGAACGACCTAAAATAAGAGGAACTTGAGGATCCGTGGGGATGTCAACAACAATAAAGTCTACGGGATAGTAGAACTTCCCCACTTTCACAAAAACGTCTTCCGCCAAACTACATGCAAGAATCATGGAATGGTCGACCAACTCAATAGACATTCGTGAAGGAGTAAGATTAGGAAGATTGAGCGACTTGTAGATTGCAAGTGGCATCAAGTTAATGCTAGCACCAAGATCGGCCAAGGCATAGCATTCCTCCATATCTTGAATTGCACAAGGGATCAAAAATTTACCGGGATCACCGACTTTTTGAGGTATGCGATTAAGATAAACCGACGAACAACTAGACTTTTGGTGTAATTTCTCCTTGTTGTTCAACATACTCTTAAAGTTAGCGGCAAATCGAGGCATCATGACCAAAGCATCGGCGAAACTCACATTAAAGTGCAAATCACGAAACATTTTCATAAAAAGCTCAAATTGATAGTTGTCGCGCTCTTGTCGTTTCTCCTTCCTAAGTCTCGATGGGTAAGGCAAGGGTGGTGTGGGTTGGGGCATAGGCATAGCCTTTGGAATCTCGGGTTCCAATATGGGTAATGGGTCAACCGTAGGCGTGGCATGAGCGGTACTTTGTGGGCTTGAAATATGATCCTTTTCGACCACCACCTCGGGTTCTTCCTCAATTTCCTCCACCGTTGGAGTAATTGGTTGAGGAGTTGGTTCTTTAAGTGTCTTACCACTTCGTGTGGTAATCACTTTCATCTCTCCCTTCGGGTTTGAAACGGTGTTACTAGGCAAACTACCCGAAGTAGAGGCTTTGTTTCCCATTACGGCTTCTAAAATTGCATTAAGCTTAGCATCTTGACTACTAAACTTCAAATCTTGGCTAGCGGCTTTTTGGTCAATTCTTTGTTCAAGCCTAGCATGACTTTGATCTATCTTGTTGTTTTGACCTCGAATTTGGTTAGCAAAATCATTTTTCAATTCATTTCTCATGGCTAGATTTTCCTTAATGAAATTAGCTAACTCCTTTGCGTTCTTAGCCGTGTCCTTAGCTTGATTAGCCATTTGCTCTTGAATGTTTTCCAAAATCTTATCATTTGAAGTAGCGTAATTCAAAAAGTCCAATGGAAGTTCTTTATTATTTTGAAGACCTTGACTTGCATTTTGAAAATTACAGTTTTGATTTTGATTTTGCAATTGGCTACTACTACTCCCTTGATTCCCATAGTTGTTATTACCCTTAAAATTGTTCCTTTGATTGCTTTTGTAACCAACTTGATTGTTTCGATAATTGTTAGCATTTTGATTTGGTGAAAAACCCGGTGGAGTCAATTGATTAGTGCGAGGAACTTGACCGTTTTGGTTATAAGTTCCCGCGGCCGCGAAGGCACTCGAAGTGTTACCACCGTTGGTAATGCACTCAGAATAATCGTGAGCTCCACCACAATACATACAAGAAACCTCAACCGCTTTAATCGTAGCGGGAGCGGGTTGTTCACCAACTTTAAACTCAACTAACAAGCCTTTCACTATATCAAAAATTTTATTCTCCAAATTAGCCTCGACTTGGCAAGCATCAACGGTGTGTGACAAACTAGGTGAAGATGAAGACGAAGCCTTACGAACACTCGACGTGCTACGAGGACTATACACCTTAGACCTATTCTCAATAATTACCAATGCTTCCTCGACCGTTTTACACAAGAAATTACCACCCGCGGCGGCATTAAGATAATCACGCTCATGATCGTTCAAGCCATTGTAAAACGTGTCTATTTGATGCAAGTCGGAAAAACCATGATGAGGACATTCGTGCAACATTTCCTTAAAACTATTCCAAGCCGTTGAAAAACTCTCATTATACTCTTGCGAAAACTTTGAAATCTCGTTTTTCAAGTGCGTAGTCTTAGAGGGAGGAAAAAATTGGTTCACGAATTTTGAAACGAGATCCTTCCACGTCAATATAGAATTGGGTGGCTCTTTCTCTAACCAAATTTTTGTGGGCCCCGCTAAGGAATACGGAAAAAGCATCATCTTAATCGAGTCGTTTGAAACATCCTTAAACTTGCACGTGGCGGTGAGACGATTAAATTGGCGAATGTGGTTATGCGGGTTGTCCTTTTCGTCCCCTCGAAACTTGTTGTTTTGAATCATGGACAACAAACCCGTCTTAACCTCAAAATTCTCCGCAAGGATAGCGGGAATCACAATCGCTTCTCCATAACCCTCGGTGGGTGCTTGAAGCAACTCCATCATAGTTCGATTAGCCATGGGTGCTTCTTTCACTAAAATGGGTTCGTCAATAGGAGAGTCCTCACTAGTAGGAGTGAGTGATTTGTTTCTTCGTTTACGAGCACGTCTAGCTTTAGAGCGAGTTTGCATAAACGTCACGTACAACGAGAAGGCGAGCAAAGAAGATTCTTTTTGGTGTTTTTACTTTTTCAATTTTTTTTTGGTGGTTTTTGATTGTTTTTAACTTTTTGGAATTTTTTGGAATGTATTAAGTAGATACAAATCTACAAATCTCCTCCTTAATCAAATCTCTCGATTAAAAAGGCCTCAAGGAATGAAAACGATCACGTGAAGTGAACGCCTTCGATGACTTTAGAACGATGGTGGAACACCAAATCGTTCAAGAGGGTTTAATCAATAGAAACCAAGAAAATATATATGATACTTAATAATACTTTGGGCGGCAAAACCCTCGATTCACTCTCAAAATCAAATACGCACAAGCAAGCGGAGGAAACGAGGCGGCGCGAAGCACTTAAGAGCCTTTTTCCTTGAGGTCGTGAAATACAACCGCCTTATACCCACCTTATAGTTTGTATTTTCAAAATTAAGCTTCACCAAAGTATTTATCTATCTTTGCCTTTTTTCTTTGGTTTGAGATTCGAATACAATGATCGAGTGATGAAATCCCGAATCAAGGTTGTGATTGCTCACGTATTTGGAGTACTTGTAAATTTATTGTTCTACGTATACAATATAGTAATTGTATTCACACAAAAATCGAAAAAACGATAATACGTATTAATAGAGTGCTATTAATACAAATACTTTTATGGCTATATATAAAAACAACAATGGTTCAACCAAAACACAACACGCCTCCCCGACAGCGGCGCCAAAATGATTGTAGTGTTTTTGTACCCTTTAGGAAAAGGATGACAAAATAGTGGTAAGCGTTAAGTGTCGGTTTAGGAAAACCGAGCACTAATGACCAAGCAAGTTCGTTTCCCAAGGAGGCAAGTGCGTTGTGTTGAGAGTTGATTTTGTTTGTGATTATATTGATTGAGAAAGAAATGGGATTAGAAGAGAAAGACGGTTACGAAAATAAATTAAACTACGACGAAAAAGGCGTTGACGTAAAACCGTAGAAACGACAAAAATAAAAATTTTAACCTAAAAATTCCTAAAAATTCCTAAAAATCCCCAATAATATTCTAAGAGTTTAAAAAAAATCCGAACTTGCTAAAACCTTTTAATTAATTAAATAATGACTTTTTAATGCTAATTAAAGCCCTAAAAATCACTTTTAATTATTAAAAAGCCCTAAACAAGATTTTATAATTTGTAAACCTCAAAAATATCCTAATTAAGCTAAAAACTATTTTTAAAAATTTTAAAATCAAATTAAACTATTTTTAAACACTTAAAAACTATTAAAATGTATTAAATTTTAAATTAAATCTAGAAATTAATTGAAAAGCCTAAAAATTAATTGGAAAGTGAAAAAGTTCCTAATTTAATGTCTAGAATCTAGGAAAAATGAAAAAAAGTTAAAAATAAAACTTTTAATTTTTGTGAATAAAATAATATTAAAATAATGCAAAAGATAAAAAGTTTATAAAATAAATTCTAAAAAATTTCTAAAAACCTAAAATATTTTAACTAAGAGAAAAATGAAAATTAAAGTTCCTAAAACCTCTTAATTAATTTTATATTAATTTTAAAAGTCTAAATAAAAACCTAAAATCAAATAAAATTAAAAATTAAAGTTTTTGAAAATCTAACTAGATGTAAACCTCAAGTTAATAAATTAAAACTTAAAAATTATATTTTTCCTAAAATTAAGATTACTGTTTCCTATTTTTAATATATTTATTAAATTACGGCTAAATAAAAATGCATAAAAAATAAATAAATAAAAGGAAAAATATCAAACTAGGCTAGAAAAATCTTAATACTACTAACAATGAATAGAAAATTGAAAAAAAACAAAATAGATTAACTAATAAGCCCCTATGAGCTTTTCAAGCTACGGCTTAAGTAAATAAGCCCTCACTGAAATATGTGTTATATGTATAATCCCTTGAGACTTTATCAGTAAAAGTCCCAAGGGCGAGCGGTAGAGTGTGTGTACTTTGGCAGTGGTGGCGCAGGTTCGAGTCCTGGCCACGCCAAAAATTTTTTAAATATTTTTTTTACTTTTTTTTTTACACACTTGTACTCAGAAACCTGGGAACTCCCAATCTCAAACACAAGATCAAAAATTAAGCCTCGAATACACGCTCACAATCACCAGACTACACAGCTTACCCTTTTATTTCTCTTTTTTTTTTGTTAACAGTGGGCAAATGCCCTCTTTGTGTGAACTGATTGTTCTTGTTGGACAGTTACAAAGCCCCCACTTGCAGTTGGCGAGTGGGGGATGATAAGCAGGCAGAAAACAAAAGAAGCAAATACGAACCCAAAGAACAACAAGCAGGCTATCGTCAAGCAGGGAAGTTAAGAGCACTTAACAAATTCAAAGCAAATCCATAATCAACTAGTGAATCAAGCAATAACAATAAACTACACAGACTTAACACTTACGGATTGCTGTCTAAAGACAGTAAGCACACAAAACCATTAGAACCTAATGCAATCTAACCAATTTAGCAGGCCACGATATATGATCAATTTAGCAACATAAGCAGACAGATTCTAAGCTATACGATGCATACACCCTAGAGTAGCACACTGACTTAGCTCAACAACCACCTATAACAGCTAGCAACATACACCCTAGATTCAAAACTAGCATAAACTATCTAAACAAAGACAATCCAAGCAGCCGACTAGTCAGTTTACGCTAAACAGTTCAAACAACAACTCAGTTAAAAAAAACACGCCATTCTTAAACTGAGAATAAACAAATGCAACAAGCTTCCATTTAATCCTAAGTGAGCATATTTATATTACCAATTTAAAACAGTTTAAACTAGATTAACAATCCTAAGTACACTTTCTGACTTAAACTATTTAACCAAACTCAGGAAACTTAAAACTTATAATTCCAGTAAACTAGATAAGCAAATACTAACAAGAACAATTAAGCAGTTAACAAAAAAATAAATATAAGAAAAAAAAAGAAAGAAGGAAAAAGATGGTGATACCTGCCCTTGTTTGCATCCAACAAGGGCCAGCTAAGCTCCCCTGACCTCTACCAACAACTAGGTGAGGCAGGGGTGTCTTGGACAATAAAATGAGGGTGGGGTGGTTCGTTGGGGTTCAAAAGCTGAACCGAAGCACCCTGAGTGAAAAAGGAAGCTGCTAAGAGTAAAATGAAATCCAAGAATCAAGACCTATGGTCTTGATTCAGTAAGTTCACAATATAAATAAATGATTCCACTTTTCTTCTCACAATCTTTACCAAAGTTCTAAAATACTTAACACTTTGAAATTTGTAAATAGATTTAAATAGAAAAAACTTTTACACTCCAAACCACTTACTGATTAATTTAAACAGGAACTTTAACACAAATTTTAAATAACTTAAACTTAAACCATGAACAAGAAATTAAAATGGCACTCGGATCGAATTAAAAAACTACAAACTTTTCATTCATAAAAGAGGTTTTTTACATAAAAATCCGAGACAAGAAAAAAAAAGGGATACCACAAGTTGGTCCTCAATTTATAGGGAGCTCGGATTGTTCTAGAAAAAAGAAAAAAATAATAAAAAATGCAAACCCTAATTGTTTAAAATCCAGAAATACCCTTGGTGAAGATGCGGATCATTTCAACATATCCCCTTTTTTTGAATTGTTCAACATCTTCCATGTGATTGCTGAGTGTGATAGATTGATCTTGTGCGTTGGATTTGATGTGGGCAGTAAGCAATCTTTCTTCACCCTTGATCTTCTGGCATCCTTTGTCTTCTTCCTTCAAACAAGTGAGCCATAGGAGGGGACCAATACCACGTGGCGACTTCTTTGGGCATGGGTTTAGTGGGGTGGATGATGGATGACTAAAACCCCATGTCAATTAATCTTAATTGAGTCTAATTAATCACTTGGTGTTTTAGGGTTTATAGAAAAAGTGGCGACTTCTTTGATGTTTTCAGTTTAGGGTTGATTGTGTTTAAGAGGAGAAACATGTTTAATATTAAACGTGTTATAAAATCAATGGGTCAACCGGGTTTATGGTATGGGTATGGGTCGGGTTTGATGAGGTGTCCCATGTTGATTGGTGAGAGGTAAAGTTGGTGGGTTTTAAATGCCGGTTTGTTTTGTTCTAGTTAAGTGATTTTTTGAGGTTGGCAAAGTTAGTCCCTCCATCTAACATCCTTTCTTCAATGGTTTTGCAAACAAGGTCCTTTGTCATTTCACAATTAATCCTTTTGCCATTGCATGGTTAGTCCTATATAACATTGGAGGACTTAAATTGTCTTTCTTTAAACTTCAAGGGTTGTACTTGCAAAGTCTTCAAACTTAAGGGACCCCTTTTTTGTATTTGAGATAATTGAGGGGTATTAAGTGTCAATCTTCAATAGTTGAGGGGCCAAACTTGTACAGTCTTCAAACTTGAGGGGCATTTTGGAAAATTCAACACTTGGGTCCGGTTCATTGTGCGGCTTCGTTTCCCGTGTTCGTTTTTGCCTGATTTTTGTGATCTTTTGTCATTTTCTCAATATCCGTACCTAAAATACACAAGCAACAAACACAAGCATATATTTGGCATTTATGATGATATTTAATGCATTTTAAGTCCAAAAAGAACGATGAGACCATGTATAAAAGCCGTCTCATCACACCCTTAATGTGTTCTCACGTTAATTACACGGGAATAGAAAGAAGGAGTTACGAGTTAAGATATCAAGCCTAAACCGCTAAAAACTACATTTATTAAGCAATTATTATTCAAGTGTGAAAAATAAATACGAGGAGATTAAATCAAACAAAAAAAATACTTATACAAGGAACAATTAACTTTAGTAACTTATGATTAAACTCTATCATCTCTTGTTCTCCATATTGTAAAATTCCAAAAATGTGAAATCAATGGATACTTAGCCTATTAAATCAACGTTTTGGGTTTTCAAGTCATCTATAGGATCTTGCATCTTCTTATACTTTTTCAAGTTTTAGAATTTGCGTTTTAAAGTTCCCTTGATAAACGACTTTCTAGGATCAGATATAGGAACTTGCGAAAAGTTCTCGTTCTTAACCCGTATGAATTAAGACTTTCGCGTTTTAAAGTTCCCTATATAAAAGCCTAGCAAAACTTAATTTAAACACGTTAAGGAAAAGCTAAGGTAAAAACCGAGTCGAGTGAAAAACTATTTTTATTTTCACCAACGGAAAGCCTACATTCGTGACAAAAACACTTATTTTATTTATTAAAACTTAAAAATAACACTAAAAATTTAATTTTTTTTATGAAAAATGAGAAAAAAAATTAAGTTTAGACACGACAAAAGCAATTGCAAGCGATTATATCGATTGAATCCCCCATGCTAAAACCAAACATTGTCCTCAATGTTTCCTAGCTCAAGAGTAACACCCCTTGCTAAAACACGAAGAGTCTAATGCAAAATCCTAACATGGAAAGAGCACGCAAATCTATAAGACGTTTATTAATTATGCCTCAAGATAAAACGTTAGTCGATAAAAATCAAAGGATAGAGTGTGCCCCTCTTTGGAAATCAAAGAATGGAAATATCAAGTGGACCGGCAAAAACCGAACACGAGAGTCTTCAATGATTAGGGTCATACCTGAGATTCACAACACAACAAAACACGAGCACGAGCTTGAAAGATCAATCCTTATTAGTGTTAGAAAATATAAAGAAGATATAATGTATGGGACTCCCCCACAAGGCACCTCGTTTTTGTTAACCGAGTCATGAGCTCGACTCGATCCCCGCATTCATTGGTCCTTAGGGAAAGTGGTAAAAACCGGCATAATGGAATAAAATCCATCATAAAGCACGATGTCAGGGTCAAAGATTACATCCTCATTGTCGGATGACAAACGAGAGGATGAAAATCCAACACAAATCTCTAAAAAGAGATAGTAGTCACAAATTATGGAATGAATATTGCATGCTCCCCGAGATAAACTCGCACCAAGATGATCAAAAAGTCTTTCAATTATTAAATCGGTGAAAGGCCGAGATTTCCCTAAATCAACGATTCCGGGGTCGAATACCTCATCCTCGGGAGAGAAAGGAATGGACAACACGATGTCGTCCCCCCATGCTAATCTATGATCATAGAAAGCACATGGTAATGGTGGGATAAAAATCTCATCCATAGTGGAATCAACATTCTTATCTTTAATGACCATTTCACCCTTAGAAATGTGATCAATCGGGTCACGGTACTCAATATGAGACACATGAAAAACCCGCACATTAAGGTCAAAGTGGGTGGGAGGAGGACTTGGGACGAAATCATCATCAAGTAAATTCTCTAAAAAGAGAGCGTCCCCCTCCGGGTCAATTTCATCAACACCCGGAGGTATCGAATCATTAGAAGTAAGAAACATGTCAATTTCTTCCATAGGCGGATCACTATTCTCAACGGGAATAGGAGATGGAGAGAAAGACTTAACATTAGGCTTTGAATTCAAAGTCTCGATCTTAGAAATGAGAAGATAGACGTTTGATAACTTCTCACGAAGAATAACGTCTTCCACATCTAAATGAGTAAGTTCATCGGAGAACTTCTCAAGGATCGGAAAAGTAAAATCACCCTCATTTCCCGCTGTAAATGGGTCTAAAGGAGCAAGTTCAAAAGGGAACCTCTCAAAAACCGGATTGCTATCATCCTCATTTCCCGGTGGAAATGGGTGAAGAAGAGTAGGTTCATCGGTAAACCCCTCAAAATCCGAATCGTGAATATCATCTTTATAAGAAAGTTCATCGGAGAACTCCTCCTTAGAAAATTCACTAGAAGTCGAATCATTCTCAAAATCTTCATTTCCATCACAATTTTCATCATTAGAATTGGAGAAAATCTCAAAGTGAATGGAAGAAGTAGAGTTATCACAATTTGGCAAATGACACGTTTCATTGGAAATACCTTCAAACTCTCTTGGGTTTTGGACAAGGATTTCAACACTAGACTTTATTACTTCGTCCAATTCTGTGTCCGGAATAGTGCTAATATGCTCGTCCCCCTTGCTTAGAGAATTTCCGGGTTCCACGGTGGATGAATCAAGAATAGGAATAGTGATGTCATGAGATGGAGTGAGATAGAAAATATCCTTATCACCGTCATCATCATAATCATAGTTCACCAAAATATCATCTTTGAAAAAATCTTTGTAGAAATTCATTTGCTCTAGCATAAGTAATTGTTCGATGGAAAGTTGTGAGGAGTCGTCTTTCGTTTGAAAACAAGGGCACACGCCATCATACAATGGACTCCCACACTTAACGCAAACGATAGATGAAGACATAATGATGATAAAACAAAAATAAGCATAACCTTCCAAAATGGAAAGGGTCTTCAAATCAACGATCAACAAATCTCATCAAAACAAATCGTACACAAGATCCCCGGCAACGGCGCCAAAATTTTTTATGTGTCGTGGAATGTATAGGTTAAATAGATACGTTATAGGGTAAAATAGAAAATTACCTTTAGGAAAAAGTAATAGACTAAAATAACAAAGAAGGATTTAATTAAACACGATGATGAACCAAGTTCGTTGTACACGAAGATCGAGTGAATTTGAGACGTTTTGTTTTGAAATGGACAATTGATTTGAATAGGTTTCCGGTTTTTTAAAACTAAAATTGAATTCTACAAATTTTAAAACAAACTTATTCCTAAGTGCATGAATCGTCTACCCAATTTAAATCTAAAAGACAAATTAAACTATATATTTTTTTTTACTTTTATTTTTTTTAAACGAAACAAAATATTTAAACCAATTTATTAAAACAAAATTATTTAAAACAATATTAAAACAATTTTAATTTTAAAAGTAATAAAATATTTATTTTTATTTTTAAACTTTACTTATTTATTATTTAAACTAATATTTTTTACCAAATTAAAAATAAACAATTTTAATAAAAAGTGATTAAACTACTTTTTTTATATATAAAACAAATTTAATTAAAGTTTAATTAAGAGATTTATTAAAGTTTTTAAAACTATCAATGTAAGAAAAAATGAAATATATAGTCGACAGTCCGAATATTAGAAGTATATTAAAGACGAGACACAGTTTTTAAACAAAATGAGCTCTCAGATCAAATGGTTGACTCTTTGCTCCTATATCTGAGAGGTCTCGGATTCGAAACACAAGAGTGGCATTCTTTTTTGGAATTAATTTTTGGAATACAATAAACAGCCCCAAACAATCCAAATTGAAGGGTGCTGGTCAAAAACGAACAGTAACTCACAGATAACTAGTAAACTAGTAAAATTAGCCAATCCAAAATAAATACACAACTCAAATAACAGTAAAAAACATATATATGCAAACTACAAATATAGCAACTAGAATAATCAATCTACAACCACAAATTTAGCAGTTCAAATTACAATCATCATATTAAGTAGCAATGTAACAGCATACGAAATAATAGTCTAAATACAGCTAGTAGTATCAATAAGATCAATTCAATATTAGTAATACCAGCAGATCACAAATCCACCTTATACAGTTAAAAAAAACAGTAAATCAATATATAGGCAACAGATTTATCAACTAACAAATCAAACAACTCATCACAAAATCAATACCAAATAAGACTTAGAAATCATATCAGCAACATATTTAATTAATAACAATCTAAAATCAGTAATAACAGATTATATCAAAATACTAGATAGTAATCAAGCATCATTCGCACACAGTATCAACAGACTTATCAAAGTATCAAGCCAATAAAATCATCAACAATACCATAACAGATTCTTAATCATTAAACTAAGCAGATCATGAACATTCAAACTCATCTCAATTTATTAGACCAAATCAATTCCATGAAAATATTAAACAAACAGATTAAACAAAACATTTATAAAGATAAAAATGAGCTTAACCATTTGAGAGAAGAAAACCCTTTGATGACGTAGGTGAGCGCTGAGCTCCCTATTCGAACTTTACTCACACGATCACACCACCATCACGAACATCATAAACCATGAAATACCAATCTACCTCGTACCATTCTCATATCACCATTAGACCCCAACAACTTGATCGGTACTAACAGCTTATATCTCGAACCGAGCAAAACATTCGATCCGTAACAAAATCGCGAACCACAGTGTTGTCCCAAATAATATGATGATAGATTATGATATGAAATGGAAAAGATATGAGATTTAGAGAGAGAAAGTAGTGAAAGAAAGTAGAGAGAGAGAGAGAGAGATTAACTTTTTGAATATTAGATTAGAGAAACATTAGTTACAAATGATCATCCCACTCTCCTAACATGCTAGGAGGGTAGTATATATAGTCCACCCACATACGGGCTTTAGTTGACTATATATTAGGCCGGGCTTGACTTTTGGACTTTAATTAATTTAAATCCAAGTCCGTAAACCACGACTAATAAACTACTTATTACAACATTCTAATTAATGTTACAATAATAACCTATGACCGAGCATTCTTGTTTGACTCAATATTTTGAGGCTAACAATCTCCCCAAATGTGAGGTCATACCCTTTTGATATCTGGAGATAAATGAAGATTACGAATCTCGTCATAAATGAGTCTTAAACGTGTAACAGTAGTCTTGTTCCTTCATGCTGTGACCTTTGAGCCTTTGTCATTGTCTTTCAACTTAGTCTTTTATCTTTAGGTCTTCCAATCATTCTTGACTTGTCTTTGCCATCTTCCGATCTTGTGTCTTTATCCACATGCTCGCACCATTAACTGTGAATAAGTATTTGGGCATAAATATGTGGTTTTGAATCTTTGACTTTGCTGAGTACACCGTGACGCCACCTTCTCGAGATAAAACACAAACACGGACTGAATGGATTTGACATTCGTCCTAAATCGGTAGCGTTTTACCTCCGGTCAGTGAAGACCGTTATACGATATTAAATACCGTACCTGTGATTAGGTAGATTCAATTAAGAATCTCCTTGACAGGGTTTCACGGCTGTACTAGCCGTTCTCTTTACTCGACCGTCTCAAAGCAAGACTACGAACATAAAGAGTGAATCAATTGGATAAATATCCGCTTGATTAAAGTCGTCAATTGAATTTCCTGGAACAAGTTTGATTTATTAAGAATCTTACCATTGTTGCTTTCCAGTTGACAGAAGTTTGATTCATAAGAATCTCACAAGTCACCTAACGTAGCGCTGTTTGATGTTGATGCTAGAAGGATTTCCATTCGTCACTGTGAATATTAATGAATATCACTCTGAATGTTCTGGCAAGACCATAAAGATATTGCGTAGAAACCTGAAACGAGTTTGAATAAATTCAGAATCAAACCACTGTTGCTTTATAGTTTTACATATGTTCAATTCATAAAGAATCTTGCATATGACCTACCGCAGTGCTGTTTGATGTTAACACTGGAACGATTTCCACTCATCATTGTGAATACTAAGTAGTATCACTCTGAGTGTTCTAGTAATATCACAAGGATATAGTGTAGGACTCTCTTGATCTTCATCAGTGTGTCCTAACAAGATTTGATTGATCTCTTGGCTCTAGACTCGATTTGTACACTTTTAGTGGTCAGAGTCTGGAGCAGATGCCACCTATTCAATATCAACAATCTCGGAGTGAGAAAGTAAATAGAAGTCATGTTGATCTTCGTGACAATAAAACAAACTTCTTTTGAGAGAAGCCTAAGTAGCTAGGAAAGGGTTGTGCTTCACATCACTGGGTCCATGATGAGTTTGTCTTCATGATGAGTTGACCCGGTTTTTGCCTAAGTTGTATGGAGGGCTTCTTTCTGTACACCCTTTATCCTTACATTTCTTTTTCATTCTTCAACCCCTTCAATGCATACCAAGACATCATTAATAGCACCTTGTTGTGATTGTTCCAGTGCTATCATCAGTACTTAGTCGGCATTCAACTTCGTTCACATTCTACTCCATCTTTCCTAAGGAATTCTAATAATCTATTGGATTGTCCCTGGGAAGATCCCTCCGGTTCTGGTTGGATCATAGGGCTTAAACCTAACCACCCTTTTGACACAATAACGTCGTGAATGAAAGATGTTGTGGGTTTTTGATCGTAACCATGAGTGCTTGAGTCTTTATATGACATTTTAATCACATTTTCTCCCCTATCTCTAATATATAAAGTCGTTTGATATTAGAGATACCAAATTTGATTAAAATATATTTTGGAAAATAGTCTTGAAAATCTTCGGGAGAAAGATGTGTCAAACATAGCATGAATTTTGGAAAGCTCCCCCTCAAAAATTGATCCAATGGAATTGTCATTACGAGGATTTGATCCACATTAAACTTTTGAGGATAGGAGTTGTTGAACACACAATTTTTGAAATATTTTGAATAAGCTTTAAGAAATTCTTGAAAAAATTGTGTTCAACGCTTTTTTGAAAAATCCTATTTCGTTTTGGCGAAGAGGTTTTTCTAAAGCATAAACTTGAGTTCATAGACGTTGAATGTCTTGACGAATCCACTCAAGTGTAAGAAGATTTCTATTCTTTTGCTGAGGGTAAGGGTAGTAAATCGTACACTCCCCCGTGAATATGAATCCAGGTTGCAATCTGAAAGTGATTACAAGTCATTGTGTTGAGCTCAAAACATTGAATGTTTTGTGACAAGCTCAACCCAAGATAGATTTCTCTACCCGTTGTTGGAAATATTGTCCAAAATAGACAATTTCCTTTTGAAAAAATAGAAATGACATGTTTTGAAAAATATTTACAACTTCCATTCGTGTCGTTATTGAGCGACATTTCTAGGTGCGTCCATATTATCGATACTGAAAGACATGTCGAGAAGAATATTTTTGGATTATCAAAGATTTTTTAATTTTCTATTATTCTTTTTCATTAATATTTACATGTAGATTTTGATAGATGAATCAAGCAGGCTTCTTTGCTAGAATCTCTAGTTCTGCTGGATTCAAACATCTCATACCAATTTGCCTAACAAGATACGAAAACCTCTCTTTCGAAAGAGCTTTTGTAAACAAGTCAGCTAATTGGTAATCAGTTCCAACAAAGTATAATTCAACAATACCCTTTTCAACTTGTTCCTTAATGAAGTGATATCTGACATCAATTTGCTTCGAACGAGAATGCTGGACCGGATTGCAGGAGATGGCTATGGCAGACTTTGAATCACAGTACATAGGTACTTTATCAAAGTGGAAGCCATAATCCGTGAGTTGTGTTCTCATCCATGGAACTTGAGCACAACACGCAGATAGAGACACATACTCCGCTTCGGCTGATGAAAGTGACGTGCAATCCTGCTTCTTAGAAGACCATCCACAAGCTTGTCTTGACCTAGAAGTTGTGCACCACCAGAAGTACTTTTACGTGTATCAAGACACCCTACATGATCAGAATCCGAATAGGACGTTAGAAAGAAACCGGTTTCCCTCGGATACTAGAGTCCCATGTGAATGGTATTCTTAAGGAATCGAAAGATCTGTTTAACCTCATTGAGGTGCTTTTCAGTGGGTCGTGCTTGATATCGTGCACAATAACATGTAGCATGATGAATATCAGGTCTGCTTGCTGTCAAGTACATGAGGGATCCGATCATGGAACGATATCTCGTTTGATTTATGGGTAATCCATCCAAATCAGCATCTAGGGATGTGGTTGATAATGGTGTCCCAACGGGGTCACATGATGTCATACCATGCTTTGTGATTATCTCTTGACAATACTTAGCTTGGTTAATAAAGATACCACTTGGGGATTGGTGAACTTGAATTCCTAGAAAGAATTTTAGTTCGCCCATCATAGACATTTCAAATCTGTTGTGCATTACTTTTTCAAACCATTTTGAAAGTTTTGGGTTTGTAGACCCGAAAATAACGTCATCAACATAAATCTGCACAAGCAAAAAGTCATCCCCATATTTATAAGTGAACAAAGTTAAATCAATGGAACCTTTTGAGAAGCCTTTGGAGACTAGAAATTTCGAGAGCTCGTCGTACCACGCCCTTGGAGCTTGCTTGAGTCCATAAAGTGCTTTGTGGAGACAATACACCTTGTCAGGATAATGAGGATTGACGAATCCTTCCGGCTGCGTGACATAAACTTCTTCCTTCAAAGGACTGTTAAGATACGCCGTCTTTACGTCCATTTGATAGACAATGAATCCCTTATGTGCAACATAAGCAAGAAAAATCCTGACCGCTTCCATTCGCGCTACTGGTGCAAATGATTCTTCAAAATCAATACCCTCTTTCTGTCCATACCATTTAGCCACAAGCCTAGATTTATTCTTGATGATCGTGTTTTCTTCATCCATCTTGTTTTTCTAGATCCATCGAAGATTTAATGGTGTTATATCGTATGGTCTGTCAACAAGTTCCCAAACGTTAAGTCTTTCAAATTGTTGAAGTTCATCCGTCATTGATTTAATCCAAGCATGATCAGCCATGGCTTCTTTGATGTTTCTCGGTTCAGTTGAATTGACGGCGAGTGCGAACATACAAACATCTCCATCGGTGGCTAGTTGTTGTCTTGTACGAACAGGCTGTGAAGGGTTTCCAATTACATGAACCAAAGGATGATCTCGGGTCTAATGATGTGTTGAAGGATGTCGTTGATAGAATGTATGCATATTTGACGGATCAACATGGCGAGTAGAAGACTCTCCAGTTTCGTGTACCGGTGTACCGAATGGGTTGATAAATTCGTCTTCGTCAGATAATGCATTGTCTGCTTGATGTGTGTTCTCTGGAGCAGTGACAGTAGTTGTGGATGTTGTAGGATTGATTGTTGAAGTGATATTTTGAGGAGTTAAAACTGCAGCAACTCGTGTTGAAGTAGATGAAGTTGTATCCGGTTGTTGGCGATGATCGGTATCATCATTCTTATCATGAGTGTCAGCGGAAGACTTCGATACAACTTATTTCTCCCCCGTGAAATATTCATCATACATTGGTCCATATAACATTTCCAACTCTTCATTTGTCGTGTCGACTGCCATATCAGCTCTAGGAACATTTTCTGGAACCAGCGTTGATCTTGACGGTTCATTGTTGTGGTCTTGAGTTTCGAGTTCCGTGTGGTTGTGAACGGAAGTCGTTTGTCGTTGTGGATCGTGACTTAAACTATTTTGTTCAAGTGCCATTTCATGCAATTCATCAAATCGAATGTGAATGGTCTCGACAATCAATTTTTTTCTCTTGTTGTATACTCTATATCCCTTAGACTGAGTTGCATATCCCACAAGAATACATGCATCACCTTTCTATTTCATTTTATCCAAATTTTCACCATCTCAAATAATGTAACAAGTACATCCAAAAACATGAAGGTGTTTGAGTGAAGGTTTTCGATCATGAATTATGTGATATGGTGTCTTTCCGTGTCTTGGGATAATTAAGGAGCGGTTTTGTGTGTAGCATGCGGTTGACACGGCTTCGGCCCAAAAGTATAGTGGTAGCTTTGAAATGGATAATAATGTTCGAGCAGCCTCAACTAAAGTACGGTTTCGTCTTTCAACAACGCCATTTTGTTCGGGTGTTCGAGCAATATATGTTTCGTGTTCAATCCCTTCGGCTTCAAAATACTTTCTAAGATTTGAATTCAAAAATTATGTACCTCTGTCAGTACGAACCACTTTAACTTGAGCTTGAAGACCACGTTGTATCAGTTTAAGGAAGCTGATGAGAACTTCGGGTGCTTCATCTTTGGACCTCAAGAAGTGAGTCCATGTGTACCTTGAGTAATCATCGACAATTACCAGAATATACTTCTTTCCATTGATACTCTGAACACGCATGGGACCACACAGATCCATGTGAAGAAGATCTAACCGTCCTTTAGAGCTTGGTGTGGTCTTTGTTTTGAAGCTACTTCGTTTAGCTTTACAAAGTTCACAAGAAGAACAAAGATGATCTTTGATGAATTTCAAACTTGGAAGGCCTCTCATAATATCTTTCTTGGAAAGCAAGTTGATGGTATCAAAGTTGAGATGAGAAAGACGTTGATGCCATAACCATGCCTGAGTCATTGAAGCTTTATCCATGAAGCAGATTGGAGTTGATGAAGTTGTGTCTTGAAGTGAAATTGTGTAAAGATCAGTACCCCGTGTACCGGTAAGTAAGTCATCCCATCATAATCACGAACAAAACATGTCTTCTTTCTGAAAGCAACCTCCAAATCCGCATCACAGAATTGACCAACCGAGAAAAGATTGTGATTGAGACCTTCGACGTAGTATACCCTTTTAATCGTGATATTCCCCTGAACCAAATCTCTATATCCTAGGATCGGTGCAAATTGATCATTTTTGAATCGGACCGTACCCAGGAACTTCTCCGCGAAGTTAATTAGAAGCTTGAGATTCCCCGTCATGTGCTTCGTGCATCCGGAGTCCAGTATGAAGAGAATTATTTGTATCACCTGCAGAAGAGTTAGAACACGATGGAGCATTTGCTAAATTGGATACCACAGTAGTTGTGATAGTAGAATCATTAGTGTCCTTATCAACATTTAAAGGCAAACTAATACTCGTTTTCACATTTTATGTCCTAGCTTTCGGCATCCATTTATATCCTGGAGGACATATTAGCAAACCACCATTTCCAAGACTTACTAGCAGACTCATATAGTTCCTTAATTTTGCTTCTAGGATTCTTAGTGGTGGAGTCTAATGCATTACTTTTCTTAGTGGGGGTAGCACTAGAATGGTTCACTTTGCGTTTGGGTTTACTAGCTCTAATAGGCATCGCAACTTGCTTCTTAGTTCTAGTATCTACGCCTTTGACTTTATTCATAGCACACATAGAATGATTAGCATTAGCACACTTGCCACATTTGACACAAACAAATTTCACATTCATAGCATTCAAATCATTCACATCATTCATATCGTCATTACATGCGATTACAGACTTTTTATTCTTAAAAACATTCAAATTCCTAGGGTGTGCTTCTACTTCCTTCATCTTCCCTTGATTCTTATGTTTCCAGACCTTATCATTCACTTGAGTGCTCTTAAGCTTAGGTCGGCTAACACTAGTAGTGGAGACTATTCCTGTAGTAGAAGACACACGAATATTAGTGTTTCTAGAAGTCTGAGGCGATTGAATAACTTTGTTTGTGGGCTTAGTGGTCATTCTATACATCCCTGGTTTAATCACATTATTGTGCTTAACGCTTGGTGCTATGACATTCCTTATGGGTTGATTATGTGGTAACCTTTCCTTTCCATCCATCTTGGGGGCAAACACAGGTTTTGCAAACGAGGAATTTGATAAAGCAGATGGTTTTCCCAAGATAAAGGATCTATTTACTTTAGAGGCATTGGGTTGTCTAACAACATGTTTCTTAATGTTAGGTTCCACAACTTTCCCACCCATTTTAGCAACGAGTTTCTGCAACTCTACTATCGCTCTGTCCCTGTCTTGTAACTGAGCTTTCAACCCTTTAATTTCCAAATTCTGTTCATTCATTTCTCGAAACGTTTGGGAAAGTTTTTTTTGCAATATATAATCATGTGGAAAACTACCAACGTCTTTTTGCAAAGCAAGTTCAAGAGAATGACAATGTTTTTGAAGGAAATCAGTTTTGTGTTGAAGTAACTCAAAAGACTTTTTATCAACATTTTCTTTACGTTTCGAAAGCTCAATTTCAAGACGTTCACATTCTTTGATCTTATCAAGATATTTGCATGAAACATCCGAATATTCATCAATATCAGCACAAGATGTAAAATAAGCACACATAACATCTTTAGAAACACGTTCTTGCAATAGTAAATCATATTAATCTGAAAATTCAGACTTCTCCATTTGAAGATCTTCAATGTGTTTCTCAAGAGATTCAACATATTTTAAATCATCATACATTTCTGTCCGAATGAACTCCTCAAGTTGAAGAACTGTTTCTTTAATCAACGCCGTGTTAGGAATTAAGAGTTCTTTCACAAGCAAGGTAATATCTTGAGGAATCGGACGTGTCCACTCAGCATTTTCACGTTTTGCCCAGTCTCTTTCAACAATAGATTTAACATTATCTATGTGTTGTTTAAGAATACCTAATGTTTTCCTACTCTTGCTTTTCTATTCATCTAGAGGGAGGTAGTTGATGTATTTGTAAACATTAGATTTCTTAGGTGCAAAAGCTTTCTTCCATTGAATTCGATTTTGCTTACATTCTAAAAACACTTCCTCACGGGTTTTCTGAGTTTGTTTGTTAAAAAGACCATAAAGACTATTCATGTAGGCATAATTATATGGTTTCACAAACTCCTTATTGACAAGAGGTCGACTATCATCATCCCAAAGGGCAGTCTCTTCACTATCGGCACTAACAGGCATGCAATCAAGATCGGTTCTTTCAGTCTCAACAAGATATAGACACGGGTTCACAGCTTGAGATTTATCAAGGTACTCAGGACTTGCAAAGCTAGCTTGAACCTTAAACATCGAAGGAGGTGCCAGAATTCTTACGGATTGAATAGAATCATGCGTTTTATAAACAACTTTCTTCAAAAATTCGAATTGTTCTTCTAGTTTGTTACTTTTTATGTTTCTTTATCATATCTACTTTTAAAGTCTTGTTTTAACGCATCTACCTCTTGTTTCTTATCCTCAAGAATTTTAACAGAATCAGTAGTGGTCATAGAGAGCTTTTGTTCAAGTTCATTAACATTGGTATTGGCAAGGTACGTTTTTTGACGTTCATCCATTAAGAAAACATTATATTGACGCTTCTCTTTGGCTAATAACTCAAGAGTTGTATTATACTTGTTTTCAAAATCGTCCTTTTGACTTTTTAACGCACTTCCCTCGTACCCCTCAAGATCTTTGGTTTTCTGAAGGAGCTCATCTCTATAGCTTTCAGTCATCTTAGTAGATTTGATAAGAGCAGCTTTGCATTCTTCAAAATTTTGAGTGAGCGTAGCGTTTGCCTTCTTTAATTGCTTTTGACTCTTTTTATTTTCAGTGACATCTTTTTGTAAAGTAGCAATTAAGTTATCAAGCGCAATACGTTCCTCGTCATCATAATCATTTGCATGTTGATCATCCTCGGACTCATTATTGCACATGTCTGATGAATCGGGTGTGGTATTGCTATCAATCGTTTCCATCATACACGTGTCATTAATGGCATTGGGTAGATCACTATGCTCATGAATATCACCAAACACATTATATTCATCAATATTGTGTACCTTATCGATTGGTTCAGTGTCAAAGATAGGGCCATTGTCATCTTCAGTGACTTTGAGAACTTCTTCAATCTTTGCCATGTACGAGTAATGTGCATCGATCTCTTGATCAGAATCTTCATCATCAGTGTCATCAAGCATTGCTCCTTCCTCAGCTGACAATTTAACCCCCGCTTCCATCTTCTTGCATAGCAACATCTTTTCCTTGTGATAGCTGGACTCTCTAACCCTTTTCGGCTTCCTGTATTCCTTTACCATATGCCCATAACCTTGGAAATTAAAACATTGAATCCCACTTTGCTGAACCACTTGAATTCCAACCGTTTCACTATTCCCAGTAGCAGCAGCAATCCTCTGAGTATCATACTTGGCAGTTTGTCGATCATATCTTGCAGAACCCTCAACATGCGTTGGATTATGTGGATCATACCTAGAAGGACTTTCACCACGTCGACGTGTGTCATACCTTGGAGGAATCTCAACATATCGGTTCTTGGTGTTAGATGATGTACGAAGATTGTTGTTGGTGGGTTTGTAGATTTTCTTGTAAGTCTTCATTATGAAAGCAATTTGTTGTTTCATCTCTCGATTCTTTCGAGCTTGGTCTTCATCACTATCTTCTTCAGATGATGACTCAGATGGTGGTGATGGTGCTCTTGGCACTTTACCTCGAGATGTTGTGGATGATGAAGACTTAGATGATGTGGAAGATCGTGGTGAAGATGATGTAGTAGAATATGAATTAGGAGCACGAGAGTTATGACCTTGAACATGTTGAGTTGTAGTCACTAAAGCAAGTGGATTAGCCGTCTTGGCAACACGTTCAGCTCGAGTCTCATTTGCTTCATTCTGAAATTGCTTCAAGATGTCAAAGATTCGATGATATGATACCTCGTCTAACTTTTCTTGTTGTTTCACCAAAGTGACGAACCGTGTCCACTCGGGTTGAAGTTGTTGAGGAAATTGGACATTGACTTCCATGGTGGAGACTTGCAGATTATTTCTTGTCATGTCATTCATCATCTTATAAAACCTGGAGTAGTAAGAGTCAATGGATTCTGTAACACCCCCAAATTTATACAACTCAATACAGCGGAAGACTCGTTGGTGTTACGGGATAGCACATTACTCACATCATAGACAACGCATAAAAATCGCTTCGTTTAATAATAAAGCATTTCCATTCATAAATATCAAAGTTACATAGGTCCCAAGTCATTGTATTTAATACAGGTTTTACAAAGCATTTGAATGGAAATTATTGTTTAAGTGCGGGCCATGAATTCTTGTTGTCTTCCCGAGAATTACCTTCAAGTACCTGAGATAAAACATGTTAAAAGAAAAGGTCAGCGATAACGCCGAGTGAATTCATAGAATTTAATAAACAATCAATATAACATCGGTATAAAATTATTACCGAAAATCATTTTGTACAAATCATTTTAATAGGCCATAAAATAGCCAAAGCCATTTTATACAAATCCTTATCAAAATCATAATATAAGCTTTCGCCTTCAAAACCATTATACGAACCAATGTCGTAAATATATCATACAATACGTTTTATAACGTCGTGTAGAGTTAAATAAAAACCGTTATATGAATATGGTTATATAAAACCAAAACACAAACATAATATCAATAATATAACCCCGTATTGCTAGTCAGGCAATATATTGTAATTCGGTGCGTATAGCAGTATTTCGTTAATTGGATTATTATAAGCCGCATGACATTGTTACCTTACTAAACCAAACAACGGGTAGCTAGCCCGAAACTCAATTTGCCCTTCTAAATTAGCGTGTCGTCACAAAGTTCACGCTATGAAAATCTTCTCATACATAAATTCGCTTACCAATCAATGTGGCACGACGGGGATCAACCGTCAAGGCGCGAACTGGGGTGATCGTCCCCAAATAGTACTATTATATGCATAAGCGTCTACCAAATCCCGGTAGTTCACAATTCATGCTAATGGGACTTTTAGTGACATAACCTCACTTTAATAATCCATTTAATTTCATCTATCGGGTCATTTAATCTTTCATCGGGTCATACAATCATTCGGGTCCAAATTAATAAACAGACAATCGGGACAACTAGTGTCATATTTTATAAAAAATAACATGTTATCTCCCTCGCGGGTTTATAAACCATTTCATAAAAACATTTAAAAGAGTGCGAGGCTATGAACTCACGTTGATTGTGGGAAAGCGGGTTATCGGCAATTCGGATGTACGGTACGTGCTTCAATCACGGAAACCTAGACAAATAATACTCGTCTTAGACTCATGTCCAATGACTTTATGAAAATAACAATTATGTATACATATGATGATTATATATATATATATGATGATCAAGTGGGTTTACATATTCTCATTTACTCATTTTAGTGTTATGTGTTGATAACTTTTATACTAGTTTACTAGTTTTACCTATTTACGTGTTTTAGGTCCAATAAGCCTATTATAAGTCCATTAACTTGTATTAGTTCATTTCATACTTGTATTATCAGTATTTATACTTTACATGTTGGGCCCAAATGGGTTAAGCCCAATAAATAAGTTTATAAGTGTTTTAGCCCATTTTGTTGTATTATTAGTCCAATAACGTTAACTTAGTCCGTTAATGTCCTTATGTTATATAGTTCAGGTTTTATCGGTTTTTACTTGTTATATATGTTTATACATCAGTATGTGACTTTTAAAAACTTCACATTAGACGGGTTTGATCGTCTAAGTTTTAATTGGCGAAAAACGTTAATTTTACGGTAATAGCCGAAAAAGTCGTAAAAATCATGTTTATAGTTTTATAACTTATAAAACTTATCAAACTACCATTTTTATAAAATGTCCATTTATTTATCCTTATACATATTTATATAAATGTATTATATAAGTTAGTGGGTTTTAATTCACATTTTATCCTATTTTTATTTGAGTGCTTATATAATACTATTATACTTTAATTTCCAAAATCTGATTTTTACTTTCATGTTCACCAAAACAGCCATATCTAGAGTTCTATATGGATATAGATGCTCATATTTTTATGGCATAAACTACATCATATGTGATCCATTTAACTCTACTATGGATACTGTTGAATCAGCTTCTAAGTATTTCATAAAATTCGTCCAAAACAGTGTACTCAGATTTGCACTCTAAACTTGTTTTGATCATATCTCACTCATCCTAATGATTCCATTGCATGGCCAAATCTCACATGTGTACAAGACTCATAGCTTACTGATATTAATCTATTCAAGCCATTTTATCAGTTTATCATATGATTCTTTACTAATTTATATAGCCATCAATTTAAGCATGATTTTAACCTTTTTACATATAGTTTTTCATCTTTTTACCCATAATTATCAACACCAAATCCCCACACAATACTTTTATCATCATATAATCATCATATACATATACAATAGGAAACAAAATACATGATTACATTATCAAAATAACAAGAGGATGAGGAGAACAATCTTTATACCACCATGATGATGTAGGTTATGATCAAGACATGGATTTTGATGGAGAAACTTGTGATAAACCAAGACCATCTTCAAGACCACCATTCTTCAAGAACTCCTTGTGGAAAATCAGCCCTAAGAGTCCATATAAACTCCTCTTTGGATGTTATAACTTGCACCAATCTTCATCTCTTTGAATGTAGATTAACATATGTTAATTATAACAAATGTTTGTGGTTAAAATTTAGTATGAATGGGGTGTTTGATGGTGGATGTTGGACGGCACAAAGAGAGAGAAGGAGGAGAGTGGAAGTTGTTTTGCATGTGTGTTTTTGTGAGAAATGGTTTTGCTAACATGGTTTTGTTGGTGTGTAGCTTACTCTGTAAGCCTTAAGCAACAAGTGTAAGCTTGTTGCTACAAGCTTGCAACATCACAAGTGTGGTGTCACCTTGTGGCTGGTTATGAGTGGGGGTGGGGAAAAAGTCATTTTGTCTCATCCTCATTTATTTACGGGTACTCTTCGATTCTAGTTTCCTCGATTTGCGTGCCTTCGGGTCATTTTACGAAAAACGTTTTTATAAATTATGAATCAACGGCACAAAACGAATCTAATAAAAATTATCTCATCAAATATGGAGTTCGAAAACGTAAATACGTAATCCTAAGGTTTCCGGTTTAGTCGTAAAGGACGTTAAATTAAAATCGTAAGTCCTAATCTCTTCTCGTAAATTTGTGAGTTTATGTACCAACACAAATTTAAAATCTCAAAATAATATTCACGGACAAATTTATTTTCTGAAATGTCGGACTGTCGCCAAAACGGTGTATGTAAACGTATGCACGTAACGTAGAATCCTCCGGTTTAGACGTAGTCGATTGCCACTTCAAGACATAAATCCAAATTTCTTCCCAGAAATAAGTGAGTTCATAATATAACATTAAAATAATGTTTTCAAATAAATATTGAGAATAAAATATCAATCATAAATTGACGGATTGTCACAGCATTTACCCCTAAACAGGATCTTTATCCTCAAAGATCATCTTACATTACTACTAGCTTCTTATAGAGTTAAAGCCATGTGGGTATTTCATCCACATTCGGTCTTTTCTCACAAGTGTAATCCATTACAATACGCGAGTTTCATCAAACATAACTACGCGAATAAGATCAGGCTTATTGTTGACTTACTTTCTCTATCCATGATGTTCACGGGTTTTTGATGAATGCAACTTTTCGCCGATCTAAAAATTATCAAGAAGAATTCAGATTTTTACTTGATAGGCATTTTATCAAGCTCGATATACGAAACATAATTCACCCAGCTCTTGAAGTCCTAGGGTAGATCCAGCTTATATGCCTTTCAAACCAACTTTTACATCATCTCAATGGTCCCATACAACGGGGACTTATATCCCATGATCTTTCAGATCATCAATTCGTTTTTCCATGGTTAAATTTTTTGGCATAACTTCGCTACCCATCTGGCACTTCAAGATCTACATTTCATATTCACATAACCTCCTGTCCACTACCGGTAGTCAATAATCAGATCCTAATTTCAACAATCATTTCAGGTCTCGCGGGTCGAGTATTCTATAAGGTTAGGTTCGCCATCATAGGAAACCTTAAACCTAAAAGACATGTCCAACTCACAGTGGGTGTATGTCGGGTGTCTTCATCCCAACTCTTGCTTACAGATGCACTAATATAGATCCTAACAAGATTCAATCTCGATACTAATACGATAATTATCAATGATAATCTTTCCAATGGAAATCGATTATACGGTTTATTACCAAAGGTCAATCATTCAAACATAAAACAACACTTATAGTATTTTGTATCGTTACTTTACCTCGTCCCTCGATTTGGGGTGGTAAACGGTATTCTCTTCAAGGTTCGTTCCCAACGACTTCTGAGCAAATCTCAAGAAATTCGATGCGAAGCGAGGATCTTGATAGAGATGATCGATTCAGGCACATCATGTTTACACAACTCCTTTAAATACAAAAGAGTCAATTTCTTCATCAAGAATCTATCATTAACAGGAATGATATTAGTAGATTTGGTCAGTCTGTCGACGATGATCCAAATCGAATCAAATTCAGATGATGACCTTTGCAATAGCTAGACTTTACTAATGTATGAAGCAATTTCTGCCTTCATAACTTGCCATCAGTACAACTTCTTCTGATAATGATACATTAAATCAGAAATGACAGGAATAGAATACTTATACTTACAAGATTCCAACATAACTATATCTCAAAATCTCCATTTTTAGGCAAACTCAAGTGGCCTGTTATACATTCAATGCCATCGGCTTCTCAATTTTGATGGTTCACATTAGCCGCGAACCCCTTTTTATTATATATATTTTCCTTTTTACAATCATTGTTTATTTTTATATTGTTCGGCAATTTATTTTGCACCTTCATTACTAAGGAACATGTCCTAATTGGTTCTTTATATTTTATACATAATGTGTCAGTAATTACGTTCACCTTTCTTCATATTTTCTATGTTTCAGTTTCGTTTCAGCTATCGTTTTCATCAGTTTTGCTCAATTCGACGTTTAAGGCGTCGATAATCATTACAAGTAATTAAATAAATATTTAATTTTTATGAAACATAAACGCAAAAAGTTTTTAAATTTCCTCAGTTTGTCCAATTATATAAAAATGTTCAAAATAAATTTGAATTTAATTAACACATTTTTGTTGATTTATCGAAAATAATTAGTAAGATCCGTAAATGTTCGAATAACCTTCGTTTATTCTTTGTTAAAATTTTCGTACTTGAAAAGAAAAAATTGTCCTTTCAAATTTTTAGTCATGGTTTAACGGTTTTCCTCAATCCATCTTAGGTTGTCTTGAGGTATGCACAAACATTTACCCCTAAATAGGAGTTTAGTTAAATAATTTGGGCATAATGAAATAATCCCTTAAAAATTTCTTTGATAAAATATCTGTCAAAACATATTTCTATTTTCTTTTTAGTAAAACCCAAAGTCTTAAAAGGGCTCTTAATTTTTGAAGAGTCAATATATTCCATTATCTATTACTCACACGGTCAATTAATATAAAGGATTTAGTCTTTAATCACATGTTAAATATTTAAGGTATAAGTTTTTATTGTTTGGTCAATTCAGGGCAATCTATAAATAATTATTAACTCCTTCTTATTCTTAGAAACAAACAAATGGTCCTTAATGATCACAAGCATGATTTTATCAAATTACAGCTTACTGATACAAGCTTTTTGCGTGGGTTCAAAATAATTCTCGGAATCCTCTCGAATTGATCTCAGTTTAAAGTGGAATGATTTGTTCTTGGTGACAAAAAGGAGGTTTAGTTTTCTAATCTACTAAACAGGGAAATTAATAAAGAAAGACTTAAACTTGAAACAATCAACAATTAAAAAGCAACACTTGAATTAAAACTGGAATTTACCCTTACTGAAAATGGCCTATTCGGAATATATGTCTATGCGGAATGTTGCTCTACTCGGAATGTTGCTATTCGGAAAAACAAGGCCTATGCGGAAAAAAGTACCCTATGCGGAAAACATGGTTCTATTCGGAATATATAAAATATTCCGAGTAAGAGAAAATTATAAGCCCTATTCGGAATATCCAAAATTCCGAATAAGGGAAATAGGAAATCGTCTATTCGGAATAAATGTTCTGTTCGGAAAGTTCTGGGAACGAAGAACAGACACAGTAGCATAAAAACAGGGAAAACGAATTTAAATCAAAATCGACTCCAATACTCAAAAAGGTTTTACCAAACTAACCAATAATCATTAAAATACCATAAGAAACAAATCCCACCAATAAAAACACTAAATCAACAACTTTTTAAGATCAAACTTGAATCAAATAAAAACTTAAGAACTTTGAATAAAAATGGAGATGAACAAGATGAATGAAAAGATGGAATTAAAGGATTAATATAAAGGTAACAAGAGTAAAGATTAAACACTTACAAGATTGAAAGAAAAATGAAAAATCACCAAACACCCTAATGGTGTTTGTGATGAACCGAACCTAAGAAAACTGGGAAAAAGGAAATGAAAAGCTAGCTCCCTAAAATGTGAAGGAAAAGTCTATTTATAGTCCTAGTGGTTGGTTGGTGAGTGGGCTTTCTCCCTTTCTTCTTGTCTTCTCGTCTTTTCAGAAAAGTTGACGTTTTCGATTCTGATTCGGGATTTGTCGTCGATTAAATTCAACTCGTCTTTTAATTTCTTCGTTAAATAGACTTGAGTTTCTTCGACATATGTAAATCTTCCATCTTTGGTCCTTTTCTTCGATAAATCTTCAAATAGGCCCATTGACTTCAAATCTTTTGCATCTCTTGGACAATAGACTTCGTCTTTAGTCTTTTTCCTTGATAAAACCCGTGCAATCCCATGTTTTCTTTAATATTCATCCGGTTAGCTCTGAAAACACGATAAACACAAAAACCACGCATAATTCCAAACAAATGATATTAAATACGTGTTTTGGTCTCGTTTTAGCCCGAACTAAGTGGTAAAAGAATGGGTGTTTACACACCTATCAAATCCCCTACACTTAACCATTGCCATGCCCTCATGCAATGCTTAGTGATAAAGCAAGTTTACACTTTTCTCATAATTAATCAACCTTGGCCTTATTAAAATACTACTAAACAAAAATTAAAGTACTGAAGGAAATTAAGACTTTGAAGGAAACAAAAGGATAGAAAACCATTTTCACTTGAAAATAGCTATATGGAAATAACTTGCACGGAAATCGATGACTTACATTAGGGCTTTGGTGTTGCGAAGATTTATCACCCTCAAGTTTCACGTTCCCCAAACTAAGCTTAAAAACGAGATCATTCTTATTATAAGTTAGTAAAACAAACACTTACACACATGGCTTAATTAAATGCTTAAACTCCCTTATTCCTAGGTGTATCTCTTATATTTTATTTTTGTCTTAGAATGATCATGAAGATGCATCTTTAGGACTTATTTCGATAGTTTAATTAGGCTGAAAGCAAAGTAGGACGATTTGATCAATAGTTAGCTAAAGGACAAAATCTCTTAAAACTGCTTCTCAGGATATCAAAAAGTTCATATCTTGGCATAACTCGGTTCACGATTTGAGACCTTTCTCGGGCCGATATTTGGCATGTACTTCATACTTCATATCTTCGAGAGACGTTCTTGAGATAATGGTCTTCTCATCATAATAGAGTTTCTTCACTTGGAGACTTTTGAGGGGTACTCCAACTTGGTTGACCACGACTTCATGATTATTTCTTCAATCTCTAATTGGGATTTTGAGATACAACGATCCGCCTCCTTTTCGGACTTGGATCTATTTATCCTCATACCTTGTTAGGGTCTTTTCGGATAGACTTCTCCATGATCTTTATGGGAGTTGATTGCTTTTCGTCGTGAGTCTTGATCCTTCATATTGACTTTAGGAATAATGCTTTTCACATCACTTTGGATCTTCAGCAATAAAATGGAATCCTCATGCCTTGTTAGGGCCTTTTCGGACTCGCCAATCTTCGCGCCCCACTTCATAAGTTATGCCTTGGCTATGAACTCTTATCATTACCGAGCAACTTTTAAACAATCTTGGGCTAGAAGCTAAGTAACTTTTCAAATCGTACGACCTTACTCATTGCAGATAAATTATTAGCAAGTGATGGGAGAATAGGCAGATAATTACACCAAGTGAGCTTGCGCAAGAATACCGACTTATAATTGACTCTATCATTTCTTGTCCTCCACAATTTAAAATCTCAAATAATGAGACTCGTGGATACTTAGCCTAATAAACCAATTAAGGTCTACATGGTTAAGGATACTAGCTAGAATAAACTTGGATAAGTCTATTCGGGTTGAGTCAAAATAAACGCAACGGGCCTAATATGTCAAAGATTTCTAAACTAGCTACACCACTTTATTAATATTTTTGACTTATTTGCGGGATATATACATATGAAAGTAACGAGGAAAAATTTAAAAATTACGACTAAATGGCCAAAGTTAATAAAAAATTTGAAAAATGTTGAAAAATAGGATTTTCCGGTTAAATGAAGGCGTTTTCATGGAAAAGTCCACTTAAAACTTTGATAGAAGTCCCCCCTACACTTAAGATAAACATTGTCCTCAATGTTTAAGCATGTGGGAAAAGTCTCCCCTACACTTATGACATTGTGCACGTTGGTTAACTCGAGTTAAGGAAGAGACGACTAAAGTGATCAATTTCAAATGTGATTATGAAGAAAATTGAATCACGATAGTTGAGAGATAGAACCGGATTTCGGATAACACGGGAGCACGGTTCTTCAAATTTTCCAAGAGTGCACTTATCCCTGTAATCACATTACCACACAAACACAAATGACCAAAATAGGTCCTCCCCTACACTTAGGGGGTTAAAGGGATAGATACTCGGGCTGCCTCCTGAGGAGCGCTTGTTTTTGATAACCGAGTCACGAGCCTGACTCGACCCAAATTCAGTTCATGGGGAACGTGGTGAGGGATGGAATCACCTCCTGAGAGGTGTCCTCACCAAAGTACAACTTCACTCGTTGGCCATTCACCTTAAAATTAGGTCCATTAGGTTGAGCGAGCTCGAGAGTACCATATGGAAAAATTTGGGCAATGGTGAATGGGCCGGACCAACGAGATTTCAGCTTGCCCGAAAAGATTTTCAACCGAGAGTTAAAAAGTAAGACTTTGTCTCCAACATGGAACTCTCGGTTTTTGATCTTGTAGTCGTGAATGAGCTTAGTTCTTTCCTTATAGATCAAAGAATTTTCATAAGCCTCATTACGGAGTTCATTCAGCTCATTGAGTTGGATCTTGCGTAGGTCACCGGCTTTGTTTATATCAAAATTAGCCCACTTCAAGGCCCAATAAGCCTTGTGCTCCAACTCAATGGGGAGGTGGCACGCTTTCCCGTACACAAGACGATAAGGCGTACAGCCGACCGGGGTCTTGTAAGCAGTACGGAAAGCCCACAAAGCATCATCAAGTTTATCAACCCATGCGGCACGATGCTCTCCCACGGTTCTTTCCAGAATTCGCTTCAGTCCTCGGTTGGATATTTCAGCCTGGCCATTAGTTTGTGGGTGGTAGGCTGTGGAAAGACGATGATTTACACCGTACTTAGCCATGACTCTAGGAAATTAGTCATTGCAGAAGTGAGTCCCACGATCACTAATAATGGCGCGAGGCACACCAAATCTAGCGAATAGAGCTTTCAAAAAGTTACAAACCACCCTTGCGTCATTAGTAGGTAAAGCTTTGGCTTCAACCCACTTTGAAACGTAGTCAACGGCTACAAGGATGTATTTGTTTCCTTTAGATGAAGGGAATGGCCCAATAAAGTCGATACCCCAAACATCAAAAATTTCACACTCTTGAATGAAATTCTGAGGCATCTCGTCTTTATGTGTGATCTTGCCTTGTTTTTGGCAAGCATCACATTTTTTTACCATATCGTGAGCGTCACGATAAATGGAGGGCCAATAAAATCCCGAATCAAAGACCTTTTTGGCGGTGTAGTTGGGACCAAAGTGACCACCGGTGGGTCCTTTGTGGCAAGCATCAAGGATTTCAGACGCTGCCGGTCCATCAACACATCGGCGAATAATGAGGTCGGCACATTGTTTGAATAGGTAAGGGTCGTCCCAAAAGTAAGTCTTAATGTCGGTGAAGAACTTCTTCTTTTGTTGAGACGTCAACCCTTCCTTGAGAATTCCACCCGCTAAGAAGTTTGCAAAGTCCGCAAACCACGGGGTTTCATTCGGCTTCGAGTTTATAGACATTAAGGTCTCCAAGGGAAAAGAATCATTGATTTCTTTGTTCGGATGATCCCCTTGGTATGGATCCTCAAGTCTGCTGAGATGATCCGCGGCTAGGTTTTCTGCTCCTTTTTTATCGCGAATTTCGATTTTAAATTCCTGGAGCAGCAAAACCCAGCGAAGAAGTCTCGGTTTGGAATCTTGCTTTGTCAACAAGTACTTCAGCGCGGAATGATCGGTATACACGATTGTGGTGGAAAGGACAAGATAGGGGCGAAATTTTTCAAAAGCATAAACAACAGCTAAAAGCTCTTTTTCGGTTGTCGTATAATGCAGTTGTGCCCCCGTCATTGTCTTGCTAGCGTAATGGATTGGTTGAAAGTGTTTGTTCACTCTTTGTCCAAGAACCGCTCCAATAGCAAAATCACTAGCATCGCACATCAACTCAAAGGGAAGCTCCCAATTAGGGGTAACCAAGACGGGTGCCTTTGTTAGCTTATCCTTAAGTGAGTTGAAGGCTTCAAGACACTCTTTGGAGAAGATAAAAGGAGTATCTTTTTCCAAGAGGTGGGTCATCGGGCGAGCGATTTGAGAAAAATCTTTGATGAATCGTCGGTAGAAGCCCGCATGACCCAAGAAACTTCTCACACCCTTCACGGTTGAAGGTGGAGGAAACTTTGCGATAACATCGACTTTAGCACGGTCTACTTCAAGGCCGGCTTTCGAGATCTTATGTCCAAGCACGATGCCTTCTTTTACCATAAAATGGCATTTTTCCCAATTTAGAACTAGGCGAGTGTCTTCGCACCGTTTAAGCATACGTTCCAAATTGGCAAGGCAAGAAGAGAAGGAATCCCCGAAGACCGAGAAATCATCCATGAAGACTTCCATGGTTTGTTCAACCATGTCATGGAAGATAGCTAACATACACCTTTGGAAAGTCCCGGGGGCATTGCATAAGCCAAAAGGCATTCTTTTGTAAGCGAAAGTGCGATAGGGACAAGTGAATGTAGTCTTCTCTTGATCTTGGGGATCGATGGGTATTTGAAAATAACCCGAGAAACCATCAAGAAAGCAGTAATATTCATTACCGGCTAAACGTTCAAGCATTTGGTCCATAAAAGGTAGAGGGAAATGATCCTTTCTCGTGGCATCATTGAGTTTGCGGTAGTCTATACAAACTCTCCACCCAGTAACGAGACGAGTGGGAATCAACTCGTTGTGTTCATTGGGAACAACGGTTATTCCGCCCTTCTTGGGCACACAATGGATTGGACTAACCCATGGTGAATCCGAAATAGGGTAAATCATACCCGCATCAAGAAGTTTGATAACTTCTGTTTTGATGACTTCATGGATTTTTGGATTCACCCTTCGTTGGCTTTGAATTGTGGGCTTAAAGTCGTCCTCCATGAGAATTTTGTGTGTGCAGAAGTGAGGATCAATTCCACGAATATCAGAGATTTTCCAAGCTATAGCCTTCTTATGAGCTTTCAGCACGGCAACGAGGCGAGTCTTCTCTGCATCTTTCAAATCCTTCGCAATAATGATGGGCGACTTCTTGTTGTCGTCAAGGAACACGTACTCGAGATGTGGCGGCAACTCCTTAAGTTCTAAATCCGGAGGATTTTCGACGGGAGGCGTTTTCAAAGTCGTAGCATCGATAGCAATAACAGTGGGAGATGGATGGGAAGGATTGTATTCTTTGAGGAGGTTTGCAATGAAACTGAGATCTTCATCCCAATTGGCAGTAGAATCGTCATTGTCTAAATTCACATCTCCCAAGGTGGCTTCCAAATCTTTCCAAAGGAAATCACTTTCTCCAAATAGAGATAGTGATGAGTCGATAGAGGAAACGGTCTCAACATTGGGAAGAGAGGTAGGAATATTTTTACAAGCATCTTTGAAATGTTCTTCACAAGCCTCATCAAGAACGTCATTACAATTAACACTCTCGTAAGAATAAGGCTGTTTAGAAAGCTTTCCCATGTTGAAGACTACTTTATCGTCACCCACCCTCATGATAAGCTCACCGGCTTCAACATCAATGAGAGTGCGACCGGTCCTCAAGAATGGACGACCAACAATGAGTGGCACACGGGGGTCCATCTCGTAGTCGACGACAACAAAATCCGCAGGAAAGGTGAATTTGTCGACTCCTACAATGACGTCTTCGGCTATCCCCACTGGATAAGCAACCGTACGGTTGGCCAATTCCAAAGTCATTTTGGTGGGGACTAGCTCTGGGAGAGATAATTGCTTCCAAACACTTAGAGGCATGAGATTAATACTGGTACCTAGATCGGCTAGGGCCATGCAATTCTCTACTCCCGGGAAATTGCAAGGGATAAGGAAACAACCCGGATCACCAAGCTTGGTTGGCAATTTCCTTAAGAGCACTGCAGAGCAGTTCTCATTAAGTTGGGTGTTGGCAATATCGAGGAGCTTTTCCTTGTCGCTCAGAAGATCTTTAAACATTTTTGCATATTTGGGCATGTGAGCGAGAGCCTCAGCGAAGGAGATATTGAAATTCAGTTGTTTGAACATTTTAAGGAAATTCGAAACCTGAATATCATCCTTGCTCTTTTGCTTTTCTTTCCTCAACCTAGATGGATAAGGTATATTGGAAGAAGAGGAAGGCTTTAGAGGAATAGGATCACTCACAACCACGGGTGGAGGAGGGGTAGAAGAAAGAGGTGGAGAAATTGGGGAGGGAGAAGGATGAGGAATAGGAGCAGGTGACTCGTTCTCCTTAGTCACAACCACCGGTGGAGGTATAGGAAGCTCGGGTTCCTTGGTACCTTTGCCACTTCGAGTGGTGATTGCTTTCATCTCCCCTCTTGGGTTCGCAACGGTGTTACTCGGAAGTGTACCCGAAGAAGAGGGTTGATTACCTTGGAAGAAATTAGCCATCATGTTCCTCAGATCATTAGTTTGGCTATCCAACGTATTTCTCATGTCGGCTCTCAAATCATTTCCTTGCTTGACCAAGTCTGCTTTCAAATTGCGCACTTCCTCTTGGAGATTTCCCACTATCACATCATTGGTTCTCATGTAGGTTGCAACCTCTTGGTGTAATGCAGTGGTGGCTTGGTTTGGAGGAGCATTGTATGTAGGTGGTTGGTAAGCAGGTTGTTGGTAGACTTGATTGTTACGTTGAGGCGGTTGTTGCTGCTTGTGAGGTGGGATGTATGGTTGTTGTTGTTGAGGAGGGCGATTAAGGTTTTGTTGTTGGTTTGGGTTGGCAGGAGGGAAACCAGGTGGTGAAAGATAGTTGTTGCTGCGGTAGCTAAGCAAGTTACGGTCACCTTGAGGTTTAGCTTGATAAGCAGGTTGAGGATAGGTGCCATATGCCGCATTCACATTCTCAGCAGGGTAGTCTTGGGTGGCGGTACAAATTGTGTAAGAGTGGGGACCACCGCATATCTCACAAGGTTGGCTGACAGCGTTCACGTGAGCATTTTTGGTGTTGTTGCTGTTGTTGTTGCTGACGGTGTGGGTGACAAGCGATTCAAGAAGCGTAGTGATTTTGTCTAATCGCTTGTCGTTGTCATTAGTGCTAGCACTAGCAACATTGGTCCGAATACTCTTGGTTTGCACACGAGACTTATTCTCAATGATGTCCCAAGTAGCATTGGAAGTCTTAGCCAATAGATTACCCCCCGAGGCACTGTTCAGTGAATCTTGGTCACTCATGCTTAAACCATTGTAAAAAGTATTGATTTGATGTACTTTGGTAAAACCATGTTGTGGGCATTTTCTTAAAAGATCTTTAAAACGATCCCAAGATTCACTGAATGACTCATCGTACTTTTGTTCAAAATTTATGATCTCATTCCGCAAAGCGGTAGTACGAGAGGGTGGAAAAAAGTAATTGATAAACTTTGTTTCCAAATCCGTCCACGAGAGAATACTCTGTGGCGGTTCCTTAGCAAGCCAATGCCGGGCTTGTCCCTCTAAAGAAAAGGGAAAAAGTTGTAACCTTATAACCTCTTGTGGAACGCCATTGAACTTGACCGTGTTGGTGAGTTGTAAGAATCTCTTGATGTGGTCGTGTGGATCATCAATGGTACGTCCCAAGAATGGTTGAGCGGAGACCATCTGGATAAAGCCTGATTTTAGCTCGAAATTGTTGGCGGCAATTGGAGGTATGACAATTGGGTCCGTGTTGCCATCTACATGAGCTTGCAGCAATTCAATCATCGGGCGATTATCCGGTAGGGGCTCATTGTTGTTATTGTTCATGTTGTTGAAAGGCGGGTTGTTGTTGTTATTATTGTTTTGAGGTGGTATACCGGCCATGTCTAAGTTATCGAGAGGCTCGGGCTCTTGATAAGACGTGGATCGAGTGCGCATACACCTGCAAAAGAACGAACAAAGAAAAACAAAGCAAAAATATTTTTGGTTTTTATTTTTTTTTTTATTTATTTTTTATTTATTTTTTTTTTGTATTTTTTGAAAATTTTATATTTTTTAGGATTTTTTGAAAATTTTTATGAAAAAGTAACGTTCACGGGGAACGGATCCCAAAATCCAAGTTCTCACAAAAAACTTTTGATCTTAACGAGAAGAGCCGGCAGCGGCGCCATTTGATACAAGCTTTTTGCGTGGGTTCAAAATAATTCTAGGAATCCTCTCGAATTGATCTCAGTTTAAAGTGGAATGATTTGTTCTTGGTGACAAAAAGGAGGTTTAGTTTTCTAATCTACTAAACAGGGAAATTAATAAAGAAAGACTTAAACTTGAAACAATCAACAATTAAAAAGCAACACTTGAATTAAAACTGGAAAATACCCTTACTGAAAATGGCCTATTCGGAATATATGTCTATGCGGAATGTTGCTCTACTCGGAATGTTGCTATTCGGAAAAACAAACAAGACTATGCGGAAAAAGGGTCTATGCGGAAAACATGGATCTATTCGGAATAATGTGCTCTATGCTGAATGTTTTACTATGCGGAATAAAATATGGCCTATGCGGAAAAATACCTTACTCGGAATAAAAGCCTCTATTCGGAAAGACTGGCTACTCGGAATGTAATGCTCTATTCGGAAAAACAAGGCCTATGCGGAAAAAAGTACCCTATGCGGAAAACATGGTTCTATTCGGAATATATAAAATATTCCGAGTAAGAGAAAATTATAAGCCCTATTCGGAATATCCAAAATTCCGAATAAGGGAAATGGGAAATCGTCTATTCGGAATAAATGTTCTGTTCGGAAAGTTCTGGGAACGAAGAACAGACACAGTAGCATAAAAACAGGGAAAACGAATTTAAATCAAAATCGACTCCAATACTCAAAAAGGTTTTACCAAACTAACCAATAATCATTAAAATACCATAAGAAACAAATCCCACCAATAAAAACACTAAATCAACAACTTTTTAAGATCAAACTTGAATCAAATAAAAACTTAAGAACTTTGAATAAAAATGGAGATGAACAAGATGAATGAAAAGATGGAATTAAAGGATTAATATAAAGGTAACAAGAGTAAAGATTAAACACTTACAAGATTGAAAGAAAAATGAAAAATCACCAAACACCCTAATGGTGTTTGTGATGAACCGAACCTAAGAAAACTGGGAAAAAGGAAATGAAAAGCTAGCTCCCTAAAATGTGAAGGAAAAGTCTATTTATAGTCCTAGTGGTTGGTTGGTGAGTGGGCTTTCTCCCTTTCTTCTTGTCTTCTCGTCTTTTCAAAAAAGTTGACGTTTTCGATTCTGATTCGGGATTTGTCGTCGATTAAATTCAACTCGTCTTTTAATTTCTTCGTTAAATAGACTTGAGTTTCTTCGACATATGTAAATCTTCCATCTTTGGTCCTTTTCTTCGATAAATCTTCAAATAGGCCCATTGACTTCAAATCTTTTGCATCTCTTGGACAATAGACTTCGTCTTTAGTCTTTATCCTTGATAAAACCCGTGCAATCCCATGTTTTCTTTAATATTCATCCGGTTAGCTCTGAAAACACGATAAACACAAAAACCACGCATAATTCCAAACAAATGATATTAAATACGTGTTTTGGTCTCGTTTTAGCCCGAATTAAGTGGTAAAAGGATGGGTGTTTACACACCTATCACTTACACACGTGATTCACCAAATTTATGAATGCTACATGTGCATTGGTCAATCCAAACGACATCACGTGTAACTTATAATGTTCATTACAAGTTCTGGATGTAGTTATTGGAATAGATAATCTTTTCGCGGACACGAAGTTGATGATAACCATGTCGTGGATCAAATCTTTAAATCATAAACTAGAACCTTGTATATGATCGAAGAAATCTATCATATTGGGTAGTGGATATAGATTTTTAATCGTCAATTTACCTAGTTCACAGTAATTAGTAAACATAAGGAATGATAACACCATAGCTCTTCATGATGACGAGCTCGGTAGAATAAAATCTTTCTCCGACAACTCTCTCAGTTGTACGGTAATTCCTTTAATTCAGATGGTGCTGACGTACAGTGCACAAGCCACAGGTGCAACACCGGAAATATAATCAATACCAATTTCAACTTGCCTTAATGGCAAAAGTCTAGGTAATTCACCATCAAATACCTCCTAAAGTTTCAGATAACATAAACATCTTTTAATACATTCATTTTAAGTTCTTTCTAGATTATAATGTCTATGACTAATTCACAACCATTCATGGTATAATTTCAAGTCTAAATGCAGGATATGGTCATCATCACTTTTGATAATCAACATCTTATTATTTAGGGGAATTCTATTCGAGTTTCCATCAATTAAGACAATGTCGTCATGTCATAATCAATCAATCCATTCTACTGGCACTATCAACTTTCCAGTTTTATTGCCGTCGATAAGATGTGAACTTCTCAAAAGACTAATAATAACTCATAACCCTTCACAGATTCAAGGATATCTGGAGACACAACTAACCTTAAAAGAGTAAGGTCAACGCATGATTTACGCGAGAGAATTTCAATTCAGATATAGACGAAAACGTTTAACGAATATGAATATATCCCATGTTTTCATAATTTGAGTACGCATTCGAAAGCTCCTCGGATCGTTACCCAGGTCATTCAAATGAAATTTTAATCAAAATAAATGATAGGAATGTCGATACATCCAGTCGGGTATCAACACTCGGTAATCAGATACGTTTCCTAAAAATCTCACTACGGGAGAATTGGACAAGAAAGAATTGTCAATTGTCAAATAAGACAATTTCCACAGATGAGTAAATTCGACTCAAAATAATAGATGCTACAGGCACATATGTAGGTGTCCCTAACATTATGTCCCTATTTTTCACTTCTTGCAGATCTTATAAAATTTAATCTTTCACAATCTTCAAAGAAAATGTAATGTTTATTAACAACTTTATGGTGACTACTAATCAGCCTTGCATGGTCCATTCCAAATTGTATGTAGGCGCACAACTATATACAATTTCAAGATTAACGATGCAATACTCAGTTCGTCAAAATTTTATCATCCATGTTTATAGTAAAATCATTTTCATGCTTAATTCTTAGATAAGAATCAAGAATAAATTTACAAAGATTTTCTTTATTATGAAAACAATTAAGTCTTTCCATGGTGTTTTATAAACAACCTCATTTTGATATTAATCACTTATAAATCTCACTTTGAATAATCCTTATTGTGATGAAAATTAAATTTTCTCAAAGGATACCGTTTTAACTTTATAAAAACAATGTGTGATCTGCAAAAGAGTGATGAAGAGTTGTTGACCAAGAACTAACTACAATATGATAGGAAATGAGCTTAGCCAATTAATCATGATGTTTATAATAAAAACATTTTCATGCTTAATTATTAAATAAGGATCAAAAATAAATTTACAAAGATTTTCTTTGTTATGAAAAGAATTAAGTTTTCCAAGGTGTTTTATAAACAACTTCATTTCGATAACGATTACTTATAAATCTCACTTTAAATAATCCTTTCAGTGATGAAAATTCAATCTTTATCAAGGGATACTGTTTTATCTTATAAAAACAATTAGTGATCTGCAAAAGAGTGATGAAGAATTGTTCACCAAGAATTAACTACAATATGCTAGGAAATGAGATTAGCCAATTAATCATGAGGTTCATGACATCTATGGCACTCAACAAGAATAATCCACAACGTAACTCAATTCGAGATGAGTACTTGTTCAATGGTTGCATCACTAATGCGAACATTAGGATGAAGCAATAAAAGATAGATATCATCGATACATGTAGAACTTAGGAATCAAAGGTAGTCTTTTCATTAATCACAAACAAGTCAAAATTGTACCGTAACACATTACGTGTCACTATGTCATACAATTCCAAGAACTCATCCTACCAAATGATGTCACAGTTAAGTTAGTGATTATTTTTAAAAGATACCACAATGAATACTAATCTACAAGAGTCATTAGGGGTTCCACATGTCCCAGAAGATCCATCGGTCCCAAATCAGAAGAAGATTTCTTCAATTTATTTCTTGGACACTGGGCATCCTCGTTAGTGGACAATGGCCTAGGAACAACCCTTAGCACGGATCAACAATCAATTAAAACCTTATAATTCAGTCATATAACTTAACGACTTCCTCTTATCAATCTCATATTCCATATGAGTTAAATTTTACTTTATTCCAGTTTCAACCAAATTATACTCAATGTGATATTCTACCTCATTCTCCAATACTTTCAATATTTATTCTTAGACCTTAATAGGGAAATAAAAGCTCAATATGAATCAACACTTAATTTCCAATCCTATATCTCTTACAACAATAGTTATCAAATGAGTCACTAGTATGAAATGACTCACACATTCAATTAGACTTCTCGGAAAGGTACTAGTGGCATGAGGCTTTTGGGTAATGGTTCCAATGACAGCCTCAAGTGCAACATTCACCCTTTCGATTTCAATTTAAGAATTGGGTGACAACGAATCAGATGACACCTTTCCAGGTGGTAACGTTTTGTCAACTCCACTCTATAAGGAAAGATCGTCATGACATCGATATCAGATTTAATATCGCCAATTCTTTTTCAATATCACAATCAACTAATATCTACATTTCTACGAATATCAACCATTTATTGGGATCATAAATATCCACAACTTGGTTTAGATCTAGGATAGCTAGAATTCCTACGAGAATATTTTCGATTAATTTTCTAGTGGATTTAGGGTTCCTTGTGACAATCTACGTCGTATAAATATCTCGTATAAATATCAAGATAATCATCAAACAATCATGTAATAAAATTACATCATATATATATATATATATATATATATATATATATATATATATATATATATATATATATATATATATATATATATATATATATATATATATATGTATATATATATATATATATATATATATATATATATATATATATATATATATATATATATATATATATATATATATAATCCAAGTTATATATATATTAAAATAACACTTCTCAGTCTGCCCTTGTCGGTAACTCGGGAATTCTTTGGCACCATTATAGTCAAAAGATTTTTAGACATTTTTAGAAAAATGTTTTTAGTTAAAAGATTTTGAAATGTTTTATTCAAAATCTTTGGTTTTAAAAATCTTTCGTTCTCCATAACGAGAGCTCTGGTACCAAACTGTAACACCACCAAATTTATACAACTCAATACAGCGGAAGACTCGTTGGTGTTACGGGATAGCACATTACTCACATCATAGACAACGCATAAAAATCGCGTCGTTTAATAATAAAGCATTTCCATTCATAAATATCAAAGTTACATAGGTCCCAAGTCATTGTATTTAATACAGGTTTTACAAAGCATTTGAATGGAAATTATTGTTTAAGTGCGGGCCATGAATTCTTGTTGTCTTCCCGAGAATTACCTTCAAGTAACTGAGATAAAACATGTTAAAAGAAAAGGTCAGCGATAACGCCGAGTGAGAGTTTAATAAACCATCAATATAACATCGGTATAAAATTATTACCGAAAATCATTTTGTACAAATCATTTTAATAGGCCATAAAATAGCCAAAGTCATTTTATACAAATCCTTATTAAAATCATAATATAGGCTTTCGCCTTCAAAACCATTATACGAACCAATGTCGTAAAAATATCATACAATACGTTTTATAACGTCGTGTAGAGTTAAATAAAAACCGTTATATGAATATGGTTATATAAAACCAAAACACAAACATAATATCAATAATATGACCCCGTATTGCTAGTCAGGCAATATATTGTAATTCAGTGCGTATAGCAATATTTCGTTAATTTGATTATTATAAGCCGCATGACATTGTTACCTTACTAAACTAAACAACGGGTAGCTAGCCCGAAACTCAATTTGCCAATCTAAATTAGCGTGTCGTCACAAAGGTCACGCTATCGAAATCTTCTCATACATAAATTCGCTTACCAATCAATGTGGCACGACAGGGATCAACCGTCAAGGCGCGAACTGGGGTGATCGTCCCCAAATAGTACTATTATATGCATAAGCGTCTACCAAATCCCGGTAGTTCACAATTCATACTAATGGGACTTTTAGTGACATAACCTAACTTTAATAATTCATTTTATTTCATCTATCGGGTCATTTAATCTTTCATCGGGTCATACAATCATTCGGGTCCAAATTAATAAACAGACAATCGGGACAACTAGTGTCCTATTTTATAAAAAATAACATGTTATCTCCCTCGCGGGTTTATAAACCATTACATAAAAACATTTAAAAGAGTGTGAGGCTATGAACTCACGTTGATTGTGGGAAAGCGGGTTATCGGCAATTCGGATGTACGGTACGTGCTTTAATCACAGAAACCTAGACAAATAATACTCGTCTTAGACTCATGTCCAATGACTTTATAAAAATAACAATTATGTATACATATGATGATTATATATATATGATGATCAAGTGGGTTTACATATTCTCATTTACTCATTTTAGTGTTATGTGTTGATAACTTTTATACTAGTTTACTAGTTTTACCTATTTACGTGTTTTAGGTCCAATAAGCCTGTTATAAGTCCATTAACTTGTATTAGTCCATTTCATACTTGTATTATCAGTATTTATACTTTACATGTTGGGCCCAAATGGGTTAAGCCCAATAAATAAGTTTATAAGTGTTTTAGCCCATTTTGTTGTATTATTAGTCCAATAACGTTAACTTAGTCCGTTAATGTCCGTATGTTATATAGTTCGGGTTTTATCGGTTTTTACTTGTTATATATGTTTATACATCAGTATGTGATTTTTAAAAACTTTACATTAGACGGGTTTGATCGTCTAAGTTTTAATTGGCGAAAAACGTTAATTTTACGGTAATAGCCGAAAAGGTCGTAAAAATCATGTTTATAGTTTTATAACTTATAAAACCTATCAAACTACCATTTTTATAAAATGTCCATTTAATTACCCTTATAAATATTTATATAAATGTATTATATAAGTTATTGGGTTTTAATTCACATTTTATACCATTTTTATATGAGTGCTTATATAATACTATTATACTTTAATTTCCAAAATCTGATTTTTACTTTCATGTTCACCAAAACAGCCATATCTAGAGTTATATATGGAGATAGAAGCTCAAATTTTTATGGCATAAACTACATGATATGTGATCTATTTAACTCTCCTATGGTTACTGTTGAATCAGCCTCTAAGTATTTTATAAAATTCGTCCAAAACAGTGTACTCAGATTTGCACTCTAAACTTGTTTTGATCATATCTCACTCATCCTAATGATTCCATTGCATGGCCAACTCTCACATGTGTACAAGACTCATAGCTTAATGTATATTAATCTATTCAAGCTATTTTATCAGTTTATCATATACTGTTTTATATAGCCATCAATTTAAGCATGATTTTAACCTTTTTACATATAGTTTTTCATCTTTTTACCCATAATTATCAACACCAAATCCCCACAAAATACTTTTATCATCATATAATCATCATATACATATAAAATAGGAAAGAAAATACATGATTACATAATCAAAATAACAAGAGGATGAGGAAAACAATCTTTATACCACCATGATGATGTAGGTTATGATCAAGACATGGATTTTGATGGAGAAACTTGTGATAAACCAAGACCATCTTCAAGACCACCATTCTTCAAGAACTCCTTGTGGAAAATCAGCCCTAAGACTCCATATAAACTCCTCTTTGGATGTTATAACTTGCACCAATCTTCATCTCTTTGAATGTAGATTAACATATGTTAATTATAACAAATGTTTGTGGTTAAAATTTTGTATGAATGGGGTGTTTGATGGTGGATGTTGGACCTCACAAAGAGAGAGAAGGAGGAGAGTGGATGTTGGTTTGCATGTGTGTTTTTGTGAGAAATGGTTTTGCTAACATGGTTTTGTTGGTGTGTAGCTTACTTTGTAAGCCTTAAGCAACAAGTGTAAGCTTGTTGCTACAAGCTTGACACATCACAAGTGTGGTGTCACCTTGTGGCCGGTTATGAGTGGGGGTGGGGCAAAAGTCATTTTGTCTCATCCCCATTTATTTACGGGTACTCCTCGATTCTAGTTTCCTCGATTTGCGTGCCCTCGGGTCGTTTTACGAAAAACGTTTTTATAAATTATGAATCAACGACACAAAACGAATCTAATAAAAATTGTCTCATCAAAAACGGAGTTCGAAAATGTAAATACGTAATCCTAAGGTTTCCGGTTTAGTCGTAAAGGACGTTAAATTAAAATCGTAAGTCCTAATCTCTTCTCGTAAATTTGTGAGTTTATGAACCAACCCAAATTTAAAATCTCAAAATAATATTCACGGACAAATTTATTTTCTGAAATGTCGGACTGTCGCCAAAACGGTGTATGTAAACGTATGCACGTAACGTAGAATCCTCCGGTTTAGACGTAGTCGATTGCTACTTCAAGACGTAAATCCAAATTTCTTCCCAGAAATAAGTGAGTTCATAATGTAACATTAAAATAATGTTTTCAAATAAATATTAAGAATAAAATATCAATAATAAATTGACGGATTGTCACAGTTTCTCCATCCCTTGAAGTAAACTTGCCAAAATTCCAAAACAAGTGTGTTTTGGCATCTTGTTTGTTGAGTGATTCTCCTTGTTGCAAGCGTTCAATAGCAGTCCACATTTCATGTGTTGTAGGGCATGCATCAACCGTGGAATAAATGTCATCTCCAATCCCACTTAGAACCATATAGATGTCTTCCTTCTCAGCATCATGCCAAACATAATTTTCAGGTGTGAGATCGGCTCTTGTTTCATCACGTTCACTTGCAGGTATTGGATCAGTAGTATCTGTGGCTGCTCTTGGAGGAATTGAGATTTTCTTGATTACATATGGTCTATGAGTAATACATTTCCTCAAGGCATCACCATTGGCTCGTGTATCAAGATATCGTATGAAACGTGATTGCCATTGAGCATACCTACCAGACACAAGCATTGGTGGTCTCTCTTTATTCCCTGTCACCATGATATCGATATTCTTGAGTAGAATCCATCTCAAAATTGATGTGAAGTGAATAGGATCTTAAGTAGATGAAATTGTGAAAAAGTTGTGGTTGAAACTTGAAGAAATTGTGAAGAAACTTTATCTGGAAAAACAAGCACTTATCCGGAATATTGCCTTTCTCTTTTCCGGAATATTTCAATAATACCTTATCCGGAAAAATTCAAAGCGTAGCTTATCCGGAATGTTTCAACTTTCTCTTATCCGGAATGTTTTCTTAGGCTTATCCGGAAAAAATGATATCTCGTTACTTATCCGGAATATAGTTAGATGAGTTATCCGGAATCACAAAAATGATGCTTATCTGGAATCTTTGTAGTTCTTCTTAGTCAGAATAAATGTTATTCTGCTTATCCGGAATGATGGATCTTCGTCCTATCCGGGATACTGAAAAACGTGCTTATCCGGAATAAATCTTTATAAGTATATCTGGAATATTTTCCTTAACCTTATCCGGAATATTTTCTTATCCGGAATCCTCGATGTTCATCTTTTCCTAAATACGTGTCGTGACCTTTATCCGGAATATGAGAAGTGACCTGTATCCGGAATCAATTTATCGTCTTATCCGGAATCCTTCCTTTTGTTGCTTATCTGGAATATATCCGAGTGATTATTCGGAATGTTGAAGAAAAGACGTGTTATCCGGAATGAACTTGAGCAGCTTATCCGGAATCCACAACAAAATGTGCTTATCCGGAATCGTCCCGACTCGCTTATCCGGAATACCTCGCAACACTACCTTATCCAGAATCAACAACTTCGGCTTATCCAGAATAATGAAACCTTCTTATTCCGGATATCAAGACTTCTTCCTGAAACGTGAATTCTCTCTGTTATCCGGAATCCACAAACCCTTAAATTCCGGATAATGAATCAATCTCTCAAAAAACGTGATTTTGCCAAACTTTTCCGAAAATGAAACCAAATTTAGCAACTTTTTATAAAAAATCAAGAACAATGATAAATACAAATTCCTACCACTACTTTGTAGGCCATATGTATGAAGATTTTGAGCAATAAAAAACAAAACTTTTTGATACGAGATGAGTTTTAAGATGAAAATCACACGAAATCAAAAAATTTATAACCACAATCGAAACACAAATCTACCCCATGGCGATTGATACCAATTGTTGTCCCATATAATATGATGATAGATTATGATATGAGATGGAAAAGATATGAGTTTTAGAGAGAGAAAGTAGTGAAAGAAAGTAGAGAGAGAGAGATTAACTTTTTGAATATTAGATTTGAGAAAGATTAGTTACAAATGATCATCCCACCCTCCTAACATGCTAGGAGGGTAGTATATATAGTCCACCCACATGCGGGCTTTAATGGACTATATATTGGGTCGGGCTTGACTTTTGGACTTTAATTAGTTTAAATCCAAGCCCGTAAACCACGACTAATAAACTACTTATTACAACGTTCTAATTAATGTTACAATAATAACCTATGACCGAGCATTCTTGTTTGACTCAATATTTTGAGGCTAACACGCAGTATTATATATCTAACCAGTGGGGTCTAATTGAAGATTATAGAAGATAATATTCCTAATTCACTCAATATCACTCACATAAGCAACCCATTTGAGCTTATGTGAATGATAAACAGTTATAATATCCAATTGAAGATTATAGAAGATACAGATTAATTTAACAGTAAATATTAAAACGTGACAAGGATTTTATGAGAATGATGTTTCACTTTTAACAGTAAGATTAAACAAGATAATAAGAAATTAAAAACTGAAAATTAACTTTATTATTCAAATCAAATCATTACAAAACTCATAAAAATAAAATTACAAAATCTAACTATAATCTAACATTATAACATTAAAAAGTAAAAAAGGGATGAAAAATACAATAAGAAGAGATGGTTTTTATAGTTGAACCCGAGGCTTGGGGTGAGGAGTTTGTTGAGAAGAATCTATGATCTTGGCCCTTGAATCCATCTTTCTCTTTCTTCAGTTTGATCATACGGTGGAAAAGTGATCATCTATCACAAGGATCGCCAACCTGGAATGATATTGTGCTAGTTGTGCTTCTTCCTTGATGACGTGGCTTAAGATGATTGGAGGATTTGTGATTGATGTGCTGTATTAAACAATCAGATGGTAGAAAGGGAGCCACGTCACCCTTTAAGCTCCATCTTCTCCTTCCCCGAAAAACTTGTGATTTAATTAAAAGCTATGTGTGTCACGCGCTTTAATTCAATAAAAGCCCTAAATTTATCTTGTTAACTAGGGTTAGGGTAAAAGATAGGGGATGTCTGGTTATTTGGGGGTGAGAGAGAGAAAGAGCTTTGATAGTAACGAAGTAAATTGTGTGGTGAGTGTGTGTTTTTGTTTGACCAAGTGAATAATCTTTTCACTTTTTAACCGTCCAAAATAACTTGTTGCCCTAATAGGCCTTGAAGCCCAAACTCCAACGTCTCTTGTAAATTGTGTTAAGATATTGGGCTTGGGCCCTTGAATTGCAAATAATCCATCCATCTCACATTTTTGTAAAGTGAAATGGGCTAAATTGGGCTTTTGGTCTTAAAAGTAAATGACTTGTTTCCACTATTGGGCTTTCAAGCTCAATAAGTAAATGTGGGACCCACTAGGCCCAATAAATTTTTATTATATTAAATCCTCTAAAACGAACTCATTTTTTGCTTCTCGATCTTTGCTTCAATCTCGTGTCGAATTTGCCAGTTTTCGTGATCATCGGTACCTACACACATGAAACGACAAACAAACAAATACAAGGCATTTTTTTATTGATTATATGCATTTATTGATCGTTTTTAAATATAAATGGTATGAGTAAAATCACTCATATCAAGGTGTAGGAGGCATTAAAGGATCAATAGTTGTTTTTCCACTCATTGTTGTAATTGCATTTGCATTAGCCCTTGGATTGGTTTATGTGTTTGAAGGTAGAGCACCTTTTGGTCATTGATTGAGAAGCATCATAAACCTCTTGTTGGTTTCCTCTTGCATAGCTCTTAATTGATCTTGTGTTCTCTTCTCACTCTCACGAATCCTTCTTTTATTTTCTTGATATCTCCTTTCATTTTCTTGGTTCATATTATGAAGAAGCTCAATAGTATTAAACTCATTTGGCCCATTTCCTGGAAATCCTTGTTGTTGGAGAGGTGGAGGTTGATTGTAAAACCCTTGGTTTTGAAAATTGTTGCCATGAAAGTTGTTTCCTTGGGTTTGAAAGTTATTGGGTGATCTATTGTTGTTGTGTCCTTGGTAATTTCCCTTTGGACCTTGATTTCAATGAAGCAATTCAGGAGGGTTTGTTTGGTTTTGGGTGGGTGGATGGGGTGGAAATCCGGGTGGAGCAAGGTAATTATTTGACTTATAAGAGAGATGGTTAGGGTTAATAATAGGTTTAAAGTGCTCTCTTTGTTCATCTTGATAGGCATAACATTAACCTTGAATATTTTGAACTTTGTCACATTGTAGGTAAGAGTGAGGTCCTCCACATATCTCAGAACTTAAGGTAATAGCATTCACATCATTGGAAGAGGAATTGTTCAAGGAAACACTCCTAAAGGCTTGAATCATCTCTTGTTTGTTCTTTTCAATTACTTGAAGTAGCTCATTGTGAATCTTGAGGAGTTGATTATCAATGGATGGATGAGAACTCTCTTGCACAACATGGACCCCCTCATCTCTTTGGTTTTTTTGTACCATGGATTTTGTCTTAATAATATCCCATGCTTCTAGTGTGGATTTTGAAAGAATGTTCCCACCCGCGGATGAGTTAAGGGAATCTTGATGGTGAGGTCTCAATCCATTGTATAAGGTGTTGATTTGGTGAACTTGGTTAAAACCATGGTTAGGGAATTTTCTCAACAACTCTTTAAACTCTTCCAAAGCCTCACTAAAGGTTTGATCTTGCCTTTGTTGAAATACAATGATTTGGTTTCTCAAGGAGGTGGTTCTTGAAGGAGGAAAGAACTTATTCACAAATTTCTTGGTAAAATATGCCCAAGTGTGAATGCTCCTAGATGGTTGTCTATCTAGCCAATACCTAGCATTACCCTCTAAGGAGAATGGAACTAAGATCAACTTGATAGCATCATGAGGGACCCTATTATACTTAATTGTATTGCAAATGGACAAAAACTTCTTGATGTTATAATGGGGGTCATCCATAGGTCTCCCTAAGAAGGGTGTAGAAGAAACCATAGTGATCATATGTTTCTTAAGATCAAAAGTATTTGCGGGTATATCGGGTATAACAATAGCATCGGTATTTCCCTCCATATTTGATTGGAGGATCTCCATCTATAGTCTATTATCAACGGCGGCCATGACTTCGTTTACGGGGTTGAAAGCACGATGCTCGGGATCGGCTTGATGGACGGTGTTTTTCTTGTTCTTTTTCTTCCTTTTGGGAGGAAGGGGTTGTACACCAAAAGGTATATGTGCACGCGCTCGAGTGCGCATGCAACTCAACTCGAGGAGTGAGAGAGGAGCTCTCGATCGAATTTGGAAAAGAAGGGATTATCCTTTCCGAGGTTCAATAAGTAATATCCACAAGAAAATATAATATATGTAAGTAATAATTGCGTAGCAAAACACCCAACAAGCTTTCCTTCTAAAAATACTCACTAGTGAACGGGGGGAATGAGGTGGCATATAGCTCTCAAGTACCTTTTTCCTTTAGGCTTGCATTTTATAGCAAAACCGCCTTTCTATTCACTTAATAGTTCGTATTATTCTAATTCTTGCCTATTGGAAGTATTTATCTATTTTTGCCTTTAATTTACTTTGATCGATACACAAACTAAGGACCGGAACGCCCCCAAGCACGGTGTATTGAAAAGCAATACTTATGGAAGTATGTGTATTGAGTGTTCGTATCTACGTATATGTATTTACATATAATAATACAGAGAAATTATTTTTGTATTTATTGAATTTTTAAGAAAATATAGTATGTATGTAAAAACGAGTGAATCTAATATAATACAATATATTTTTGGTGTAATCTTTCAGGAAAAAGATTACTTTTTAATTTTTTTTTATTTTTTTGGTTCAATTTTTAAGAAAGAATTGATTTTGTGTTTTTTTTGTTTTTTTATATTTTTGATTTTTTTTATCTTTTTGATTTATAATACGTAAAAGGAACGTTCACAAGGTGAACGGATCCTAAAATCCAATCGAAACCGTCAATCAATCGTCAATCGTAATGTCATGAACGGGCAACGGCACCATCTAATATTTCACTTTTCAAGATCGTAATTCCCAACTCACAACAAATTGATTGTCCAAGTGATTTCAAGTTTTTAATTGTTTTTGGTTGTTATAAAAGTTTTGGTATCTAGGTCTAATTCAACGAATCACGTAAAAATGGTAAAAATAGTATCACTACGTAACCGTACTACACTAGAAACATATTTCAATTACCACAATTAAAGCAAGAAGTACAAGTTTTAAATGCACAAATGGTAAAAATGCTTAAAATGTAAAGTATATAAAAGTGCAAGGACCAAAAATGTAAATTCTGAAAGATAAGGGACTAGAATGTAAAATATAACAAACTAAAACGACCAAGTAACAAATTTGCAAAACTGATTAACAAACTTGTAAAAAACCCAAAATATAAGGACTTATAAGTGCAAACCCTAAAAAGTTAAATTTTCAAAAGCTGATTAACAAAATCTGAATGTCTAGGGACCTTTAAGCAATTAAACAAAAACTAATAACAAAAACAGGTAACACAAATCCAATAAGCTCGTATGAGCTTATTATCCAACCAGATAAGCTCTAGTTTTTCTCAAACTTCTTAAAATCCAAATTTTGATAGGTGTGTCAAAGGAAACTGGCTGAAAATAGCTAGAACTCAAGTTAGCTTATTCTAATAAGCCCAAAATAAGCTATAAGCTAAAATAGACATCGACTACTTGATTTTTCGACTGAAAATGATTAAGCTACTGATTAAAAGGTTGGAATGTCAAAAATTATGGAAAATGATTCGGTGAATAAGCTGGAATCTCAAAATAAGCACAATGATCTTATCGTTGACTGTTGTTGACAAAAAATTTCCCAAAAGCTGAAAATCTCCAAAATGCCTTAAAACATGTTTGTAAACAAGACTGTGCAAGAAAATGCTAAATCTATGAAGTGGATTTGTGTGAAATGATTCAACAGTTAAGTATTATCACAGAAATTTGCAAATGCTCATCAGCTTATTCATAAACTGATTCCTAGCTTGTTTCTTGATATTGTATTGTCTACCCTAGTAAAACTGAAAGCTTATATGTTACCATTATACCCTCACTTATTATGCCTCTAAGACCGGTTATTATTTGAGCAAATTGAATTTGGGAAAATTTTTGATTATTTTAAGCGTGAAATATAAGAAGTGTAAAATCTGAAAATAAGGAAGCACGGTTTTAATCCTAAGTTACCATCTTATTCATTACTCGAAAAACCGCCCACAATTGATATATGTCCGACCCAAAATAATAAGTCATTCGCCTTAGATGTAATATCCTTATGTCATGCCTTAATAAGTGGCTACACACTCGCTAAGAAAAAAAAACTCACGTAATAATTTATATCTGTCGCCTTTTTGAGATCTTGGATCTTCAATCCCGCAACCCGTTAAGGTAATATTGTATTGGAGAAACTATTAAATCCCCGCAACCCTTATGAGAGTAATATTGGAATTCAATAGCTACTATAATTAACACTTCACTGCCCCTCTTGGGAGTCTTGTATAATTATTTTTTTTCTTTTTCTTTTTCTCTTTTTTTTCTAGCCACTCATTTTTTTCATAAGCCGCTCTTATTTTTCTTTATTCCTCACAAATAAAGTTGAAAAGATTAAAATGAAAAACACCCGCTAAGTATTAAGCATGACATATGTCTAGTACACATAAAACGTTCTAACTTTGAATTTTAAGACGTACTTATACCAACCACGAATGATCAGTAAAAAATGCATAAGAGACTACAAACCAATTAAAACCGTTCTTGATTATTTATTAACATATATACATGCGTTGACAAGAATGTAAATGTTACGAAAGGGGATATAAAAGCCACAATTAATTAATATCAGGTTTATCTAGCACTTTACACTTACTTATAACTCTATAATCTCTTGTTCTCCACGGTTTAAAATCTCAAATAATGAGACTAGTGGATTCTAAGCTAATAAACCAATGAAGTTCAACGTGGTTAAGGCTACTAGCTAGAGAATGCTTGAATAAGCAAACTTGGGTTAAGTCAAAGCATTCATGATGGGCCTAATATGTAAAAGAAGTCTAAACTTGTTAAACCATGTCCTTTTATTATATTTTTTTCCTTTTTATATATTTTTGATCAAAAATAAAAGAAGAAATATATACAATGCAAATGTGTTATGCAAATGAAAAATGATTAATGCAAAAATTATGAATGCATATTTTTGGTGGCCAAATTAGATCAAAAATTTGAAAAATGTTTGAAAAATTAATTTCCAAGTTAATGACAATTTTCTAGGTAAGTTCACTTCGATAGAAGACCCCCCTACACTTAAGATAAACATTGTCCTCAATGTTTAAGAGTATTGGAGTAAACTCCCCTACACTTATGACATCGATAACTTTGCTTAACACAAGCTAAGGAAAGGTCTACTATAGTGAATTCATTTAAAGCACAATGTAGTTTGAAAATCACAATAATAACGAAGTGAAACCGATACAAGGGCCTCCTCCATAAGATACAATGCATGCAATGAGAGAGAACAACCCTACAAACATCAAGAAGACAAAAGAGAGTCATTCTCCTACACTTCTTCTCAACTATATACCCTTATTCCTATCCTCTAGTCTAAAAGATCTAAACCTAGTTATTCAAGCTTGATTTATGGAGTCTATAGCTCGACTCTTCCCACAATGAATTAGTTCATGGGGAAAATGGGGATAACTTGGACCATTTCCATGGAAATGTCCTCCCCTAAGTAATGCTTAACACGGTGACCATTCACTTTGAAATTTGGGTCATTTGGTTGTGACAACTCAATAGTCCCATATGGAAATACATGAGCAATGGTGAATGGACCGGACCATCTTGACTTAAGCTTACCCATAAAGAGTTTCAATCTTACGTTAAAGAGGAGAACCGGCTCTCCAACTTTGAACTCACGGTTCTTGATCTTAGCATCATGCAATTGCTTAGTCTTTTTCTTGTAAAGCAACGAGTTTTCATAGTCATTGGCTCGTAATTCATCCTTTTCGTTAAGTTGGTGTGAACCGGCTTGGTTTAAATCAAAGTTATCCCATTTGAGAGCCCCTGAAGCCATATGCTCTAACTCGAATGGGAGGTGGCATGCTTTTCCATAGACAAGACTATAAGGAGTACAACCAATTGGTGTCTTAAAAGTCGTCCTAACAGCCCACAAAGCATCATCAAGCTTATCCGACCAAGAAGCTCGATGCTCTCCCACCGTTTTTCTAAAATTCTCTTTAAACCACAATTTGTGACCTCGGTTTGCCCATTAGTTTGAGGGTGATACGCGGTAGAAAGTCTATCTATAACACCATACTTCTGATAGCCCGAGGTATACCAAATCTAGCAAATAATTGCTTCAAGAACTTGACTACAACTCTAGCATCATTGGCAGGCAAGGCTTTAGCCTCAACCCACTTAGAAACATAGTCCACGGCTACGAGTATGTAATTATTGCCCTTTGATGATGGAAAAGGTCCCATGAAGTCTATACCCCATACATCAAAAATCTCACACTCTTGTATCAAATTTTATGGCATATCATCTCTTTGATTAATTTTTCTTTGTCTTTGACAAAAATCACAAAATTTCACCATCTCTTGGGCATCTTTGTAAATTGAAGGCCAATAGTAACCTGAATCAAAGACTTTCTTGGCCGTGTAGTTAGGCCCAAAATGGCCCCCCGTGGGTCCTTTATGGCAAGCTTCTAATATCTTAAATGCTTCGGGGCCATCTACACAACGTCTTATGATTTGGTCCGCACTTTGCCTAAAGAGGTAATGATCATCCCAAAAGTAATATTTTTCTTCCTTGAGAAACTTTTTCTTTGGTTTGGAAGTGAGACCCTCTATAAGCACATCCCCCACTAGATAGTTTGCAATATCTGCAAACCAAGGGGTGGCATCCTCTTGTGAATAGATATACATGATTTCCTCAAGTGGAAAGGATTCCTTAACTTCCTTATGAGGTAATTCTCCTTGAAAAAGATGCTCAAGTCTACTCAAGTGATACGCCGCTAAATTCTCGACTCCTTTCTTATCACGGATCTCCATAGAAAATTCTTGTAGCAACAAAACCCATCTCAAAAGTATAGGCTTAACATCTTGCTTTGTCATGAGGTATTTTAGAGCGGAATGATCAGTATACACTATGGTCTTCGAAAGCACAAGATAAGGTCTAAATTTCTCAAAGGCATAAACAATAGCCAGCAGCTCATTTTCCGTAGTGGTATAATGAAGTTGAGCACCCGTCATTGTCTTTCTCGCATAGTGTATAGGTTGGAAATGCTTATTAACTCTTTGTACCAAAACGGCCCCATGGCATAATCACTAGCATCACACATGAGTTCAAAAGGCAAATCCCAATTTCGTGATACCAAAACGGGAGCCTTAGTCAAATTTTCCTTAATAATGTCAAAAGACTCTAAACACTCTTGTGTGAATATGAAAGGAGTCTCTTTTTCTAAGAGATGGGTCATGGGTCTTGCTATCTTAGAAAAGTCTTGTATAAAACGCCTATAGAAACCCGCATGACCCAAAAAGCTCCTAACTCCTTTCACCGTGGTAGGTGGGGGAAGTTTGGCAAAAACAAATATTTTAGCTCGATCCACTTCTAAACCATTGTTGGATATCTTATGTCCCAAAACTATTCCTTCTTTGACCATAAAATGGCACTTCACCCATTTTAGAACAAGACGTGTTTCTTCACACCTCTTTAACATACGTTCTAAATGAGAGAGACAAGAAGTGAATGAATCTCCAAAGACCGAAAAATCATCCATGAAAACTTCCATAGTATGCTCAATCATGTCATGAAAGATTCCCTTCATACACCTTTGGAATGTCTCGGGGCATTGCACAAGCCAAAAGGCATTCTTTTATAAGAAAATGTGCCATAGGGACAAGTGAATGTGGTATTTTCTTGATCCTTTGGATCAATGGGTATTTGGAAATAACCCGAGAATCCATCTAGAAAGAAATAGTACTCATTTCCCGCTAAGCGTTCAAGCATTTGGTCCTTGAAAGGTAGGAAATGATCTTTCCTTGTGGCATCATTAAGCTTCCTATAGTCAATACAAACTCTCCAACCCGTTACAAGTCTAGTATGAATTAGCTCATTGTTCTCATTAGGCGCAACGGTGATTCCATCCTTCTTAGGCATACAATGCACCGGGCTAACCCATGGAGAGTCAAAAATTGGGTAAATCATACCCGCATCAAGGAGTTTGATAACTTCCTTTTTGATGACTTCATGGATTTTTGGGTTAACCCTTCTTTGGTTTTGAATGGCGGGTTTGTAATCATGCTCCATAAGGATTTTGTGTGTACAAAAATTTGGATCAATTCCCCTTATGTCGGATATTTTCCAAGCTATAGCTTTCTTATGTTTCTGAAGAACCTCTATGAGTTTTTCCTTCTCATCATCTTTCAAGTCTTTGGTTATGATAACGGGTAATTGGTCCTCTCCCTCTAAAAAGGCATATTCAAGGTGTGATGGAATATCCTTAAGCTCTAGGAAAGGTAGACTCTCAATGGAAGGTTTCACTAAGGGTGGATCATCATTGGTAACTTCTTATGGATTAGGTGAAGGAATGGGATCCTTATTGAGTAACTTTTGGATAGTGAGAATGTCTTCTTCCCAATTCATGGGAGAATCATCATTACCAATAAAGTTAGACTCAAATTCCTCTAAGAGGAAATCACTCTCTCCAAATGGTGTTAAGAAGGGAGTAATTGAGGCAACGGTCTCCACATGTGGCATGTTCTCACTATCATTCTTGGAAGATTCATGAAAATGTTCATCACACACCTCATCAAGAACATCCACTATAATAATTGTTTCACAAATTAAACACTAATTTCTCATCCTCAACTCTCATAATTAGTTCACCTTCCGCCACATCAATAAGAGTAGGACCCGTCCTCAAAAAAGGTCTGCCAACAATAAGAGGAAATCTCGGGTCCATATCATAGTCAACAACTACAAAATCCACGGGGAATGTGAATTTATCAACTCCTACAAACACATCCTCCACAATGCCTACCGGATAAGCTATTGAACGGTTTTCTAACTCAAGGGTCATCCTAGTAGGAGTGAGCTCGGGAAGAGAGAGTTTTTGCCAAACCGATATAGGCATGAGATTGATGCTTGCCCCAAGATCCACTAGTGCCATGCAATTTTCCACCCCAGGAAAATTACAATGGATCAAAAACCTGCCTGGATCTCCAAGTTTTGTTGGTAAAGTCATTAGCAACACGGCGGAGCAATACTCATTTAATGATGGGTTAGGCATATCCACCAACTTTTCTTTGTTTGATAGGATATCTTTGAACATTTTGGCAAACTTGGGCATATAAGCTAGATCTTCCGCAAAGGATGTCTTGATATTCAATTCTTTGAACATCCTCAAAAAGTTTGACACTTGAATATCATCCTTGTTTTAAGCTTTTCCTTTTTCAATCTTGATGGGTATGGAAGACTTGGTATTGGTGTAGGTTGAGTAGTTGTTGTTGAAGGGCTCCCTTTGTTGGTTTCTTCATTGATAAGTATAGAAGGTGAAGGAGATGTAGGTGTTGAAGTTGTAGAACTTGAAGGTTTTGATTTTGATGTTCTAGGCTTATCACAAGGAGGAACCATAGTAGGAGTAACCAAAGGATGTGTAGGAGGCATTGAAGGATCAATAGTTGTTTTTCCACTCCTTGTTGTAATTACACTTACATTAGCCCTTGGATTGGTTTGTGTTTTGAAGGAAGAGCACCTTGTGGTCTTTGATTAAGAAGCATCATAAACCTCTTGTTGGTTTCCTCTTGCATAGCTCTTAATTGATCGTGTGTTCTCTTCTCACTCTGACGAATCCTTCTTTCATTTTCTTGATATGTCCTTTCATTGTCTTGCTTCATCTTATGAATAAGCTCAATAGTATTAAACTCATTTGGCCCATTTCCTTGAAATCCTTGTTGTTGGAGAGGTGGAGGTTGATTGTAAAACCCTTGGTTTTGAAAGTTGTTGCCATGAAAGTTATTTCCTTGAGTTTGAAAGTTATTGGGTGATCTATTGTTGTTGTGTCCTTGGTAATTTCACCTTGGCCCTTGATTTCTTTGAAGCAATTGAGGAGGGTTTGTTTGGTTTTGGGTGGGTGAATGGTGCGGAAATCCAGGTAGAGCAAGGTAATTATTTGACTTGTAAGAGAGATGGTCAGGGTTGATATTAGGTTTAAAGTGCTCTCTTTGATCATCTTGATAGGCATAACATTGACCTTGAAAATTTTGAACTTTGTCACATTGTAGGTAAGAGTGAGGTCCTCCACATATCTCACAAATTAAGGTAATAGCATTCATATCATTGGAAGAGGAATTGTTCAAGGAAAAACTCCTAAAGGCTTGAATCATCTCTTGTTTGTTCTTTTCAATTACTTGAAGTAGCTCATCGTGACTCATGAGGAGTTGATTATCAATGGATGGATGAGCACTCTCTTGCACAACATGGACCCCCCCATCTCTTTGGTTATTTTTTTGTACCATGGATTTTGTCTAAATAATATCCCATGCTTGTTGTGTGGATTTTGAAAGAATATTCCAACCTGCGGATGAGTTAAAGGAATCTTGATGGTGAGGTCTCAATTCATTGTAGAAGGTATTGATTTTGTGAATTTGGTTAAAACCATGGTTTGGGCATTTTCTCAACAACTCTTTAAACTCTTCCCAAGCCTCACTTAAGGATTGGTCTTGCCTTTGTTGAAAACCAATGATTTGGTTTCTCAAGGTGGTGGTTCTCGAAGGAGGAAATAACTTATTAAAATATTTCTTGGTAAAATCTGCCCAAGTGTGAATGCTCCTAGAGGGTTCTCTATCTAGCCAATACCTAGCATTACCCTCTAAGGAGAATGGAACTAAGATCAACTTGATAGCATCATGAGGGACCCCATTATACTTAATTGTATTGCAAATGGACAAAAACTTCTTGATGTGATCATGGGGGTCATCCATAGGTCTCCCTAAGAAGGGTGTAGAAGAAACCATAGTGATCATATGTGTCTTAAGCTCAAAAGTTGTAACAATCCATCAATTTATGGTTGATATTTTATTCTCAAGTATTATTAAAAAACATTATTTTAATGTTATATTATGAACTCACTCGTTTTTGGGAAGAAATTTGGGTTTACATCTTGAAGTAACATCCACTACGTCTAAACCGGAAGAATTCTACGTTACGTGCTTACGTTTACATACACCGTTTTTGGTGACATGCCGACATTTCAGGAAATAAATTTATCCTTGAATATTATTTTAGAATTCTAAATTTGTGTTGGTTCATAAACTCATAAATTTACGAGAAGAGATTAGGACTTACGTGCATTATTTAACGTCCTTTACGACTAAACCGAAAACCCTAGGTTTACGTATTTATGTTTTTGAACTTCGTTTTTGATGAGACAATTTTTATTAGATTCTTTTTGTGTCGTTGATTCATAATTTATAAAAACATTTTTCGTAAAACGACCCGAGGGCACGTAAATCGAGGAAACTAGAATCGAGGAGTACCGGTAAATTAGTGGAGATGAGACAAGTTTACACTTGTCTCACCCCCACTATAGGTTGCAAGACTTAGCCAACACACCATATGTGGTGTCAAGTTTATATACACACTAGGACACATGTCCTTAGTGCATACACATACCACCAAACTAACAAAACTAGCTACACCATAAACCATTTCTCATTTCATACATGCAAAACCACTCAAACACTCTCTTCTCTCTCTATGAACGTCCATAGCCACCCTCCTATCACCATTTTCATAAAATTTTAACCATAAACAAAGGCTATAATCAACATATGTTGAAGCCTACTTGAAAAGATGAAGATTGGAGGTGATTATAACATGTGAAAAGGAGTTTTCATGTATGTCTTTGGGCTGAATTTCTAGAAAGAGTTTAGTGCTGATTTCATAGAGGTGTTCATCCATTTGAAGGACTCAAGAGGTTGTCTTGCTAAAGTTGAAGATTTGGTAACACGGAACCAAGCCTTATTCATCAAAATCCCATCTTTTCATCATCTTGGTGGTATAGAGATTATTTCTCCCTATCATCTTGTTATTTTGAATATGTAATATTGTATTTTCTTCATTTATGTATATGTATATGATGATGAATGATGATCAAAATATTATGTGGGGATTTGGTGTTGATAAACTTGGTTAAAAAGATTGAAAACTACATGTAAAAGTGGTAAAATCTTGCCTAAATAAGTAGGCTGTATAAAACAGTAAAGAAACTTATGTTAAATTGTTAAAATGGAATAGATGAATTAATATACAGTAATTTATAAGACTTGTACACATGTGATAGTTGGCCATACAATGGAATCTTTATAATGAGTGAGATATTAACAAAACAATATTGAAGTACAAATCTGAGTAGTCTGTTTTGGACGGACTGTTAGAGACATTTAGAGATAGATTGAGCAGTAGCTAAAACTGAGTTAATTGTAGAAAATAATATGTAGTTTGTGCCATCCAAAAATGAGCTTCTATCTCCTTGTAGAACACAGTATATGATAAAAATGGTGAAAGTGAAAATAATAATCAGATTTGTAAAATAAATGTATATAGTATAAAATGAGCACTTAAATAAAACTAATATAAAATGTTTATCTAAAACCCACTAACATATATATTACATATAAATAAGTATTCACTTTGATAAATTAATGTAACATTTTATAAAAATGACAATTTGATAAGTTTATAAGTTATAAAACTATCAACATGAGTTTTACGTCTTTTCGGCTAAAACCGATAAATTAACGTTTTCGTCAATTAAAACTTAGATGGTCGGACCCGTCTAATGTAAACTTTTTAAAACTCATATACTGATGTATAAGTACATGTTACAAGTAAAAACCGATAAAACCCGAGCTTTATAACATATGGACATTAACGGGCCAAATTAGCCTTATTGGACTATTAACCCAACTAATTTGGCTAAACACTAATGGACTTACACATTGGGCTTAACCCACTTGGGCCCAACATGTGAGTAAAGGCCTGATATTAAAAGTATAATTGGGCTAAAATAAAGTATTGAACTCTTAATGGGCTTTTAATTGGCTTATTGGGCCTTAATATGGAATTGGATTGAAACTAGTGAAACTAGTATAAAAATTTACCAACACATAACACTATAATGTGTATGAAGAGATAAAATCCCACTTGATCATCATCATACTTATAATATCATCGTATATATACACAACCATTGTTTTTATAAAGTCATTGGAAAAGAGTCTAAGACGAGTATTATTTGTCTAGGTTTCCGTGATTGAAGCACGTACCGCACATCCAAATCGCCGATAACCCGCCTTTCCCAATCAACGTGAGTTCATAGCCTCGCACTCTTTTAAATGTTTTTATGAAATGTTTTATAAACCCGCGAGGGATATGACATGTTAGTTTTAATAAAATAGGACATCAGTTGTCCCGATTGTTTGTTTATTGATTTGGACCCGAATGATTGTATGACCCGATGAATGATTATATGACCCGATGTATGAAATAAATTGGATCATTAAAGTTAGGTTATGTCACTAAAAGTCCCATTAGCATGAATTGTGAACTACCGGGATTTGGTAGACGATTATACATATAATAGTACTATTTGGGGAAGATCACCCTAGTTCGTGCCTTGACGGTTGATCCCCGTCGTGCCACATTGATTGGTATGTGAATTTATGTATGAGAAGATTTATATAAGCGTGATTATTGTGACGACACACTGTTTTAGATGGGCAAATGAGTTTCGGGTTAGCTACCCGTTGTTTATTATAGTAAGGTAGCAATGTCATGCGGCTTATAATAATCCAATAACGAAAATACTGTTATACGCATTGAATTACAATATATTTCTTGACTAGCAATACGGGGTCTTATTATTGATATTATGTTCGTGTTTTGGTTTTACATAACCATATTCATATAACGGTTTTTATTTAACTCTATACAACATTATAAAACGTATTGTATGATGTTTTTATGACATTGGTTCATATAATGGTTTTAAAGGCAAAATCCTATAGTATGATTTACAAAAAAGATTTGTATAAAATGTTTTTGGCTTATTTTATGGCCTACAACAAAGAATTGTAGAAAATGATTTTCGGTAATAATTTTATACCTATGATATATTAATGGATTTCATTGAACTCTATGAATTCACTCGGCGTTTTCGCTGACCTTTTCTTTTAACATGTTTTATCTCAGGTACTTGAAGGTAATTCTCGGGAAGATGACAAAAATTTATGGCCCGCACTTAAATAACAATTTCCAGTCAAATGCTTTTTAAAACTTGTATGAAATACTATGACTTGGGACCTATGTAAATTTGATATTCATGAATGGAAAATGCTTTATTATTAAACGACGCGATTTTTAAGCGTTGTCTATGATTTGAGTAATGTGCTATCCCGTAACACCAATGACTCTTCCGCTGAACAAAAGTATGAATATTTGGGGGTGTTACAAAATTATTTGCGGGTATATCGGGTATAACAATAGAATCGGCATTTCCCTCCATATTTGACTGGAGGATCTCCATCAATGGTCTATTATCAACGGTGGCCATGACTTCATTTAAGGGGTCGAAAGCATGATGCTCGGGATCGGCTTGATGGACAGTGTTTTTCTTGTTCTTTTTCTTCCTTTTGGGAGGAAGGGGTTGCACACCGAAAGGTATATGTGCACGCGCTCGAGTGCGCATGCAACTAAACTCGAGGAGTGAGATAGGAGCTCTCGGTCGAATTTGGAAAGAACGGATTATCCTTTCCGAGGTTCAATAAGTAATATCCACAAGAAAATATAATATATGTAAGTAATACATGGGTGGCAAAACCCCCAACAAGCTTTCCTTCTTAGAATACTCACTAGTGAACGGGGGGAATTAAAGGTGCTAAATATAATCAATAACATATTAAATATAATCAAACGCAGCGGAATATGCACCTATTAACGGATCCATAGAGTCATATGATCAATCAAAAGAATAGACAATAAAATATACCTTTGTAGCGTGATTCGGTATGATCGAACCAAGACCATCACCAACACATGATTAGGATCAAACAGAGACAATTTACTCAAGAAACCAAATGATCAAAATAGATCACCTCTATGATGTATCCATACTACACATCACAGTATACCAAATAGATGCTAGTCTTTATAACCCGTAACCTTCTAATAGCCTTTTTCTACGATAGAAAAAGTAAGAAGATAGAAAACTCAAAACTAATTCTAGCCTTTCAATTTTTTCCATCACCAATCACATGTGAAAATGAATGTAACGTTTTTTGTTTTGTTTTTTTTTTGCTACTGCCTCCCTCAATGATCAAAGTGAAACACTTTAAAAAAAGACAAAAAAAACAAAACGTATCACATTCATTGCCATATTGATTCGGAAATAAAGGCCTTCAATGGGCTTTATGATTTAGTTTTTTATTTCAAATTTTTAGTAAGTCTATACTTAGTAATTTAAAGCCCGGTGGTTATTTCGAGTTACGCAAGGTTCTAAAAATATCGTAAATACGATAAACACGATATATTAAAATGGTACCTCAGTGTATATGTGTGTGACCCCATAGGCTCACATCTATCTAGCCTTATAATTATTTATTATGACACGAGCACACTCCAACAGCTCCCACTGGCGCACGTCATAATAATCAGGTAATTATACAAGCAATGGTTAGCGTCTAGCAACACGCCAATGCCCCCAGAAACATATGAGGATAGTTTCTTAAACATCTCATTTAAATGGTTTAGATATCATTCATCCTTTTGTTTCAGATACTCTGTTAAACTTTAGACATCGATCAACAGTCATTCTTAAGTTCAACTATTCTGTTTCTCGATATAGATATTGAACTAGATTGCCAAATTAATCAAGTATCATCTTAATTACATTTGGGTGTGGCCACACATACATCTGTACAATTCATCAAGGAGCCCAGTAGTATCTAACTCCAATACAAGTGGAGGAACAAATCCTATTTTGATTGCACGTGTCGTTCATGTGTTTCACATCACACCTGAAAATGGTCTTTATAGCAGCCTTGTTCAGGACAGCGTTTAACCATATCAAAGATTGACATTCCACACATACAAAACCTACTTGCATCTCAAGTCTAAGGATGAGATATTTAACCACTTGCGAGATTCACTATTGACGACGATCCACGTAGTGAATTCTCGTAGGTTGGGTTAATCCAATGTTCATCCAATGAACACATATGAGTTTGGCGGCAGCGTCAATTAATATTCATTCACAATGAATATGACCAACTCACATTTGTCTTAATTCGACAATACTCCCGTATCGTCAACTGACAATGGATAAATTAGAATAACTAAATTATTCATGGATTAAACATGCTAATATAGAACACATTAGTACAAATGAAGACGATCTACTAAGTATATCAATTCATTATTTAGTAAAACTGCTTAACGTTCCATTATCCAAATACTAAAAAAAACAGATATACATGAGACTACTCTAAGGTCAAAGTCCAATGTTCCAAGCATGATGAACATGTTTGACTACAAGACATTGAATTTACACATGTACCTGTTGAGTTGTCATCTGAGTGAACTTTGAGAATACTTATTTCAGAAACTCACAAATAGTGAAGATTTTGAATAATACGATGATTGTCATTTTGTATATGTGCGCTCAAGTGCTGATACAGTAATACTAGCATCTCCATAGTACATTACATAGGTTGTTTGAAGCAAGTAGAACACCTATTTAAGACAATCTTCTTAACAGCTTCCCAACTGTAAAGTATTCTTATATTACTAATGAGTAGTGCAACAATGCTTTTCATCAAGCACGTCTAGGTAGTAGTATTATCATTGAAGATGAAATCCTACTATCACTAGTATTGAGTACCATCTCAATCAAAGTAAGCATTAGTGTATAAACTCAACACTAATCTTATTAGCTAAAATCCGTAAACGATGATCAAGTATATAGTAGTCTAATGACTTTCACTTAGATACTTTGTGATCAGTTCATCTTGAATTCATGCAAGTATTAACATTAGTCTAATACATCACATATCATATGTAACGAATCCACTAGGTAAACTAAAGGTTTCCATGTACATAATCAATCTTATCACATGAGATAGAACTTTGAGACTTTCTCAGTGATGTGTCATATTTAGACTTACTAACCGCGTATGCCTTTTCATAATAAGCATATGTTCCAAGGTTATATGTGTTATTTCTTATATATCTCAATAGAAATATATTCCAAACCAAGGATTAAAACCTAACTTTGATGGAATGTTATTTCCAATATGTCAACAACATATGAGATTTAAGAACAAACAAAACAATATGCTCCTACTAGCTTAAAGACTTTTCTTTGTTTTAATCATGATCATATCCTTGATTCAAACTTAAGATTCCAGCTCCTAGATGCATGCTCTAATCCACACTTGGATTTCTAGAGTTTGCACACCAATTGCCATATTTCATATTCATGAAATCAAGTATGGTAATTAATATCTTTATTAATACAACAAACGTAAATAGAATAAAGCATTAAATCATGATCAATTGCTTGAGCATGCCTTAAACTCTATTCAAAGAGAGTGTATAAATGTGTACAATTTTGTCCATATTTATCTTCTCATAGAAGACCATGTATAACCTATTAGTCTTACTGATTAGTGAAAGCTAATCAAATTCCAAAATTGATTTTCTTTTATGGATTACATCTAACCATTCATAGTTTTGAGTCATTCATTAGATTCCAAATCTAAAAACGAGTCTCGATAGTTATGAGGTTCACTATGATCCTCTAACTCAGATTCCTCAACTTTGACATGACATTCATATCTTCAGGTGCTTGAGGTATCCTTGCGGATATACGAATGGGAGTTACAACACTTTGTGGCTTTTGCATTTACATGCTCTGCCTCAATTGTGTCGTTCACTAGTGTATTAAGAAGGTTGTATTTTATTCATTACTTTCTTCAAAGATGCATAAAGGCTCCCACTTGCTTCTTGTAAGAGGAAACTTTCTCCAAGTACACAGCATGTCGAGCAACAATGAATTGTTCTCGTTTTGGGATGTATAAAATACAATGAAATTTCTTGATTCAAGTTTGTTAATAACACGTCTAACATGATTTTAACAATTTCAAGAGTTCAACTAAGACTTACTAGGAGTCATCCCATTCCATAAATTGATGGTTTCTTAGTTACCTTCTTGTTTGGAACCATATTGAATAAGCACGGGCTCATTCAAATTTTTGTTAACCTTAATAAGATACGAGAGAGAGAGATTAGTTAATGTTATCAAGGATCAAATAATAACAATAGTATTTGATTTTACACATGAGACAGAGTGTTTCGATTGTGAGACAATATCACATTTCCTTTGATAACCTAATAATCTTTGGCTCACATATTTTATAATTTGGTCAAACGAAATTGTATAAACAATATATTCAAGCCGATTGCATGCTATAAAGTATGATTATTTTAGCAGTTCACGAACTTCATGTTCATGTTTTGACAAGAAAACATAACATGTTAGTTGCTAAATTTACTTTATAAGGTATTGAACAATTTAATAACTTCATTGTATATGCCCAAACAAGAAGACATAACAATTCAATTATTTACTTTATTTTATAAGTCTTTGACAATTCAAGTAACTTCATGTTTACGTCTTTACTTGAAGACATAAGCATATTATAAATAAAGTTTATTGAATGCCTACTTTTGGCTTCAATAGTATTCTCAAGTTAATTTATACACTTCATATTTATGTCTTTACAAGAAGACATATGCATATTATCTAAACCATTTAGGTAATGTGATGAAGTAGTTTTTATGATTTCTTGACATTACTTCTCTATTAGACAATATACATCAATATGTATAAGTCCTAGTAGAATATTATTAGCCATATTATGTTGTACCTTGAACACTCTAATATTTCTCCCACTTGAGCATGGCACAACATCATATATGAATAATATTAAAGTGTCACTAATATAATATGATTTAAGTCATACTCAAATCAAGCTTGTATAGAAAGGTTATGTAGAACTTTATTTTTTAATAAGCAATCATGCATAACTATTTTTAGATAACATTTTGGGAAACGGCATCAGAAAAGCGACTAGTTATCTTTCAGTATAATATGCACTAAGGCTTAGAAAACTATGATGTTATTTCAAGACAATCAAAAAATTAAGTGGGTCACTTACAAGGTGATAAGCTCATATCTCCACTGAATAAGACAACTTTACAAGTGTGTCCTATGGTTAAAAATGCATTGCTTCCATTAATTTAGACAACATTTTGAATGTATCTATACTAGTGAAAAAAGCAAGTAGCAATTTGTATACTTTATAGTACTTTGAATGTCTACACATTATAGCCAGTGTGAGTCTCGTAAACTAGTAAACATGTACATAGATATTCAAAGAAAAGTATCAAGTTCTACTATATTTGTAATGAGATTTCCATCGATGCCATTAACTTGAAAGTTTTATATGCAATTCCTCTTTCTACTTTAACTCAAAGGTGTGTAGAATCTTATGGAACTTATTTAAGTAAGGAAAATATACTAGAAAAACATGCAAGTAATTTCCTTTCCTCTCACGGTTTATTGAGACTTCAATTTCTAATCAAGACTCATATAATATCTTAACACTTTAAGATGTGCAGCCGTACTTAATCGCTTTGTCTTGTATCTTACAATACAATGTGATTTCTTGAGTAGGCGTGCTTTAAGTTTGATTAGAATTGAGAAGATTTAAGTGTTCCTATTATAGATTTCTCATACACGGAGAAAGGATGGGAACGAGTCTTGTTATTACAAGAAAAGAAGACTTAGTTTGTCTTCCTCTATCACAAAAGGAGACAAACTTTGTTTACGGTCTCACGCAGAGATAATAATCACCTTGGATTACAATTCACATTCGTCTCACAAGATGCAATAAGTAATTGCAGGTGATCTCAAACGATTGGACGGCATGACTTAAATTTAAGACGGGTATAAAAGTTTGATTTACAAATCAAAAGTGCGTACGAGGAAGCATGCATTCATCCATCGTAGCACAAGTTAAAAACATTTCTTAACTTAAGTCTAATCTTGTTTTAATTTATGCATGTCAAGTTGTCCAAGTTAAAGACTAATATAAAACCTAAGCGGAAGTATTATTAGTTTAGACAATGCATAAAATAAATAACATTCATAACATGTTATGAATTATTATGAAAACAAGATTTTTGTTTTATATCGTATTTAAACATTAAACTAAATCAAAGATTTAGTTTTATAAATGGTTTCTGATTGGTATCAAGTTTTATAAAAATATTTGCAAGTTATATCAAGATATCAAGCAAATAAGCAACCACACAACCACAAGTATTCAAAGCCTCGAACCAATGAAAAACCTAAGCTTGATCTCGTGAGCCATCACGAGGACCAAGAAGTCAACTAAGGGTAAGTCAACACTACCAAAAAGTAGGCTCCCACTTGCTCTAAGACCATCAAGAGCAAGTAGAACCGAAAGTGAACATGAGGCCCAAAACTGCCATAAAATTTCAGTCAACTTCTAGGGCCCAAAACCCATAAAAGGATTCTTCCCTAGCCTGAGCTCCAGTTGAGACTTTTGAAGGCCCATGAGTTTTGAATCATAACACCAAAATTGGGCTTCTATCTCCTTATAGAACTCTGGGAAATCACATTTTAGTGCAGGTCACTCAGCAGCTCCGAATTTCACAATATGTCTTTAATTCTTTAGTCATTCCCATCCAAGCATCGGTTACAATTGATTTATGACTAAAAACATTTAACCTATCATTAAACTTACTGTAAAGTGCCCAAACAATGGCTATAATCAACATCAAAAACATATTAATTAAGCCAAAACAATGGCAAACCCCAAAACTAAAATTAAATGCAAATCAATACACAACATGTCACATTTGGTCTAGGTTTTCATCATCTTTGCATACGAAACATAATAATACCATAAGATTATGAATATAACAAGGTGTTGGATAATTACATAACCAAACATGCATGTATTTTTCATGGATATAAAATAAACAACAAGATACACTTGTTAGCCAACGAAATCGAAGCAATAATCAACAATTAATTAAACCCCTGATTGGTACGTGTAACCAATGACCTTATGACCTTAAAACCACATTTTAGAAACCTTATAATTATCATATAATTACAGAAATAATGGTCATAAGGGCTGTTGAAAACCCGATTAAAAAATCGTTCCAAAAAACGCGTTTTAAGTCATTTTACACGTACCCGGTAACAAACCCATTAAAGTATGCGTAACCCGTGGCTATTAGACCATTAAAAACAGATTATAAGACCTTCTAAAAATCTGTAATAAGTCGAAAATAAGGCCATAGGGGCTATTTTAAAATTGGCTTTACAAAACCATCAAAAACACTTATTTTTAGGCATTTTTACGCATACCCGATAATCATATGACATCTATGATGGCTCTAATACCACTAAAGGTGCTGAATATAATCAATAATATATTAAATATAATCAAACGCAGTGGAATATGCACCTATTAACGGATCCATAGAGTCATATGATCAATCAAAAGAATAGACAATAAAATATACCTTTGTAGCGTGATTCGGTATGATCGAACGAAGACCATCACCAGCACATGATTAGGATCAAACAGAGACAATTCACTCAAGAAACCAAATGATCACAATAGGTCACCTCTATGATGTATCCACATTGCACATCACAGTATACCAAATAGATGCTAGTCTATATAACCCGTAACCTTCTAATAGCCTTTTTCTACGATAGAAAAAGTAAGAAGATAGAAAACTCAAAACTAATTCTAGCCTTTCAATATTTGCCATCACCAATCACATGTGAAAATGAATGTAACGTTTTTAGTTTTGTTTTTTTGCTACTGTCTCCCTCGATGATCAAAGTGAATCACTTTGAATAAAAGACAAAAAAACCAAACGTATCACATTCATTGCCATATAGATTCGGAAATAAAGGCCTTCAATGGGCTTTATGATTTAGTTTTTTATTTTAAATTATTAGTAAGTCTATACTTAATTATTTAAAGGCCGGTGGTTATTTCGAGTTACGAAGGTTATAAAAATATCGTAAATACGATAAACACGATATATTAAAATGGTACCTCGGTGTATATGTGTGTGACCCCATAGGCTCACATGTATCTAGCCTTATAATTATTTATTATGATACGAGCATACTCCAACAGGAATGAGGTGACGCGTAGCTCTTAAGTACCTTTTTCCTTTAGGCTTGCATTTTATAGCAAAGCCGCCTTTCTATTCACTTAATAGTTCGTATTCTTCGAATTCTTGCCTATTGGAAGTATTTATCTATTTTTGCCTTTAATTTACTTTGATCGATACACGAACATAGGACCGGAATGCCCCCAAGCACGGTGTATTGCAAAAGCAATACTTATGGAAGTATGTATATTGAGTGTTCGTATCTACGTATATGTATTTACATATAATATTATAGAGAAATTATTTATGTATTTATTGAGTTTTTAAGAAAATATAGTATGTACGTAAAAACGAGTGAATCCAATATAATACAATATATTTTTGGTGTAATCTTTCAGGAAAAATATTACTTTTTGAATTTTTTTATTTTTTGGTTCAATTCTTAGGAAACAGTTGATTTTGTGGGTTTTTTTTATCTTTTTTATTTATAATACGTAAAAGGAACGTTCACAAGGTGAACGGATCCTAAAATCCAATCGAAACCGTCAATCAATCGTCAATCGTAATGTCATTAACGGGCAACAACACCATTTTATATTTCACTTTTCAAGATCGTAATTCCAAACTCACAACAAATTGATTGTCCAAGTGATATCAAGTTTTTAATTCTTTTTGGTTGTTATAAAAGTTTTGGTATCTAGGTCAAATTCAAGAAATCACGTAAAAATGGTAAAAGTAGTATCACTACGTAACCGTACTACACTAGAAACATATTTCAATTGTCATAATTAAATCAAGAAGTACAAGTTTTAAATGCACAAATGGTAAAAATTCTTAAAATGTGAAGTGTCTAAAACTTGAAGGACCAAAAATGTAAATTCTGAAAGTTAAGGGACTAGAAATGTAAAATATAACAAACTAAAACGACCAAGTAACAAATTTGCAAAACTGATTAACAAACTTGTACCTAACCCAAAATATAAGGACTTATAATTGCAAGCCCTAAAAAGTTAAATTTTCAAAAGCTGATTAACAAAATCTAAAAGTCTAGGGACCTTTAAGCAATTAAACAAAAACTAATAACAAAAACGGGTAACACAAATCCATTAAGCTCGTATGAGCTTATTATCCAACAAAATAAGGTCTAGTTTTTTTTCAAACTTCTGAAAATCCAAATTTAGATGGATGTGTCAAAGGAAACTTGCTGAAAATAGTTAGAACTCAAGTTAGCTTATTCTAATAAGCCCAAAATAAGCTATCAGCTGAAATAGACATCGACTATTTGATTTTTCGACTGAAAATGATTAAGCTATTGATTAAAAGGTTGGAATGTCAGAAATTATGGAAAATGATTCAGTGAATAAGCTGGAATCTCAAAATAAGCACAAAGAGCTTATCGTTGACTTTTGTTGACCAAAAATTTCCAAAAAGCTGGAAATCTCCAAAATGCAATAAAACATGTTTGTAAACAGGACTGTGCAAGAAAATTGCTAAATCTATGAAGTGGATTTGTGGGAAATGATTCAACAATTAAGTATTATCACAGAAACTTGCAATTGCTCATCATCTTATTAATAAGGTGATTCCTAGCTTATTTCTTGATATTGTATTGTCTACCCTAGTATAACTGAAAGCTTATATGTTGAACTCTATCTAGAAACAAAAATCAGCTTCTAACATTCCCTAATAAAGATTTGCCAAATGATTGAAATCTGCTTGTTTTTGGCTTATGAAAATGACCCAATGTTTTTCTATGCAGTTTGCCTTTGTGACTTATACTTTGACTACAAAAACTCACAAAGTAATTTGTACTGGTCTAGTAAACGTGTAGATGCACAAATCCACTACTTACAACAACTGAATCACTAAATCAATTTTAATCTAAACACCACTTTTAAACTATTATGAAAAATTAAAACAGATTTATCGGTCAAAAGTTTATGAAATCATGATAGACTTATCTGAACTTGTTAAACAACTCAAATGAACCACATTCAAGAAAAAACCAACAAGTTAACACTATAGAACTCAGATAAGCAATTTGATGATAGTTAAGCAATTAAAGACCAATTGTTATCAAGCTAGAACTGATAAGAAGCTAAGTATCAACTAACAATATATCAAATGATAACAAACACACCAAATGAACACTTAATCAATCACAATTCAGCAGTTAAGCTATGAGCCTAAGAATTGAGCATGGCAAGACATTTTAGTGGAACAAAAATGGGAATTTCAACACCTTTTAGCACTGAAGCCTCTGTTAGCCTCAAAATATTGAGTCAAACAAGAATGTTCGGTCATAGGTTTATATAGTAACATTTAGTAGAACGTTCTAATAGTTAGTTATTATAGTCGTGACATTACGGGATTGATGGCTAGCTTAAAAGGCCTCTTTCAAGGTACTAAGCACTTATTCAAGCCTGGCCTAATCAAACTATAATCAATTAAGCCACATGTAGGAAAAGGCTATAAATACCCTTCCTAGCATGTTAGGAAAGGTGTTGGTTGTCTCATTTTCTAATCTAATCTCACAAAAGTTTAACACACACTTCTCTCTACTTTCTCTCACTACTATCTCTCTCAAGAAACCTTCCATCTTTTATCTACATTTCTTTCTTCTTTATTCGTGTAGAATCATGACAAATTTAGGGACCACAATTGGTATCAATCCCCATGGGGTAGTTTTTGTGATCCGTTTGTGCTATTATATTGGGTTCGTGTGATTTACTCCTAACATCATCCCGAATTCAAGTATTTTCTTCTTTTTCGTTGTGTTTCGTGTTCTAAATCATACTATAGATTATCTACATACTTGTGGTAAGATTTTGGTTACTTTGGTTTGGATTGAAACACGAATTCCCAGGTAAAGTTCTCATCTTTCTTGTTGCCTAAAAGTCTCGAACTCCTTACTTGTTACGATCTGAATATTGCGATTGCATAAACCTGGGGTTTCTACTTGTGATCGAATATCACGATCACATCATACGATCAGTGACTGCGATCACTCGTGACGATCAGTGACTGCGATCACTTGTTACGGTCAATGACTGCGATAACTCGTTACGATCGGTATTCTTTCGGGAATTTATGTGAGTTAATTATAAGCCTATTCTCCCATCGCTTGCTAATTAATTTATCTGCAATAAATAAGGTTGAATGATTTGAAAAGTTACTTAGCTTCTAGCCCATGATCGTTTAAAAGTTGCTCGGTATGGATTAGAGTTCATAGCCAAGGCATAACTTATTGAAGCGGGATGCGAAGATTGGCATGTCCAAAAAGGTCCTAACAAGACATGAGGGCTATATTTTATTGCTAAAGATCTCAAGTGATGTGAAGAATCATTTATCAAAAATCAATATGAAGGATCGAGACACACGACGAAAAGCAAATACTCCTCAAATGTCATGGAGAAGTCTATCCAAAAAGACCATAACAAGGTATGAGGATAAATGAAGCCAAGTCCAAAAAGGAGGCGGATCGTTGTATATCAAAATCCCAAATAAAGATTGGAGAAAAATGAAGAAGTCCTGGTCCAAGTATGAATCTCTCAAAACTTCAAGTGAAGAAATTCCTATATGAAGAGAAGAAATTCCTATATTTCATGAACGTCTCTCAAGGTTGGAAGTATAAAGTCGCTGCTAAATATCGGTCCGAGAAAGGTCTCAAATCGTGAAGCAAGTTATGCCAAGATATGAACTTTATAAAGTCCCGAGAAGCAGTTTTAAAAGATTTTGTCCTTTAGCTAACTATTGATTAAATCGTTCACTTTATTTTCGGCTTAATAAATTATCGAAATAAGTCAACAATGCATCCTCGTGATCATTCAAGACAATAATAAAATATAAGAGATACACCTAGGAATAAGGGAGTCTAAGTGAATAATTAGCCCACATGAGTTCGTGTTAGTTTGCTAACTTATAATAACAATGATCTTGTTTTTGCACTTGGCATGGAAAAGTGAAAAGTCGGGGACGATGAATCTATTTGAGTTTTATGATCCTAAAAGTTATTTTTCAATAATGAAAGCAATACATTATGTCTTTGCAAAATAAAATGTCATAAGTTGAATAATGGTGTAGTTAGAGTTTTATTTTATCATTGCGTGTGGACACGACAATAGCTTAGAATGGGGGATTTTGATATGAGTGTTATTACTCATATCATTTGTATCTAGAAACGAACAATAATTGCACAAAATCAATAGAAAATGCCTTGTATTCGCTTGTTTCTTGTTTGATGTGTGTAGGTACCAAGTTCATGAAAACCGGCAAAACCGACAGAAGTTTGATGAAAAGATCAAGGAAGCCAAAAACAAGTCGATTTAGGACGGGATACGAGTTTTTGAGGTTTATTAGGCTTTGTGGGTCCCACATATGCTTAATAGGCTTTTAAAGCCCATAATTAAAGCATTTTATATCTTTTGGATCAAACAGCCCAAGTTCAAAAGAAAGAAATAAAGGACGGATGATTGTTTAATTCTCTTTGGTAAACAAAGTCCATCAAGGCCAAGAAAATAATATGAGACGGTGGAGTATTAATTACTTGTTCAAAGATCCAAGAAAAATGGGACGGTGAAAGTTATTTTATAACTTTTTTTTTTGGTCAAACATTACTCACCACACACATTTATCTCTCAATACTCCCAAAAGTCTTTCTTCTTCACCCTAAAGCAAATAACCAGTTACTGTCCTTAACCCTAGTCACGAAAATACCGAAATTAAAATAGGGCTTTTGATGTACTCGTGTGATTGACACGAGTGGTTAAATAATCCCCAAAGTTTTCGGATTGAAGATGATGGAGGGGTGTAGGTAACGTGGCTGTATATCCTTTCCTGATTGGTTGAAACAGCTCACTCCCCTCAATCCACCAATAATCATTCTCCACCTCAGCAAGGAACTAACACAAAGAAACACAAAATACGCCACGGTGGCGATCCGTGTGACCTGTGGGTATTTCTCAGCCCTTAGATTAAGTTAAAGAAGAAAGAGAAGGAGAAGATTCCAATCCGAAGGCTCAAGATCGTTCTCATCATCAACAACCCTCCCTCGTTTTAGCTATAAAATCCCCATCCCAAAATCAGTATGATTATCCCTTTTTTTCCTTTCTAGTGTTATAATGGTAGTTTAGTTTTAGAATAATTTGTATTATTTTCTTTTTAATATTGTAATTCCCGAGTTTAATGAAATAAAAATTTTATTTACTGTTTTGAATAATTTGTTAATTTCAGCTTTATAATTTTTCTGAAAATTCTTGCATTCTATTGCTAAATAGTTATTACAACCGTGAATCATTTGAATTAGCTTAATAAATAGCTAATTGGAGTGATTAAGTGAGATTAGGGATATTATACATTTATCCTACTGATAAACGTAAACAAATGAAATTGGTTCGAGAAAAGTTGTGATTCGAGATGTTTGTAATGGAGGCTTGTGGAGTTCTATTTTCGTGATGTTTTATCTTAATGTGGTGTCAAGTAGAGAATGTTAAAGAGTGCTCAGCGCACATCTTCGTCTCAAAGAGTATCTTCAAAAAGGTTTATATTCATTCCATTAATTTTATGTTAATTTAGTTTTAATTGTTTGTTTTTATTTGTATGATGTGATAAGATGTCTTAAACTGTTTTTCTTTATCTGTTTAATGTGTTTTTTTTCTTCAGGTCTGTTAGTATTAAGTTTAAATATGGACCTGTTGAAGATTTTTGGTTATTCCTTAATGAAGCTATGAATTTGATGTAGATCTGTTAAGTTTTAATCTAATAAATTTTGATTACTTTCTACTGATTATAAACTAGAACATGAGTGTTGCTATAGGTTTCCGTTTGTTCGCTGATTAATATAACTCAGTTGTGAATTACTCGAAGATTGTTGTCATTAATCTATACTACTAGAGATTACCGTTGCTCATGGTTGCTGGAATATTTGTCTTCTATAGCTAAATCTAATGTTATGGTGTTCTCAGTAACTAAAGTAATTGATGCAAATGTTAGTTCACTTATTTTGGCCGTAACAAGAGTAATATTGATATGCCATATGATTGTAGCTACTGATGGAATTGCATCTTTGCTGAATAAGCTGTTTGCTTCTGCTTACTTTTGTTCATAACATAGATTATTATAGTATCAGTTAATGTAATTGAAATAGGGGCCGTGAATCTCATTCTTTAACTTATTTGGTTAGATGCTGATCCCGCTCGATTTAAGAGTTCGGCTTGTGATAGTTTGTATTATTGTTGCTGAATATTTGTTAGAATGTCCTGTGATCTGAATGCTCCGATATTCAACTCTTAAAATCGTTTTGTGTTATTGGTTTCGATCTGCTGTAACATTTAGATATTTACTATTTGTCAGTTCTGTGTTCTTGTTTTAGGTATATGATCTTGAGTTTGTTGTTTTGGTTTACTTTGCTGCCATGTTACTATGAATATAGGATCTGTGACTTTAAGAATTTATGATTGCCTACGTGGTTAGTTTTCGTAATCTGCTGTTTCTTTTAGTATTGAGATGTGATAGAGCTGATTGATTTTGTCGTAAGATTAGTCTTGGTTATGCTGTTTGTTATTGGCACGTCTAAAAGTCACTGTGCTTTGCTTTAAGTGTGTCGTTAATTCCTCGCTTGTTAGATTGATGTTGTTGCTTCATAACTGCCAGTAGGATACTGATGTACTATTAATTTTGATTTTCTCGTTCGTGAGTTGATGTTCAAAGTTTACTGAATTTTTCCTTTCATTTGTTGCTGGAAAATTTTGCACTGAGTTTTATATTTCTGTTGAGCATTTCGGATTTGAGTTTTGTTAGTTTCTAGATTATTTAAAAATAACTGTGCGTGAGTATTACTGTTTTAACTGTCATTTTTTACAATTTGTCTTGTAATTTACCAAAAAGCAAATTATTTTTCAAATTTTGCAACTTGCAGGTCTCAAACTCGAGACCTGCCCCTCATTCACACAACGTGATATCCAGATTGTCTGGTTAGTTATTTGTGTTTTATTACCATCTTATTAATTAATAAAGTCACTTTAGTTGATACTGTCAGATTTATATGGACGTTTTTGTTAATACATTTTTTTTAGTTTTAATAATTACTTTTAATCTTTGTTTTATTTAATTTGGGAAATGGAAATATTAGTTTAAATAAATTTATTTAAAGTAAAAAAAATAATAAAAATAAAAATAAAAAAATGTTTTATTAATTAGTTATAAAGATTTGATTTTAAAGTAGATTTTAATTAAATTAGTTTTATAAATATACTTTCTTGATAAAAAGTAAAAGTTACTTTTGAATAGATTTTATATATTTTTAGATTTTTAAATTTCCTTAAATAGTTTAAAATTACTTTTAGATAAAGAGTTTAAATTTTAAAATTGATTTTTAATAGAATGTTTATTTTTAAATAGTTAAATTGTCCATTTTTTATATAATCGTCTTTAGATAAAATAATTAGGGTTTACAATTCATGCACTTAGGTTTAATAGTAGGATTAATTTTAGTTTTAAAAACCGAAAACCAATTCAAATCAATTGTCAAAATCGAAACAAAACGTCTCAAATTCACTCGATCTTCGTGTACAACGAACTTGGTTCATCACGTGTTTAATTGAATTCGTCATTGGTAATATTAGTCTATTACTTTTTCCTAAAGGTAATTTTCTAATTTACCCTATAACGTATCTCAAATTATCACATATACTTATCTCCGCACATCACCAAGCCACACACAACTCCCATCCTTTGCATGCTTCATGCTATATTTCATCGATTACCTGAAACACATGCTTAATTGGGTCAACAAATAATGTTTAGTGGAATTCATAGGTTTTACAATCTCATTTTGAACATATGTGTTATAAAAATCAATCACGATCATTCATAGAATTGTCGATCAAACAATCTATTATCAAGGTTATGACAATTGTGTTTAAGCTCATGACACTAATCTGTTAACTCAATCACCCGCGTAATTATTACCGGTGTGATTAAGATGAAACCATTGCCCCTTCTAAAGGCATCAGTTGCAATTATACCTTATCTCTTATCACAAGTTATCCGTCCGCAGGGGGTACTTAACGTACTAGCCCTCGTCTCGGATAGGGTCGTCAACCCCATAGTACTATCAATTGTATAAGCGGCTATTTTCAATCCACACAAGGATTAAACAATAGTTAATAGTTCATGAATATAGGGTCTTTTGCAACTAGGTACTCAACACAATTTAAGGCAACATTCAGGTCCAACAATCATTCATGACATATGTTCATTTTATAAAACTAGCATGCATCTCCCTCGCGGGTAAAAACAATTTAAAATAGTAGTAAGCGAGGCTACAAATTCACACCTTATGTATATAGAAGTAGTGGACGATACGAATGACGATCACTGACGATGATGAGGATGCCTGAGAAATTCAACACCTAAAAAACAATAACGCGTAATGAGTAAATCTCATTTATAAACTTCAAGTACTGTATAATATGTACATATTAGTCAATTGTGATAATTACAAACTCACGCCAAAACCAAACAAATAATTGTTATTAGTTTTATACGATTCATCTACGTTATTAACGTTATTACCCTTTTTACATTTTTCGCCAATACTTACCAAAAGTATCGGCTGTTTTCTAAGACTTAAACCCTTTTATAAAATTTAGGAAAATTCTCAAAAATACCTCAAGACCTGTAGAAAACTCATTTTTAATCCCATTAAAAGTTCTCACTTTTATGACCCGTTACTCAACACATTACTAAACATACGTTTTTCGGACTGATTTTGCACATTGACCATGTTGGACTTGTTTGACCCATTTAAAATATACCATTGACCCGTTCAACACCTAAGCCTAATTATAGACTCACAAATGCAGGTTTGAGACCAAAAATCAACTTTTAATCAATTACCAAACTATATCTATGGTCCCAGGATTTGACCAAAAACCAAACATAATTTCGGATTATGTAGGTTCTCATCTCCCGGTACACGTATTTTCAAAACATCATAACTTTTGACTCGTTAGGAGTCGTAAGCTCTTTCTTATATCAAATCGAAGCTAAGACGACGATCTACAACTATGTACTAGTCTCATGACCTGTTTACAAAGTCAAACTCATGAAAACAAGCCTAAACAATCTGCCTAAAATTACCCTTCTCAAAATCAACCCAACACTTGTTTCCAAACCATTTTATCGACACCTAGCCTTAACTTAATCACTCCTAACCATGTCTAAACTTCCTAATAATTCCTTAACACCAAAAATATAAAATCCACTCTAAAACCCATTCACTAAATCAAACATGCAATAAGCTTAACCCATTCAAAAACATCTAAAACAATAACTGAAACATGAACCCACAAGCAAAAACATCAACCACCAAGATCCACCAAACACCCACATATTGCCGTGGGGTGTTGGTGATCAAAACACCCCAACCAAATTGATTTTGGTTGGTTTGTTGGGTGATTATTCATCACTTACACACTAATAAAACATGCATTAACCCCATTAACATCAGAACAAATTTTTGAAAAACCCATTTGATTCTTGAAAAAATTTTATGAATGCATGTTGGATTAAAATACATCAAAACACTTGAAATGGATAATCTAAATGTGGTCTGACCTTGGTTTTAATCAAAACAAAGTAGAACAAAAAATATGGTGGTGGTGTGGTGGTGTGGCCGACGACCAAAAGAGAGAAAAGAGAGAGAGTGAGATTTTTTAGTAATGATTTTATGAATGTGTGTGTTTGATTTCCCTTTTTGTAAATTTGGGAGGTCCTTGTGTGCAATTTAGGCATTCTTTTGGCCTTGTTTAAAAAAGACCTCAAATGTTTGCGGGAATGACTTACTAGTCGACTTGGAAAATTTTGCGGGAGTCGGGGGTCATCCTGAACACTCCAAAATACTTTTAGGACAATTTAAATGCACCCGGAAAGTAATAAAACACACCCGAATCGACTTAACACGAACCGAAAGTAAAATCCTCGAAAAAATATAATATCGATAAAGCGACAATAAACATAGAAATTTGGGCATCCATCGGGATCGTAGTCGTCATCGTTCTTCTTATATCGTCAATCGTCAAGATTACGACCTCAAACGTTGGTTTCAACCAAAATGATAAAATATATAGTAAATAAAATATCTTAAAAATTTAAAAAATAGGCGTAATTTAGGGTAAGATAAGTGTCCTCGGTTTCTGGGTATCACATCCACCCCTCCTTAAAGAGAGCGACGTCCCGGCGCTCGCCTCTTCTTATAATCACTTTTCGTGCCGCTGGAACAGATGACGATATCTCTCCTTGAAAAAGGCCTCACGTTCCCAAGTGTATTTCGGTCCACGTCTAGAATTCCATCGCACCTTCCCAATGGGAATTCTGCTATGCTTCAGCCTCTTGACCTCTCGGTCCAAAATTTCCACTGGTTCCTCCACGAAATGCATTTTATCGTCCAGCTGAATCTCGTCCAAAGGAATCAACAATTCCTTATCCGACAAACTTTTCTTCATATTTGATACGTGAAACGTGTCGTGAATAGCACTAAGCTCATTCGGCAATTCTAACTTATATGCTACCGGTCCAATTCGTTTAACAATCTTGAATGGTCCAATATACCTCGGACTCAACTTTCCTTTCTTCCCAAAACGAATCACACCCTTCCACGGCGAAACCTTAAGCATGACCATGTCTCCGACCTTAAACTCCAACGGTTTTCTTCTATTATCGGCATAACTCTTCTGTCGGCTTCTTGCAGCAAGTAAACGGTTCTTAATTTGCACAATCTTCTCTGTCGTCTCCAAAACCATTTCGGGCCCAGTCAACTGACTCTCTCCTACTTCGCTCCAACACACAGGAGATCTACACTTCCTTCCATACAACGCTTCGAATGGTGCAGCCTTGATGCTCGCATGATAACTATTATTATACGAAAACTCCACTAGAGGTAAGTGGCGTTCCCAACTTCCTCCGAAATCAATCACGCGTGCTCGGAGCATGTCCTCCATCGTCTGAATAGTTCGTTCGCTTTGGCCATCAGTCTCAGGGTGATAAGCCGTGCTCAAACTCAACTCGGTGCCCATCGCACGTTGAAGAGATTTCCAAAATTCTGAAGTAAACCTACTATCGCGATCTGAAATGATCGATAAAGGTACACCATGTCTGCAAACAATCTCCTTCACGTACACACTGGCAAATTTCTCCATGATGTCCGTCTTCTTCATAGGTAAAAAGTGGGCAGATTTTGTCAATCTATCCACTAATACCCAAATCATATCACAACCACTAGGAGTTCTAGGTAAACCCGTCACGAAATCCATAGCGATCTTCTCCCATTTCCATTATGGGATCTCAGGTTGTACCAACAGCCCAGACGATTTCTTATGTTCGGCTTTAACCTTCGCACAAGTCAAACACTTACTGACGTAACGAGCAATCTCCGCCTTCATATTCTGCCACCAATAGACTTTCTTTAGATCATGATACATCTTATCCGCTCTAGGATGTATCGAGTACTTAGACTTATGAGACTCGTTCATAACCAAATATCGTACTCCAGGCATTCCTTCCTCGGATGGACACAACGGTAACCAAATTTGATTCTCAAAATATCTTAGCCCGTCTGACCTAACCACAAAAAGAGGTTTCAACAGTCTCCCCAGATTCTCAGCACCAACATTTTCTTTCATTAATCCATTCTCTTGAGCCTTCAATATTGTTTCGGTCAAATCAACACCCTCAGTCATCACTAATGCTCTGACTCTCAAAGGTTTCTCTCTATCCTTCCTACTAAGTGCATCCGCTACAACGTTCGCCTTGCCAGGATGGTTGTGAATCTCGCAGTCATAGTCACTATGTAGTTCCACCCATCGCCTTTGTCTCATATTCAACTCCTTTTGGTCTAAAATGTGCTGCAACTCTTGTGGTCAGTGAATACAACACACTTAGTCCCATACAAATAGTGTCTCCAAAACTTAAGCGCAAAAACTATAGCTCCCAATTCCAAATCATGCGTAGTGTAGTTTTCTTCATTCTTCTTCAATTGTCTCGACGCGTAAGCAATCACCTTCTCACGCTGCATCAACACATCTCCATAACCTTTACGAGACGCGTCACAATACACCATGAAGTCTTCGATTCCTTCTGGTAATAACAAAATCGGAGCATAACACAATTTGTCCTTAAGTGTTTTGAAAGCGATTTCTTCATCATCTCCCCATTCAAACACCCGATTCTTCTCAGTAAGCTTAGTCAACGGCTTTGCAATCAACGAAAACCCTTCGATGAATCTCCGATAATACCCAAATAAACCAAGAAATTGTCAAACTTCAGTCGGCGTTGTCGGCGCCGACCATTCCTTGATTGCCTCAACTTTGGCAGGATCCACACGAACTCCTTTGCTATCAATTAAGTGCCCAAGGAATTGCACAAATTCTAACCAAAACTCACACTTTGAGAATTTCGCGTACAGCTTCTCTTTCTTCAACAGATCCAATATCTTCCTCAGGTGCTTCTCGTGTTCTTCCTTGCTCTTGGAGTAAATAAGAATATCATCGATGAATACAATGACAAACTTATCCAAATACGGCTTGCACACTCGATTCATAAGATCCATGAATACTTCAGGCGCATTTGTTAGCCCAAAAGGCATCACTCGAAATTCAAAATGTCCATACCGCGTACGAAAGGCAGTTATAGGAATATCCTCCTCTCTAACTCGCAGTTGATGATACCCTGATCTCAAGTCGATCTTTGAGTACACACAGGAACCTTGCAATTGATCAAACAAATCGTCAATTCTCGGCAATGGATACCGATTCTTAACCGTCAACTTGTTGAGCTCTCTATAGTCGATACACATCCGAAACGACCCATCCTTCTTCTTTACAAACAACACTGGCGCTCCCCATGGTGATGAACTCGGTCTAATAAATCCCTTATCCATCAACTCTTTCAATTGATCCGATAACTCCTTCAACTCTGACGGTGCTAATCGATAGGGTGCACGAGCAACTGGTGCAGCTCCTGGCATCAAATCGATTCGAAATTCGACTTCACGGGTGGGCGGTAAACCCGGCAACTCATCAGGAAAAACTTCCGGATATTCTTGAATTACAGGTACCTCTTCCAACTTTGCCTCTAAGTCACCATCACTAGAAACTTGTGCCAGAAACACATCAAATCCATCTTCTACATACCTCATCATTTTCAAGCAAGATATCACTTTCAAACGAGAGGTACATTCGTCTCCTTTCACAGTCAAAACCCTATTCCTCAACGGGATTTGAACTAATATTTCTCCACAAACGATCACGACACTATGCGCCATTAGCCAATCCATTCCAACGATCACATCGAACGATCCTAGCTCTATAGGCATTAAGTCGATATCAAAGGCATAATTCCCTAACTTCAAGGTACACCCTCTTAGTATAGAATTTGTACTAACGATCTTCCCATCGGCTAATTCCACGTTATAATTAGTCGTTAGCATTACCGGTTCTATATTTATATGACGACTAAATTTTACATCTACAAAGCTCTTATCGGAACCATAATCAAACAATATACTAGCATAACGAGCGTCAAGTAGAAACGTACCGGTAACCACATTCGGGCCTTGCGGTTTATCAGCGGTACCTACTCGATACACAGCAACAACATTATTTCCTCCTTGTCTATTTCCAGTTTTCGGGCAGTTCCCTTGCTTATGCCCCCTTTCTCCACACCCAAAGCAAACCATCACCTTCGTGGCATTTGCCCCAGTAGCCACCCCTTTAGCTCGGCAATCTGCAATTCTATGACCCGCTTTTCCGTACTTTCCACACGCAGGTAGGAAATTTCCTATATGGTACAAATTACATCGACCACAATGAGGATTCACCTTAGCTCCTCTAGGGGTAGTGACAGCCCTCATCCCATCATTTCTTCTCTGGTTGAACTGCTGGTTGCGGTTCTGACCTTGGTTGTTACGGTTTCCTCCACGATTTTGACCATGGGATTGATTCCCCTGAGCTGCTTCCCACTTTCTCTTGTTCCCCTCGGCAATGTAGTCCTTCTTATCTTGCAGCTTGACATCCATTAGTGCGTGAGCCATTTGGACTGCTTCATCGAATTACCCAGGCTTAGATGAAGTTGTCTCACCCTTGATATTGCTTGACAAACCCTTGATGTACTGCTTCATTTTCTTGTGATCATCAGCAAAGGCATCGGGACACAAAAGGCTCAACTCATTAAACCTCCTTGTATACGCGGTGATGTCATTGTTCCTCAAGGACAAATGCCTTAACTCATCTTCTAGCTGACCCAGCTCTTCTTCAGGACAAAAATTTTTGGTCAAGAGTGCCTTGGTAGCAGTCCAAGTCCTCGCATTTGCTACCGCTAATCCGACAGTGGCCACTTGATTGTTCCACCAACTTAAGGCGTCATCGAGAAAAGTGGCAGCTTCAAACTTGACTTTATTTGCCTCTGAACATCCGCTAATTTCAAAAGTTCTTTCGATCTTCTCCAACCATCTTCGGAGTTCTAAGGCTCCGCCAGTACCACGAAACTGCGTGGGACCGCATTTCATAAACCAGCATAAGTACACTCCCTTGGGGCTTGCTATCTTCCTGCATTTCCACCTTGATCTAGGTTTCGGTTTGCACGATCCGCTTCGAGTGCATTTGCAATTGCTTCTTGAATCATTGTGTTCACACGGTTAGCTGTCAGCTTTGGAGGCATGGTGAATTCTCAAGTACACCTCTCTGCAAAGACAGGGAAAATAGAAAACAAGGTAAGTATACACATCAAGATTAAGATGGATTTCTCTTTCAAGACATAATATAAGTACAAACAACACATCACTACAAGGTTACTAATATTATTCAATCACATCACAAAAGAGCAAATTAAAGACATATCATAGATTATGAAAGGTAAACATGGATTGCATTGATAAATCAATCAAAATCTGTGACAAGTAATGCCACTACAACCATACACCAACAAACTTAAGTCATCAAGTTTTCATCATAATACCATCATACAGGAGTCTAAAATAGTTCGATTACAAGGATCAAAAGATAAAATAAAATACAAGTAACTAGTCACGTGGTGATCCACACGACCTCTGGATGGTAGTTCTTCTTCATCCTCCTCGGGCTCTTCGTCACTGTCTTCTTCGTCCTCGTCCATCTTCCTCTTTACCTTATCACTCGGCTCACACTCAGTTACCTTCTTCGTTCCAGAAGTAGATCCACACTCCACTGCTACCTGATTCCCTAAAGTGATACACACACCCCTAGCGGGTGGCTGGACCATGAAATCATTAGCCTCCAGCTTCGAGTCATCTACAAATCTCCAAGGCAGAGATGCTCTAACACGGTGCTCCCAACTTCGCATCCTAGCCAACCTCGCCTGATACTCCCTAACTTGCTCAAGACTAGTACTCAGGTTTGCTATCATCGATCTCAAACTATTAATATCACTCTTATTCGCTACTCCATCAAATTCAACCCTTGCAGTTCTTGCCAACAACCTCGGATGTGCCCTCTCCTTCTCGTCAAACCTTTTGATTACTCTAGTTTCCACCACGTACCGTTCGTACATCAATCTATCCATTCTTCTCAAGACAAGAGGAACGTCACGATAAGCTCTTGGTCCGGGGCAGATAACTCTTGCGATGTCCTGATGAAGAGAATTAGCGCTTGCTGCAGCGTCGGAACTTCTAGGGATACCTGGCATACCAATCAAATGAGAAATACGAGTAGGCCTTGGGACGGTAGTACTCCTTCGATCGGGGTCCTGAGCTTGCACATTGTCCGTCTCGGCTTGTCCTCCAACAGTCGCTCCAACATTTCCCCCTTCGTGTCCTACGACATATTCGTCTCCATTTCCGTTAGGCGGTACCTCGGCCATTCCTGCAATAACAGAGAATTTTGGAGGGCACGTAAGATTATTATTCAATATTTATAAATACATGCATGCAAATGCAATGCAAAGGTGGTACACATGCCCAAAATGCGATAATATGATGCTCATGCATATGTAATACAAGAATTACGGTATCGAGTACTCCACGTACAATTTCAACGTTTACATATAGTAGTTCAATATCTACGTAATAAATACTCACACATATTACTTCAACTCAAAGGTATACATCTATACTATCAATACTGAAAATAAACCTTACCGGAGCCATGCAGGATAGTTGTGTGCTTGCATAATTTCTTATGACACCAAACGTTATAGTTTAGGATTTTTCAAAACGACCTAGTTCTCTATAACTCATGGCTCTGATTACCAATCTCTAACACCCCCACAAATGCTATGCGCAGTGGAACTACAACATTTGGGTGCTAGACAGTTATCATCACACACAAGATATATCAAACGACTCAAAGAGACGTAAAAGTTTTAACATAAATTAAACATTGTTAAAAACATACAAGTCTACGGTTTTCCAAATCCCAAGATGATAAAACACAGATTTAGCGTTTTGGTCCCCACGAATCTCAACCCCAAAAGATACATTTTCGTTAACATGACAGAAAATTAAAAGTGTTCAAGTTAAATAATGGGTGGAAAACAAGTAGACGCCAAGCCACACACAACTCCCATCCTTTGCATGCTCCATGCTATACTTCATCGATTACCTGAAACACATGCTAAATTGGGTCAACAAATAATGTTGGGTGGAATTCATAGGTTTTACAATCTCATTTTTAACATATGTGTTATAAAATTCAATCACGATCATTCATAGAATTGTCGATCAAACAATCTATTATCAAGGTTATGACAATTGTGTTTAAGCTCATGACACTAATCCGTTAACTCAATCACCCGCGTAATTATTACCGGCATGATTAAGATGAAACCATTGCCCCTTCTAAAGGCATCAGTTGCAATTATACCTTATCTCTTATCACAAGTTATCCGTCCGCAGGGGGTACTCAACGTACTAGCCCTCGTCTTGGATAGGGTCGTCAACCCCATAATACTATCAATTGTATAAGCGTCTATTTTCAATCCACACAAGGATTAAACAATAGTTAATAGTTCATGAATATATGGTCTTTTGCAACTAGGTACTCAACACAATTTAAGGCAACATTCGGGTCCAACAATCATTCATGACATATGTTCATTTTATAAAACTAGCATGCATCTCCCTCGCGGGTAAAAACAATTTAAAACAGTAGTAAGCGAGGCTACAAATTCACACCTTATGTATATAGAAGTAGTGGAAGATACGAATGACGATCATTGACGATGATGAGGATGCCCGAGAAATTCAACATCTAACAAACAATAACGCGTAATGAGTAAATCTCATTTATAAACTTCAAGTACTGTATAATATGTACATATTAGTAAATTGTGATAATTACAAACTCACGCCAAAAGCAAACAAATAATTGTTATCAGTTTTATGCGATTCATCTACGTTATTAACGTTATTACCCTTTTTACATTTTTCGCCGATACTTACCAAAAGTATGGGCTGTTTTCTAAGACTTAAACCCTTTTATAAAATTTAGGAAAATTGTCAAAAAATACCTCAAGACCTGTAGAAAACTCATTTTTAATCCCATTAAAAGTTCTCACTTTTATGACCCGTTACTCAACACATTACTAAACATACGTTTTTCGGACTGATTTTGCACATTGACCATGTTGGACTTCTTTGACCCATTTAAAATATACCATTGACCCGTTCAACACCTAAGCCTAATTATAGACTCACAAATGCAGGTTTGAGACCAAAAATCAACTTTTAATCAATTACCAAACTATATCTATGGTCCCCGAGATTTGACCCAAAACCAAACATAATTTCGGATTATGTAGGTTCTCATCTCCCGGTACACGTATTTTCAAAACATCATAACTTTTGACTCGTTAGGAGTCGTAAGCTCTTTCTTATACCAAATCGAAGCTAAGAAGACGCTCTACAACTATATCCTAGTCTCATGACCTGTTTACAAAGTCAAACTCATGAAAAAAAGCCTAAACAATCTGCCTAAAAATACCATTCTCAAAATCAACTCAACACTTGTTTCCAAACCATTTTATCGACACCTAGCCTTAACTTAAACTCCTAACCATGTCTAAACATCCTAATCAGTCCTTAACACCAAAAATATTAAATCCACTCTAAAACCCATTCACTAAATCAAACATGCAATAAGCTTAACCCATTCAAAAATATCTAAAACAATAACTTAAACATGAACCCACAAGCAAAAACATCAACCACCAAGATCCACCAAACACCCCCATATTGCCGTGGGGTGTTGGTGATCAAAACACCCCAACCAAATTGATTTTGATTGGTTTGTTGGGTGATTATTCATCACTTACACACTAATTAAACATGCATTAACCCCATTAAGATCAAAACAAATTTTTGAAAAACCCATTTGATTCTTGAAAAAATTTTATGAATGCATGTTGGATTGAAATACATCAAAACACTTGAAATGGATAATCTAAACGTGGTCTAACCTTGGTTTTAATCGAAACAAAGTAGAAAAAAAAATATGGTGGTGGTGTGGTGGTGTGGCCGACGGCCAAAAGAGAGAAAAGAGAGAGAGAGTGTGATTTTTTTGTAATGAATTTTATGAATGTGTGTGTTTGATTTCCCTTTTTGTAAATTTGGGAGGTCCTTATGTGCAATTTAGGCATTCTTTTGGCCTTGTTTAAAAACGACCTCAAATGTTTGCGGGAATGACTTACTAGTCGACTTGGAAAATTTTGCGGGAGTCGGGGGTCATCCCGAACACTCCAAAATACTTTTAGGACAATTTAAATGCACCCAGAAAGCAATAAAACTCACCCGACTCGACTTAACACGAACCGAAAGTAAAATCCTCGAAAAATTATAATATCGATAAAGCGACAATAAACATAGAAATTTGGACATCCATCGGGATCGTAGTCGTCATCGTTCTTCTTAAATAGTCAATCGTCAAGATTACGACCTCAAAAGTTGGTTTCAACCAAAACGATAAAATATATAGTAAATAAAATTTCTTAAAAATTTCAAAAATAGGCGTAATTTAGGGTAAGATAAGTGACCTCGGTTTCTGGGTATCACACTAAAGTTGCGGGTCCATCCACACACCAACGAATAATCAGATCAGCACATTGTTTGAAAAGGTAAGGGTCGTCCCAAAAATAGTGTTCAGTGTCTTTAAAGAACTTTTTCTTTTGTTGGGACGTTAACCCTTCCTTGAGAATTCCACCCGCCAAGTAGCTTGCAATGTCCGTAAACCACGGGGTGTCATCAAGATTAGAATTGATAGACATTAAGGCCTCATGGGGAAAAGAGTCTGTTAGCCCTATATTTTATATAGTCAAACAAGAATGTAATAGGTTATCTTAGTCGTTAAAAGGTCTTGTATTGTAATAGGTTAGTCGGGAAAACCGGGCTTGTACTTTAAGCTAATATTGTATAAGTTAGGGGCGTAAGCCCAAGCAAAGCCAAGCCCGGCCCAAGGAAACAAAGCCCACGGCCCAAAAGGCCAAGGGTATATATACCCTCTTCCATGTGTGGAAGAGGTTGTTGGTTACCATTTTGTTTCTCTCTCCAAAAAGTGTTTAACCTTCCAAATTCTCTCTTGTTTCTCTCTCTACTTTCTTCTCTTTCTCTCTCTAAATATCTCTTCTAAATCTTGTGTTATGGATTAAATAGGAACAACAATTGGTATCAAGAGCCTATAGTGGATAGGTGATTGAAGATTCGTGTGGTGTGTTCTTAATTTTTCGTGGTCATTTTGATCTATATATCACGTCCCAAAAATTTTTCTTGTGTTTTTTATGGTTTTTTTCTTGATACAAATCTTCTACATAGTTGTGGTAGAGATTTGGTATTGTTACCTTGGCTAAAAACACAAAAAGTTTGGGTGTTTTGATCATTTTTTGGCTTAAAATCACGAATTGGTTGAGTTTTGTCCGAGAAAAGTGGGAATTATTCCGATTAGGTCATCAGAAAAGGGCTTACAGTTATTCCGGTCAGTGTAATAGGAATAGGGTTTATACATTCGGATTGGTCATTCCAATTTGGACATTCCGATTTGTCATTCCGATTTGACATTCCGATTTGAGTATTCCAATTTGGACATTCCGATTGGCATTCCGACAAGGACATTCCGATTAGGGTATTCCGATTTGACATTCCAATTTGGCATTCCGACAAGGACATTCCGATTAGAGTATTCCGATTTGACATTACGATTTGACATTCCGATTAGAGTATTCCGATTTGACATTCCGATTAGAGTATTCCGATCAAGGTCATTCCGACGAGGTTATTCCGATGGACATTCCGATGGATATTTTGTTTGAGTAATTTTTAGACTTAGCCACTATCTAGACTAGTTTAGGAACATCGTTTACACGAAGAGTTAAAAATTTTAGGTCAAGTAAAATCAAATTTTTTCCCTATTAGTTTTTGGCTATTTCTAACTCAAATTTAAAATTTGGCGATACAAAATTTTTCGGCTTACTGTTTTGTCAGACTGAGGAATTTATTGTCGGACTGAGAAATTTTTTTTTGGAATTTTCGGAATTTCAATTTTAACCACACCTCATCACAACAAATCCACTAAGATATGCAATTCATTCACAAGTAATCACCATGTCTAACAACAACATCAACATTGCAACTGCTAATCAAATTCGTTTGGAACAAGGTGGCAACGGTAATCCACCTGTGCTCACTGCCGGTTGCTACGTTCAATGGAGATCTCGTTTTCTCATATTTTTCGACGGAAAAGAAAACCGAACTGCTCTTCGTCACTGCCTTGAGAATCCACCTCCAGTTTTTGAATTCAGACCAATTACCACACAGGCAGAGGATGGTACTTCATCAACTATACGAGCTATGGAGGATTTTGACACATGTTCTGCTGAGAAAAAGAAACTCCTCCAAGCTGAAGCTGATGCTGTAAACTTCATACTCACTGGAATTGATAACGATATCTATTCCACAGTTGATGCATGTCATAATGCTATGGAAATGTGGAATGCAATTCATCGATTGAAGAAAGGTGAGTCGATCAATGTTCAAGATCTCGAGACTAATCTACTTTGGGAGTTTGGAAAATTCACATCTGAAGATGGTGAATCCATTGACTCATATTACTCGAGATTCTACAAAATGATGAATGAGCTTGTCAGAAATCAGTGCACCATCTCCAATCATCATGCCAATGTTCAGTTTCTGTTGATCCCAAAGTCAGATCTTAAACCTTAATAGCTTGTTTAAGGGTTGTGATAGAGAGAAAGAATTCAATCTAACACTAGAGAAACTTTGCAAAACAAAGTAACTAAACAAGATGCGGAATGTAATGTTTAGCACAAGAACAAATGTGATTGAAACGTTGAACTTTAATATATCAAAGATATACGAATACCCTGAAATGGTATTAGGGTTTACAAAACATTAAAGTAATATAATGAAAGACAAATGAGAAAGACACCCTTTGCATGCTAACCTAGTGGGTCCTTTTATAGCCACAAGGACTCACGTACAAGATCACTACTAACAAACTATGGAAAGTATTAAGGAATAATAACTGAAACGCGTAAAAATCTATTCCATGTTTATCTTTGACAGCAGGGCCTTTGACTTCAGCAGGGGAACCAATCCCCCTGCCTTTGTTATTTAGCAGGGGGAACTTACTCTAGCAGGGGTACGGATAATCAACTAGCAGGGGAAACAACTAAGCATAGATTTATTCCCAACAATCCTCCCCTAAACTTGTGCTTTCCCCTAAAGACAAGTTTCTGAATAAATACTAGTTGATGAGGATGCTTACAAACTTTCTGGCAAAACCTGACTATGAACCATTCTTACCAGATCATAAGCAATAGGCTTTTTAGCATCTACAATTAGGTTAGCCTGTGCCAGTTTCTTCAAGGTGTCCTGAGAGAAGGGATAATACCTATGATTGAGCAAGTACACACTCACACCTTCCATCACTACCTCATAAACCCCAGAATTAGTAAATAGCTTCCAATACAACAAATCTCCTTTATTCACTGCATCAAATATAGGATCAAATAACTCATGCTCATACATCTTATGCATGCACTCCCAGATTACCCAATCCTTCTCCACACCATCCATGGTAGGAGGTTTTGCAGCAAACGTCTTCTTCAATATTTTCCACAGATCTTCTAAGTCTTCACTATCCAAAATTTGAAACATGACATCTAGACTTAGAAATGTCTGTGCTGTATTGTCAGCTCTTGTAAGCTTCCACCAAGTCCTCCCTTTGTGTTCATAAACAGCATACTCTATGATAGCAAACTTCTTTCCAAGTTCACTAGGTGAGATATCATCATTTTCTTGCAGAATTAGCTGTTTATCAATTTCATCATTTGAAGGCCTTTGAGACTCTTTAGTAACTGTGCCCACTTTCTCCATTCTCTTGAGTCTCTTTGCTGCTCTTTGTACATTAAGTACAGACTTCTCAAGTACTTCTGGAAAACTTCCACCTGCTTGATGTAATGCCCCTGCTTGTGATGATGCACCTGCTTGGGATGATGCACCTGCTTGTGTAGTTTCCAAAGTTGTCTCTCCAGATTTTCTTTTCTTCGATTCTCTAGCTTTCTGTAGCATTTCACTTTGTCTCATAAGATACTCAGCTTCTTCAGGAGTGTTGATAGTCATCCAATCCTCCACATCATACAATTTTAGAATTGGTCTGACTGCTCTTTTTATGGCTTCAAAACTCATATCACTGAAGTCACCATCCTTCCACTTTCTATGTCTCTTAAGCAAAACTTTGTAGTGTTCAAGTTGCCCTTTCTCTGAAGTTAGATACTTCTCACTCTGAATTTGAATTGCCCTTCTTTCCAGATACTCAGTTTGATATTTGTAAATAAGGCAAGTCAACTCATACCTGTCTTCCAAAGGAGCATTTATCAACTCCTTCTCCCATTGATCAAGAAATTCTCCAACATGAGGTACCCTATCATCTAGTTCCCTATGCATAATTTCAACCTGCTTGAGCATATCTTTGGGCCTCATCTTTTGCATTCTTTGGTCTTGCATCCATCTCCTCTTGGTGTAGCCTGAGAGCTACTTGTGCATTATGCGCTTCTTGAGCCCTTTGCTATTCAGGAGTTAGATGCTTGTATTTTCTCTTGGGCTGTTGCACCATGATTCCTTTGCCTATGTCTTTTGGATCCACTGCTGGTGCTGGTTTCGCTTTAGATGCAGGTTCTTTGGTTGTAATCCCCTTCTGAGCTGGTAGCTTCCTGTTCTTTCTAACAAAAGTTTGAGTAATACTCTTAGCAGGGGATTGACTTACAGCAGTGGGATCAGCAATGGCAGGGGAAACTTTTGAAGCAGGGGCTTCTTCTCGATTGCCCATGGTGAGCAATGTTTGAGCAATATCTTTGGTTGCACTCCCCTTGTCACTTCCCTTATCAGCACTTCCTTTCTCCATCCCTTTCTGAGCACTTGTTATCTTTCCATGTACCCCACCAGGATATGAGTAGTACTCAGTAGACCCCTCTGTATTTGGAACTTCCTCCCCTTTGGAAGCATCCTCATCTGTTGAAAGAATCAGTCTGGGCTTTCTCCTCCCCTCAAGAGTAGCAAGTCTGGTTTCCAAGTGAGTGATAACCAGACCTTGCTTTTTGACATCTTGTACCAGTTGTGCATTCTGCCTTTTCAGACTCATACACATTTTCGTCAATTCCAAATTAGTAAGAGGTTGCATACTGCTCTCAGTCCTAGAAGGGAATTTCTCCCCTTTTTGGATATCATGGAGTGAGGGAGAGGACTTATTGATGGTGTCACTGTCCTGCTCACCCCTTGAGGATGAGACAGTAGTGGCAGCCAAACCCCCAGGTTGCTCCAAACTCTTGGAGACTCTCCTTTCTGCTGCTTGTGAAGATTCACCAGGCAAGGGAGACCTGGCAAACCTGGATTTTAAACGCCTTTCTTGTTGTGGATCAGCAGGTGGTAGGTTCTTGGCAGGGGTATCAGAAGGTTGATGTGTGGCTGTTTGATTTTTTGCTTATTCCCGTCTGATTTGGTCCATCATAATTGAAGTGAGTGGAATGTTGTTGCCAGAAAACAGGGCTGATGGTGCAAGTAATGTGGTGAAGAGTTTGGTGGTGTGTTGGGTTGCTGAAAAATAGTTTTTGTGTTTAATGGTACCATGATCACTCATATTCAGCAGAATTTCTATAAACCTTGGATACACACAAAACTTTGAGTTGCTTGAAACATTTTTAACCATGCCTTTAAAAATCATTTGAGAAAAACAATACTTCCTCCCTGTTGCAAAGCAGATCAGGGCAGAAGCTATCTCACTACCAACTTCATTAAAAGCAGTGGTTTTTGGTGACAAACATTGCATAATTGTATGAATCAAATATTTCCAATGAGGGGCAAACTGGCCTTTAGCAAACTTACATTTTTTATTTTTAGAAATTTTGTACCCCAATCTAACAAGACCTGTAAAAATTTCAGCCTCAAAATAGTTGGTTATCCCATCCTCATCATCAAGGAGAAGATTCTCCCTGATGGAGGCAAGTGTAATCACCTTGGAATGACCATCAACCGTGCTTTGAATTATAACCTCTCCATTCACTGTTTTGGTCATGGCTTTAGACCAGAACTGTTGAATATGTGAGGTATAGATTCGAGGATTGATGAGAAGGGCCACTCTGAAGTACGAAGACTTTAGAAAGGCCACAACATCAGCAAACTCTGCTGGTTCATCATGAAGTAAAGCGATTTGGTTATGATTAGGAGCAATTTTAAGAGTCATGATAAATTTTGAGAATAGTTTGAAGGTTTATAGAGATGAGAGGTAAGTGGGATTAAGTCGAGGGAGAAAGATGGACCTGCTGGTGAAGGGAATTAAGTTTTTATAGGCGAATTGAAGAGCTGTGATTGGACCAAAATTTTCAAATTGCAAAAATATCAAAGATAAATCTTGATAAAAAATTAATTTATTTGAAATAAAAGGAAAAGATTACCAATCAGCGAAGAAAGCGCCTTAAATATCTTTTAAAAACAATAAAATATTCCCTAACCAAAATTTAAGCAAGCAGGCCCAACGGCTATGAACAGGGTAACGGTATTGTCGGTCAACGGTCAAACAGGGGAATGTTATGATAGCAGGGGAATGAAAAGATAAAAGCAGGGGAAACTTTCCTAGGGGTATTGGACTAGTCATGGAGAGACTAATGCTAACTAGCTCTTCTCTAATTGCACACACTTGTATACACAAGATAGATACATAGAAACTCAAGAGTCCTCTATTCAGCAATGGTCCCAATACAAAAAGTCAATACATAAGTCCCCCTACACCAGGTTATCCCAAGAAAACATGCATACCCCAGTCACCATCCCAACCTTGTCCTTTACCTATGGTTAGTCAGTCTTGGCAATGTGTGCCACACTTCTGTATTTAAACAGCAAGCTGTTTTAATAGAGAAATGTAAGCACACACTACAGTGCCTCAAGGTTTCAGAGTTCTGACAAGCTTTGCAGCAAGTCATCATTACCCTGAACCCTCACTCACCAGTGGATATGATCTAAGATCATATATGAGTATCCTAAGGATACCCTGAGTCCTAAAGGTGTGACCTAACCTCCCCTGAAACATAGAGTATATACTTGATCCACCAATGAGAATAGTATGCACCATATGAACCTCTGCATTGTTAGTCTAAAACCACATAGAACCACTTTTGTAAAAAGAAAACACCCAGCTTAAGAGAAAAATTCTCTTGGCAGTGGAATGAACCCCCAGCAGGGGAATCTGTGTTAAAAAGCAGTGGAATGAAAGAGATGGAAAAATGGACTAACAGTTATACAACAACAGCAGTGAAGCAACCCTGAGCATACATGACAAAATAGACATCAGATTTTAAGGAGTAACCATTCCAATACCTGCAACCAGATACTGAAACCTCCCTACTTCAAAAGCTTTTGTTAAAAGATCAGAAACATTAAGTTCTGTATCAATTTTCCCAGGGACAATCAGTCCTTTTTCAAAACAATCTCTGATAAAGTGATGTCTAATTTCAATGTGTTTAGTCTTGCTATGAAAAATAGGGTTCTTTATAATGCAAATAGTGCTGTTGTTGTCAATGAATATCTTGGTTTTAAGAAAGTTATACCCATAATCAAGAAGTTTATTTTGCACCCAAAGAACTTGACCACAGCATGCAGCAGCTGCTACATACTCAGCTTCAGTTGTGGATGTTGCCATGATAGTCTGCTTCTTACATTGCCAAGATATAAGCCTACTCCCCAAAAATTGGCATCCCCCTGTTGTAGACTTCCTATCATTGTTGTCACCAGCATAATCACTATCTGAATAGGCTATCAGCTCAAATGGTGACTCCTTTAGATACCAGAGTCCTAAGGTGGGATGACATTTTAGATACCTAAAAATCCGTTTCACAGCAAATAAGTGACACTCTGTTGGGGACACCTTGTATCTTGCACATAAGCAGACTGCAAACATGATGTCAGGTCTTGAAGCAGTGAGATACATAAGAGACCCAATCATAGACCTGTAATTCCTGACATCTATAGGTTTTCCAGGACCATCCTTACCCCATGGATGATCCTTGTCCATTGGAGTGGACACCTTCTTTCCATCAGACATGCCAAACTTCTTCACAATCTTAGCCACATATTTGTCTTGTGAGATAAATATCCCATCTTTCCGCTGCTGAACTTGTAACCCCAAAAAGAAGTTTAGTTCTCCCATGGCACTCATTTGGAATTTATCCTGCATCAATTTGGCAAACTCTTTGCTAAGCATAGAGTTAGTTGATCCAAAAATGATGTCATCCACATAGACTTGTACTAGCAGAAGGTCACCCTTTTGTTTCTTAGTAAACAGGGTCTGATCAATCTTCCCCCTGCTGAATCCATTGTCTAAGAGATATTTAGAGAGAGTACCATACCAGGCTCTGGGAGCTTGGTGAAGTCCATACATAGCCTTTTTCACTTTGTATACTTTGTCAGGATGTTCTGGGTCTTCAAACCCTGGAGGTTGCATGACATAGACTTCTTCATCAATGGTTCCATATAGGGAGGCACTTTTCACATCCATCTGGAAAATAGTGAAGTCCATGAATGAGGCATAAGCAAGAAATAATCTAATAGCTTCAATCCTGGCTACTGGAGCAAACACCTCTTCATAATCAATTCCTTCTTCCTGAGTATACCCTTGTGCCACTAATCTTGCTTTGTTCTTGACAACTATTCGCCTTTCATCCTTTTTGTTCCTGAGTACCCACTTTGTCCCAATAGGCCTTGCCCATTTGGGACAATCTACCAGAATCCAAACCTCTTGTATGTCAAATTGTAAGAGCTCCTCTTGCATGGCTTCAACCCAGCTTGGGTCATTTAAAGCCTCAAAAATCTTCTTTGGCTCTTCTTGTGACAAAAATGTAGTAAACAGACAACATTGCATGTTGTCATGATTGAACTTCATGGTGATGTTAGCAATGAAGTTGTGCTCCTTTGTTGTATACCTTGTATGTCTGGGGGCTTCAGGATTACCAATGATCTGAGAGATAGGATGATCCTTATTGATTCTGTAGGTAGGCTGCATGATGACTTATGTTTCATCTTCTTCCAAATCAGAATTGATGGGGCTATTTTGATTAGGAAAGAAGTCCTCAAAGGAACTTCCAAATGATACATCATGACCTAGAGATGGGTGCTGGTGAGCAGAATGAAGCTCTGAGTAACTAGGACCTCCACTCTTGATGATTCTGCTTCCACTGCTGGATATAATAGGACCATCATTTATGGGTGTAGATGATGAAATGAGTGGGGATTCTCTTTCTGCATCAGTAGTCTCATTAGCAACATGATCCTTTGTGGAAGAGGAAGCAATTGGTCTAGCAGGGGAATCTTGGATTCCACTGCTTTCAGCCATTCTACTGCCTTCAGCCATAGCAGGGGATGAGATTGGCTGTTCTTTTCCTAGAGAAGAATTATCTTCTTGAACATCAGCTTCAATAGGAAACAATGAGGGTACATTCATGTACCTCAGGGGTGACTTCTCTGCACCAGTGTTTCTTTAGTACCTGAAATGTTAGTTTTCTGCAAAACAACAGGTACATAATTCATAGACTTTGAAAGTACATCTATATCAAAGAACCAGTCAGGACCTGTTTGAACATCTTCAGGTTTGTCTTCAAGAAAGTTCACATGAAGATTTTCTGTGATTTTGCTTGTCTTCTTGTTGAAGACCCTATATCCCTTACTGTTTAATGAATAACCCACAAAGTATCCATCATTACCCTTTTCACTGAATTTACCTAGATTGTCAATAGTGTTCAAGATGATCACATGACATCCAAAAGGTCTGAAAAAGTCAATTAAAGGAGGTCTTCCATTGAACAGCTGATAAGGGGTATTGTTGTGTGCCTTAATTAACAAGGCCCTGTTTTGTACATAACAAGCAGTAGATACAGCTTCAGCCCAAAAGATAACTGGAAGTTTGGAATCAGACAGCATAGTTCTAGCAGCTTCAATGAGTGTCCTATTCCGTCTTTCTGCCACTCCATTCTGTTGAGGTGTTCTTGCTATGCTGAATTGCCTCTTGATGCCTTTGTTAATGCAGAAAGAGTCCAGTTTCTGATTTCTGAACTCACCACCATTGTCTGATCTCATGGTAACTACCTTCATGCTTTTTGATAGTTCAATTTGATTGATGAACCCAATGAGTATATCAGCTATGTCACTCTTCTCAAATAGAAAGAATATCCATGTGAACCTTGAAAAATCATCAGTAATCACTAAGCAGTACCATTTCTTCATTATGCTTGCCACAGAAGTAGGACCAAAGAGATCCATATGCAGTAGTTCCAATGGCTTGGTGGTGGACATACTTGTTTTTGATTTGCAAGATGCTCTGTGTTGCTTCCCTTTCAGACATGCAGCATAAGTATGTTCATTGGCAAAGGACTTGGAAGGAAGACCATGAACCAAATTATACTTTACTAGTTTGTTCATGTTCTTGAAATTAAGATGACCAAGTATTCTATGCCATTTCTTACATTCATCTACTGAAGTTTTGGCAATGAAACATGTTTCATTGTCTTGGAGAGATATGTCCATGAGATCAATTGTGTACATATTCTTCTATCTTGGTGTTCTGAGTACAATAGGAGTGTCTTTTGGCAAGACAAACTCCTTTCCTAACACCAAGCATTCAGTGTCAGTAAACAAGACAAAATTCTTGTTATCAGTCATCTGTGACACACTGAAGAGATTGTACTTGAGTTCTTTCACCAATTAAACATTGTCAAAGGTCATCCCATTAGTGACAATAGTTCCTTTTCCTGTTATAGTTCCATGCCCATCTCCAAAAGAAACACCATCATTGTCATGCAGGGGCACAAAGTTAGACAAGTAAGCTTTTTGTCCAGTCATACTTCTTGAGCATCCACTATCCCAATATGCTCTATCATCCCTTGTCTTCTTTGTCACCTGCAAAAAGAAAAACAAATTAGTTTTTCTTGGGGACCCAAGCCATTACAGACTTGGATCTACCTCGTGTATCAATGTAGGATAGCTTATCAAAAACTAGAGATACACCATTGGATTGAGTACCCCTTTTGGGTGCCCAAACCCAACGAGCTGAGGCTTTCACAGCTTTTCCCTATCTTCCCATGTTCCTAGAATACACACTTTTGCTAGCAGGGGATACCCCAGTTTTAGCAGGGGAATCTCTATGCTTAGCAGAGGGAACCCACCTTTTGTTTTGGCCTCTAGTCATGTGTTGGTAAGGTCTAGAGCCAGATCTATATGCAGTATAAGGTGTTGGGGTGGTCACAGAAGTGTTGGGCTTTGAGTGAACATCATTCTCCTTTCTAAGGGCAGGAATAACATATTTATCAGTCACCCTATCTCTCAAGGCAGGGGCAACAAACTTGGCAGGGGAAAAGGATTTTGCCCCTGCATTTAGAAGAATGGTTTTAGGTTGCATATCCTTTAAGGGATTTGCAGCCACCATCTCCATTGGTGCCTTACACTCTTGATAAGTGTGTTCAAAGCTGCCACATGTGAAGCAGGGCTTGGTATTAATCATAAAGTCTTCTCCTAATTGATGAGACTTTTGGTCATTCCAATTTCTTTGATTACCTCTGACATTCCTGTACATACCAGCATATTTAATGGTGGACTTAGGGAACTGTGACCTTGTCTTAGATTTGGGAGAGCTACTCTTAGAACTAGAATTACTGCCAGAAATTCCTTCTTTTGAAAATCGAACCGGGTTATCAATTTGTTTTAAACCAATCTGTTCCTTTTCAACATCCCTAATAACACTAGTTTTAACAAGAGACTCTTCTGTATCAAGATTATTAGGTATATAAGCACTCAAGTCAAACTCAATGTCATCCTGTTTTTCAAAACAAGGGAGACCAGTCCAGGATAGGTCTTTTCTAGGAAAAGGAGCATGAATGTTAGCAGGGGGTGGTGGTATGGTAGCATGCATATTTTTAATCCCAAACCCTGTTTTGTCCCTAGGAGATTGACCAACTTCAACTGCTTTGGTTAAATCTTTTGAAGCTTTTCCAAATTTTTCAACAGTTTCCTCATCAATCTTTTGGTTAGCTTTGAAAATTTCAAGTTCAGCAGTTAATTCTTTTATAGATTGGTTATTCTCCTTGGTATCTCTTTCTAGAATCACAATGTGATCCCTATAATCACTTTCTCTTTGCTTAAACTCTCTTATGGTGGACTCTAACTGTTCTAAAGCACGTTTATAATTATCAAGATCATTATCACAATTGATATAGTCAGATTTTAACTTTCTGATTTGATCATTCAAAGATTCAGTATTTTTTCTACAAGCTTTAGTACAATATGAGTCATCGTATACCTCATTGTCAGAGCTAGAACTTGACATGGCCATAAGTGCAAAGTCTTCTTCCTTTTCCTCAGCAATCAAAGCTTGATTTCTTTCCACATTCTCTGTCATAGCACTCCAGTCCTATCCACTTGCTCCATCTATCCCCTGCATAGCTACCATGGCTTTAGCACCAGAATCATCATCTCTTGTTTCCTTTCTGTAGCTATTTCTAGTCTTAGGTCCTCTACATTCCCTGGCAAAATGACCCTTCTTACCACAGTTGTAGCATTCAACTTTTGTTTTATCAAACCCAGCCACATCAGAAGGATTAATTGAGATCTTCTTCCCGTACTTCTTGTAGAACTTATTGGCTCTCATGCTAAGTAGAGCCATATTCCATTTGATATCCATCTCTTCTAGCCCTTGCTTACTGATTTGACTTAGATCTTCATGTAACACAGTAGATCCTTGTGACCCTTGAGATGTTATAAAAGCACAAACAGTATCAAGGCTGAATGTAGCTGGTCTTTCTTCATCATAGGAAGGTCTAGACCTGGTAGCAGGGGAATAGGTAGCAGGGGCTACTTCAATTCCACTGTTCTTGGAGATTCCACTACTTTGTGATATGAATGCCATGTTAGCAGTGGAATCAACAAATCCACTTGAGTTGGTGGGAATTGATCCTTTTGATTTCAAAAACTTTTAAGTTATTATATATGTCATCAATGTCTTTTTCGTCCAAGTCATCCTTATTCTGCCAAATTGCCTTATAGACAAACCATTCTTTCTGCAGGCTGTTAAGAAACCTGGTATTTACCTGCTCTTTTGATACCTCAATATCAAAGAATTCTAACTGAGCCACCATATCTTGAAGCCTATTGTAAATAGCTCCAATTGATTCATCACCAATTGCTTTGAAAGAAGCAAAATCATTCAGCATTTGATTTTTCTTCTTCTTCTTTGTGGCTTCATTTCCTCCAAAGGTTTTGCCTATGGCTTCCCATAGATCCTTAGCTGTTTTGTATTTCCTGAATCTGAGTTGATGTCTATCAGGTAGAGCCAACAACAATGAGCTGTGAGCCCTGACATCATGCCTTTTAGCTAGTATCTCTTTATCACACAGAGCAGCAGATTTCTTCTTGTCCTTACCTTTGGAACTTTCACCTTTTTCTTCATCCTTGCCATCATCAACCACCATTGTTTTGGTGAATTGATCACCAAACTCTATGATCTCCCAAAGAACATAGTGTTCCATTTTCAGGTATTCTTGGATTCTGAATTCCCATAATTCAAAGTTTTCAGGATCCAACATGGGTAACTTGAGGTTATTGTGGTTGTTGCTGTTTGAGGATGAGTCTGAAGACATGTTTGCTATGAGGATTTTGTTCTTGATTTAGACAAAGTTTCTCAACAAGCTCTGATACCACTTGTTGATCCCAAAGTCAGATCTTAAACCTTAATAGCTTGTTTAAGGGTTGTGATAGAGAGAAAGAATTCAATCTAACACTAGAGAAACTTTGCAAAGCAAAGTAACTAAACAAGATGCGGAATGTAATGTTTAGCACAAGAACAAATGTGATTGAAATGTTGAACTTTAATATATCAAAGATATACGAATACCCTGAAATGGTATTAAGGTTTACAAAACCTTAAAGTAATATAATGAAAGACAAATGAGAAAGACACCCTTTGCATGCTAACCTAGTGAGTCCTTTTATAGCCACAAGGACTCACGTACAAGATCACTACTAACAAACTATGGAAAGTATTAAGGAATAATAACTGAAACACCTAAAAATCTATTCCATGTTTATCTTTGACAGCAGGGCCTTTGACTTCAGCAGGGGAACCAATCCCCCTGCCTTTGTTATTTAGCAGGGGGAACTTACTCTAGCAGGGGTACGAATAATCAACTAGCAGGGGAAAAACCTAAGCATAGAGTTATTCCCAACAGTTTCTACTTCAACTCAAACTGGAATGGCAAAGGTTTGTGACTTTGGTCAAACAAAGGGAGGATATCAAGACTATATCTTACCACAAACTTTATGATATCTTGAAACAACATCAGAATGAAGTGAATGAACTAAGGGCTGAAAAGGCAGAACGGTCTGCTAATTCTATTGCTTTTGTGGCAGCTACTTCAACAAAACCCGTTCCCCGTCAACAACCACCTACTCATTCCTCAAAGTCATCAAGCTCATCCACCAAACCTCTAGTTGCTTCTAAACACAAAGCAAAAGCAATTATCCCCACTCCACCTCCAAAGTATGACACCGAGTCAGACGGAGACAGTGATGATGAACAAACTTCAAGGGACAAGAAGATTGAAGAACTCATGTCTTTACTCACCACAACTTATAAGAAGATCTACAAACCTACCAACAACAACCTCAGATCATCATCCAATGCTAGATATAAGGAAGTTGATCATGCACCTAGGTATGATCGTGATGCTAGGTATGATAATCAGAGGATGCTGAATCAAGTTGGGGCTAGAGATACTGTAAGCACTCCGGTTGTGCAGAAGACTGGGATTTAATGCTTCAACTGTAAGGGATTTGGGCACATGGCTAAGGAATTCAAGAAGCCAAAACGGGTTAAGGACTCAGGGTATCACAAGGAAAAGATGCTGTTGTGTAAGAAAGAAGAAGCAAGAATTCCACTCACAGCAGATGAAGTTGACTGGCGTGATGACACTAATGAAGAAGCCGATGATCAAGAGCTAGAGGCACATTATGTGTACATGGCAAAGATTCAAGAAGTGCTTCCAGAGACTGCTGGTACTTCTGGACCTATCTTTGATACTGAGCCAATTGAAAAGGTACCAACAAATGATAACTATAATGTGTTTGCTAATGAACGACGGCATCTTGAGCAACCCGAAAGCATCAATGACACATATGTAATGGACACGGAGGATAGCAATATCTCTACGGATTCACAGCATATGTGTAATGATGACGGTAATGCTGCTCAGGATACTGACTCGGATGAGGACCGTGATTTGCTTGCGTCAATAATTGATTCTTTAAAACATGAAATTTAGGAAAACAAAGATGCTAATAAACGTTTGAAGCAAGCAAACACATCCTTAGCCGAGGAGATAGACAGGCTTAAAGAGTGTGATTATGTAAAAGAAGCTGATTGACGAGTTGAAATAGCTAATGGTTTGGTATATGAACGTAAGGTGCTTAACGAACAATATTGTTCTGAAGTAACACACGAAATTCATATGTCAAAACAGAAGATATCGGAACTTGAAGAACAACTGCTGCTACATAAACTCCAAATTACTGAATTAGAGTCGGTTAACAAAGAACAAACTGAGCTTTATAAAACTCATGAAGAAAAGGATATTGAAAAAATTCTTGCTTTGGAAAAGAGAGTCGACACGTTAAACAACATTGTTTACAAAACGGGTCAGTCTATTCAAACTATGAATATGCTCAATAGAAATATGAAAACGAGTTTTGTCAAGCCTGAATATCTCAAGAAAGTTCAATGTACCAAGCCTGCTCTTTATGATATCGGTTGTTATGTTGATAATCTTGCTCTTATGCTTTCCCCTGACTGCGACGAAATCATTCGTCAACAAGAAGAAAGTCGATTAAACTTAAGTGATTTAATAAACCTTTCTGATTCTAACAATCATATTAAGTTTGTCCCTCAAAAAGAACTTTCCAAAGAACAAAAAATGTACAATAGTGTTCCACCACCAAGTGATGAACCCCAAAATAAAGTTTCTTTAAAAAGGAGTTTCAAAAAGCAATCAATTTTGTTAGAAAAACAAATTTCGGATGAAAAACGTAAATGGGATGAGAAAAGCAAAAGTGTTCAGCAATTTGAGTTTATAAAACAAGGGGTTTTAAATTTGTACAAAGGTGTCGTCGACTATGAAAAAGTTTCTAGGGATACCATTTGGAATATTAAACCTAACCCACAAGTATAAGTCGTCATTCAATAATGTATTGTTCCAACCATTGATGATCTTTCAAAAAATGTGGAAATGTTTTATACAGCTCTCACTGAGGAAATGTTAACTGATTTAAGTTATGTTAAATCTCTTGAAGATGAAGTTGATTTTCTTCAAACTAAATTAAAGACACAAGAACACCAACTTTCTAACGAAATTGATCGACTTTCTAAGGAATACTTTTATGCTGACCATATGGATGCTATACTTGGTGTGTATACCGATCTTGATCAATATTGTCATGTAGCATGTCTTGTGTCAGAATCGGACGCGAAATGTCGCAATCTTGAAGTAGAGCTTTCAAAAAAAATTCAGTTATACAACAAACTTTCGAAAAGTTTTTCTCAACTTGAGAAACACTCTATTTCTCTTGAACTTGCTTTACAAAAAGGTGAAAAATCTCATAATCATAAAAAGTGTCAAGAAATGTCAGCTTCTTCGTTTCGTCTACTAAATGAAAAAGATTTCGAAATAAATGATTTGAAAGCTCAGCTAAAAGAAAGGGACATAGCCATAAGTGAGTTACAGAAACTCATTGAGAAAATGAAAGGAAAGTCTGTTTTGGGTAAACCATCCGCTGTTCGTCACCCGAATGCGGTTAATTGCCCTAAATCATCTATTTTGGGACAATCCCCACAGACTTTGCCTAAGATAGGAAATGATAAGAGCACTAATGTGATAGAACCTGGAATGTATAAGATGAACACTAGGTCCACTCAAACTGGAACAACGCAGTTACCTCAGAATACTAGGAAAACTAATCAACGTGTGTCTTCTTCTACAGGAGTAAATCCCACTACTAGTGTTAGCGGACCACAGCTTAAGAGCACTAGAGTTGAAGATAGAGTCATGCCTAACAATAGTCAAGGGAAGAAGAATGAAGTAGAAGATCACCGTAGGAATTTTAAGTTTTCTAAGAATAAAACGTCTGTAACTGCATGTAATGACAGTTTAAATGCTAAGACCTCGAATGTTGAATTTGTTTGTGTTGAATGTGGCAAATGTGTTCGTACTTTCAATCATGATGCTTGTGCTCTTAATTATAATGGCGTGAATACTAGAACTAGGAAGCCTATTCGTATGCCCAATAGTACTAGTAAACCCACAAGAACTTTGAACCAATCCACTGAGCAACCACTTAAGAAACTAAGTGCGTTAGAATCCACTACTCTACGTAAACAAAGCAGGTTAAAGAAGCTTTATGAGAACATGATTAGGACATGTACACGGGGGTATTCAAGATTTACACCACCCGGATACAAATGGGTACCTAAGACAACCCCCATTCTAATTGGGTCTATGAATGTTAGCTTGCCTTTAGAATCTAGGTCCACTACTATTTTGGAACCCGTTTCTATCAAGGGCTCCCATTTGTCAAATGCTACATTGTCTTCTAATTCTTCTGCAGCTCGTCGAACTCATCCTATTCATAATGGACTCCGGGTGCACAAAGCATATGACGGGCAATCTCAAGCTTCTCATTAACTTCGTGGAGAAGTTTCTGGGTACGGTACGGTTTGGAAATGATCAATTTGCACCGATACTCGGATATGGAGACTTGGTTCGAGGGAATATCACTATAAAACGGGTTTATTACGTCGAGGGACTGAATCACAATTTATTCTCGGTTGGTCAATTTTGTGATGCGGATTTGGAAGTAGCTTTTCGGAAATCTACTTGCTATGTTAGAGACTACGATGGGAATGACCTTCTTACAGGTTCTCATGGTTCTGATCTCTACACAGTAACTCTTCAAGATACATCCTCAACAAATCCAATTTGCTTAATGGCTAAAGCTTCATCATCTCAAGCATGGTTATGGCATCAACGATTGTCACATCTCAACTTTGACACCATCAACTTGCTTTCGAAAAATGATATTGTGACCGGTCTTCCTAAGTTGAAATTCGTCAAAGACCATCTTTGTTCTTCTTGTGAGTTGGGGAAAGCAAAACGGAAGTCTTTCAAAACAAAGACTATCCCAAGCTCAAAAGGACTATTGGAACTTTTACACATGGATTTATGTGGTCCCATGCGTGTAGAGAGTATTAACGGGAAAAAGTATATTCTCGTGATTGTTGATGATTATTCTAGATACACATGGACTTTCTTCTTAAGGTCCAAAGATGAAACACCAGAGGTTCTCAAAATGTTTCTCAAGATGATACAACACAATCTTCAAGCTCAAGTCTTAACCGTAAGAACGGATAGGGGTACTGAATTTTTGAACAAGAACTTGCAATCTTACTTTCAAGAAGATGGCATCGAACATCAAACGTCTATTGCTCGAACTCCTGAACAAAACGGCGTTGTCGAAAGACGGAACCGTACTTTGGTTGAGGCTGCTCGAACAATGCTTTCTGCTTCAAAATTACCGCTATTCTTATGGGCTGAAGCAATTGCAACTGCCTGTTATACTCATAATCGTTCTCTCGTCATCCCTAGACATGAAAAGACACCTTACCACATCATCAATGACAGGAAACCTACTGTCAAATTCTTTCACGTATTTGGATCTTTATGCTACATCCTTAAAGACGGTGAGAATCTCGACAAGATGAAAGAAAAAGGTGATGCATGTATTTTTGTGGGGTATGCTACATTGTCGAAAGGATATCGAGTCTATAACAAGAGAACAAAGATTATTGTCGAAACAATTCATGTGAACTTTGACGAATTGCCACAAATGGTACTTGATCACAACAGCTCAAGTCCCGCACCTCAATGTCCAGCAATGGCACCTACACAAAACAGTGTACGTCCCGTGCAAGAATGTCAACAAAGTACTCCTACAGCAGACTCGACGGATACAACACATATGAATGAGTTGGTTGATTTATATGATCCAATGTTTGATGAATATTACTATGGAAACAATCAAGTTGTGTCAAAGCCTTCCGCTGTCACCACTACTGATGCACCCGAACAAAGTCAAAAAGACACAACTGCATCTACTTCAGCAACCGTTGCTCAAGAGACAATTCCATTGGATACTCAAGAAACTCAAGAAACAGTCATACAACCAACATCACCAACCGTCAATGCTGAAGGAGAAAACAACAATCAAGCAGTCGATGCACAACCTGACGATGAAGAATTTATCAATCCGTTCGGTACACCGGTACTCGAAGTCGGAGAGTCTTCTACTCAACATGTTGATCCGTCCAACATGCATACATTCTACCAACCATATCCATCCACTCACCATTGGACACGTGATCATCCATTGGAGCAAGTCACTGGAAATCCTTCACAACCGGTTCGAACACGCAGACAACTCGAAACCGATGGCGATGTGTGTATGTATGCACTCACCGTAAGTTCAACTGTACCTACAAACATCAAACAAGCCATGACTGATCATGCGTGGATTGAATCAATGCAAGACGAAATTCATCAGTTTGAACGCCTAAATGTTTGGGAACTTGTTGACCGACCCTATGGAATGTCAATTTTAGATTTCAAATGGATCTGGAAAAACAAACTGGATGAAGAACAAACCATCATCAAACACAAATCTCGTCTTGTGGTTAAGGGGTATCATCAACAAGAAGGGATAGATTTCGATGAATCATTCGCTCTAGTTGCTCGTTTAGAAGCTGTCAGGATATTCCTTGCTTATGCTGCACATAAGGGCTTCACGGTTTTTCAGATGGACGTTAAAACTGCTTTTCTCAACGGTCATTTGAAGGAAGAAGTGTATGTGAATCAGCCGGAAGGATTCATCGATCCTCATCATCCTGACAAAGTTTATCGTCTCAAGAAGGCTGTATATGGACTTAAACAAGCTCCAAGGGCATGGTACGAAGAACTTTCAAACTTCTTGGTGTCCAAAGGATTATCCAAAGGTTCTATTGATCCTACTCTTTTTACTAATAAATATGGGGATGACATAATGCTGGTGGAATATTATGTTGATGACATTATTTTTGGTTCTACGAACCCAAAACTTTCAAAACGTTTTGAAAAATTAATGCACAGCAGATTTGAAATGTCAATGATGGGGGAGCTAAAATTCTTTTTAGGCCTCCGGATTCACCAATCCCCACGTGGTATCTTCATTAACCAAGCTAAGTATGCTCAAGAGATACTTAAAAAACATGGTATGACCTCATGTGCTCGCGTTGGTACACCATTGTCGACCACATCCCTAGACGCTGACTTGTACTCATATCCCGTAGATCAAACGCGATATCGCAGTATGATCGGGTCACTTATGTACCTTACAGCCAGCAGGCCTGATATTCATCATGCCACATGCTATTGTGCACGATATCAAGCCAGACCTACTCAAAAGCACCTCAAAGAGGTTAAACGGATCTTTCGGTACCTTAAGAATACCATTCACATGGGACTCTGGTATCCGAGGGAAACCGGTTTTCATCTAACAGCTTTTTCAGATTCTGATCACGCAGGTTGTCTTGATAGTCGAAAAAGCACTTCTGGTAGCATACAATTTCTAGGGGAAGACAAACTTGTCAGTTGGTCTTCAAAGAAGCAGGATTGCACTTCGCTCTCATCAGCTGAAGCAGAATATGTGGCTCTATCAGCGTGTTGTGCTCAAGTCCTCTGGATGAGAACTCAACTCACGAATTATGGCTTCCACTTTGATAAAATACCTATGTATTGTGACTCAAAGTCGGCTATAGCTATATCTTGCAATCCGGTTCAGCACTCCCGCACCAAGCACATCGATGTCAGATATCACTTCATCAAGGAACAAGTGGAACGCGGCATCGTGGAATTATACTTTGTCAGAACTGAGTACCAGCTGGCAGACTTGTTTACAAAAGCTCTATCGAAAGATAGGTTTGCGTATCTCGTTGGCCGTCTTGGTATGAAGTATATGACTCCAGAAGACTTGGAGATTTTGGCAAATGAAGCTGCTTGATATTCTCTCACAACGACTTCTAAGCGCATCACAGCTTAGGACTCGGACCTCAACTAAGGAAAGTCTATCTCGGACGATAACTTATCCTTCTCAACGAGAAATTCATACTTCTCGGTCATGAGCTTCTCATAAAAACATTCAAAGTTTTTAAGTTCATGAAAAACGATTTCTAAGTAAATGTCAGCTTAGAACTCGAACTTCAACTTAAGGAAAGTTTTCACGGATGATAACTTATCCTTCACAACGGGAAATTTATTTTTCTCGGTCATGAGCTAGTCACAAAACAATCAAAGTTTTGAGCTCATGAAAAACGGACCCAAAAGGGGAGTGTACGTTTCAGTGCGCTTTGTAGAATCTTGATAACCTATTAATCTATGAAGTGGGTTGAAGATTTCTAGAGAGAGAAACTAGAGAGAGAAAGTGAGATAAACTATGTGTTTATTTCATTCAAATGATAAAAGTGAAAATCAACAACCAACCCCTTTCCAAGGAGGAAAGGGGTATTTATACTTCCAAGCCACTAATGGACTTGGGCCGGCCCATGACAAGCCCATGGGCCGGTTCTTACTTAACTAAATAAGTAACTATTAACTACGAGCTATTACAACATTAATAATATTGTGGAGTGACCGATACTTCTAATATACGTAAAAACGTATTTCTAACAATCTCCCCCTAAGGGAGGTCACTCCACGTTACAAAGTTCTAAACCTAGCATACTATACTATATCTTCGTTCTTTAGCTCGTAGTCTTTTCTTCTTTTTCTTTTTGTTGTGAATATGTTTATTGATCTTTTAGGCTTTGGCTTGAGAGCATTGTTCTTTTGGCCTTTCACGTGCGATCTTTGCCTTCTTGTGAATTTTGCCTCCTCGTGACTCCATGTTCCACACACTTATGTCTTTTTGTTGAATTCTCGAAAGCTTCAGAGTTTGGTACAGCGAAAGACTTCATTTTGTACTTTCTTGAATTTTGCTGAACTTTGATGCAGAAAAACATAAGCATGTGGAAACGACTTCATCAGGTACACCGCAACGCCACCGTCTTCAACTGGTACACAGCAACGCCACCGTCTTCAACAGGTACACAGCAACGCCACCGTCTTTAACAGGTACACAGCAACGACACGAATAAAATGGCTTTGAACATTTCATTCTAATTCGGTAGCATTTTACCTCCGGTCGGTGAAGACCGTTGGACGATATTAGATATCGTACCCGTGACGGATAGTTTCAATTAAGTAACTTCCTGACAGGATTTCGCGGGTAAACCCGTTCTCTTTATTCGACCGTCCAAAGCTGACTGCGAACATAAAGAGTGAATCACTTGGATAAATTATCCTTGTTATTTGAAGACGTCAATTCATGAAACCTGGAACAAGTGAATTTCAATTAAGATTTTCACCATCGTTGCTTTCCAGTTGTCACGAGCTCAATTCATAAAGAATCTTGCACGTCACCTACCAAGTGCTTTTGATGTTAACACTAGAAGGATTTCCACTCGTCACTGTGATCAATAAAGAGTCACTCTGAGTGTTCTGGCAAGATCATATGATAATGTGTAGAGGCCTGGAACGAGTTTAAGTTCAATTAAGAATTAAACGACTGTTTCTTTCCAATTTTTCACAAGATTGGTTCTAAAAGAACCGCACGTGTAACCTACCATGAGCTTGTTTGATGTTGGCTCAAGCAGGATTTCCATCTTCATTGTAATACTTACGTATTACTCGGATGTTCTGGCAATATTACAGGAATACTGCGTAGGACTCATGAAAATCTCTTACTTTTCACAGTGTGTGAGAAAGCAAGGAATAAATGGAAAGTGTCCTAATGAGACTTTTGATGATCTCTTGGCTCTAGACTCGATTGTGCGTTTTGATTTAGTGAGCGATGGCTGGAGAGGAGTGCCACCTTTTCAATACCAGTCTATTCGGAGTGAATAAACCAATAGATAACGTGTTGATCTCCGTGTGATTAAAACAAATACCTTTTGAGAGATATTTGAGTTAGCTGGGAAGGGTTGTGCATTGCATCACTGGGTCCATGACGTCTTTCTTCAATATCGAGAATCATTAACAAAAATGACCTCAATAGCATATGTATTGACCCGGTTTCTGCCTAAAGTTGTAAGGAGGGCTTCTTTCTTTACACCCTTTATCTTTACAATTCTTTTTCATTCTTCAACCCCTTCAATGCTTACCAATACGTCATAACTAGCACCTTGTTGTGATTGTTCCAGTGCTAGCTTAAGTACTTGGTCGGCATTCAGCTACGTTCACAATCTTTCTCCACCTTTCCTAGGACTTCTAATTCTATCTAGGGAATTGTCCTTGGGAAGATTCCATCGGCTCTGATGAATCATTGGACTAAACCTATTCCTACCACCCTTTTGTCACCACATCGTCGTGAATTAAGCGTGTTTTGGGAAGGTATAGCCACCATGAAAAATCCTTGAAAATCACTTAAGGTACTTGTGATATTGAAATCAAAAGTTTTGTACCTTAGGTGTTTTGTTCATCAAAAACGCTCCCCCTTAACACGTGCTTTACACATATTAAGTTGGATTATCGTTAAGTCTTTTTCATCTTTTAGCCAAATATCATTTAAGTCTCCTTAATCCCATTTTTCTCCCCTTATCCAAAATGTTAACCATTAATATTTGGGATATTGAATGGATTAACCGGTCTTTGGGTAAAAATGAAATCGATGTTTGGCCATAGAACATGTTAATGCTCCCCCTTAATTTAAAAAGGGATAGTTGTAGTGCTTTAGTATGATATATTTTGAAAGATTTAGAATCTCGTGAGAAATTCTTGAAAAAAATTATCATACCTTAACACTACATCAAGCCGCAAAAGCACAATATTCACAATTGAAAACCAATATAAAGTGGACCTGAAATGTACGACCCATTAGATGGATCGTTGCAGTAGCTTGTGGTGCACTAAATATGGTCTACCACCAACGAATATTTCCAAGCTCCTCATCAATCTACGTTCACGGAGCTTTTGATCAATCTTCTTGATCATATACTTTGCCATTTGCCGATAACCCTGATACCAATCCTCAGTCATCTCTGGTAAAGTCCCACCCGAATTAAGATGCTCCAACTTTCCTCTGATGTATAGGAGATTCCCATCACTGTACTTATAAAGCTCACCTACCCTCATAAACTTCATTAACCCTCGACTGTTCAAGTAGAAAATTCCGCAATTCAGAACAGAAATGCCGGTATAGGGACATCTATCTACATGTTGAGGTAACACTTGATTCACTGGACGGGTTAGGTTAAGCTTCCTTTGGTAGCTTTCGACTCCCAACTAAAGATCTTCAACTCGTTTCTTGATAACAACGCTTCGTGTGAACATACGAAGTGCTGTATTCAAAGCAATGATGTCTTCACGAGGAATATGTGTGAGTTGATCCCGGGTCATCATAAGCAACATATCTTCGATATCCTCAAGGCGAATGATAGAAAAATCTCCCTGCTGGATTTTGTATTCTCTGTCATCCTCCCTTTTCAGACGAATCTCCGTCACATGATAGTAGCCATTCTTGGCTTCAGTTTTCAGCCCTAAAATACTGGAGATGCGGATATCGGATCTAACGTTGTTTCCTGAATTGGCTAAGCAGCAACCCCTGTACGCCCTTCGGACTCGTTCGTCCCAATGAGATGCACCTATAACAGCATAAATATCATAATTACGAGTTACCCTTGGGACCCAGAGTCGGTTTACCTTTTCCTCGATCCAGGGTATTGTCCCCCAGTTGGCAGCTTTCAGCAAGGTCAAGGAGGTTGCGTACTTTGATGAACCCTTCAGAAGATACTCAAGATCATTGGTGACGAAGAAGTCGAGAGCAATCTGATTATCTTGAGAAGGATCAAGTGGAGGTGGAGCTCTTTCTGATTCATGGAGGCCTGGCCTTTGAACGGTGTTAAGAGCTTTCAGGACCTCGTCGGCATAGTACTCAGACTCCATTCGGGTTAATCTGGTTTTGGCGCGAATTCTCTTATCCTTCAGCGCTCTCTTCACCAAAGACGGAGTAACCGAAGTCTTATACTCATGAGCCAGAAATGCACATAAGTCAATCAGACTGCGGATACGGAGATATAAAACATCTCTGTCAGCGTCTGTGATTGGATCATATTGCGCCGCTGCCGTGATCCAAGCCTGTGGCGGTGCAGTCTCGTCAATCTCCAACGTGTCTGCCCAGTCCCGTGTGCTTGACTCAGGAACAGTAGATTGTGGTTCTTGTTGTTGAGGAGTAGAGACATGAACACGTGCTGGTTCTGATTCAGGCATCTCAACGGTGTCATGAACGGGCGAGTGTTGTGCAGCTTCAGGTTCAGTTACTGACTCTGCAATCACAGGAGCAACAACAACATAACTAATGGGGTTAGTGGTAACAGGTATAGACACAGCAATAGATGTACCAGGAATCGATGACACCGTAGTAGCATTCACATCGTGGCGCCACTTGGATCGTCCTGATTCCGTTGAGGTGGATTTTTCTTTATCCTCAGCATCTTTCTTAGACTTGGTTCCAGACATAGCAGGTTTCTTTGAGCTGGCAACCTTATCCCCCTTTTCAGGCTGTTTACCCCCATCATCATCGTCATCGCTATCCTCGTTGCTCCCCTTAGCACTCTCCTCATTCCCATCACCGCCATCATCACCATCATCATCATCATCATCATCCTCATCATCATCATCATCACCATCATCATCATCGTCATCATCCTTTTCTTCTTCTTCTTCTTCTTCACCTTCTTCTTCACCAGTACCCTCTTCTTCTTCACTTTCTTCCCTTTCTTCCTCAGGCAGAATGTGGTATGGTACCACACTTCCAAACGTTTTAAATAACCTATCATCCTCCATGATAGCGTCATTCAGGGATTTGTAGAGAGCCCGTTGAATCCTAGATTTATCAAAAGATCCAAGTTCCCTCATACGAGCTTTGAGGATCTTCTTTAGTTCAAAATCCGTCAAGTCATAGGCAATTTTGTAGGCGGATTCTGAAGGGTTGGATGACTTGATCATCAAGTTATCAGCCGCGAGTGTCTTCAACTCATCACGCAGTTTAGGCATAATGGATTCAACGGATTCTTTCACTCTCTCCTCAATAGAATCTTCAAGAGTTTCTTTCTGCTCCTTGTAGTTATCCTTAATAGCTCGAAGTCTCGTAAGTCGTGCTTCATACCTATCAGCTTCAGCCTTTTTGACCTGAGCAAGTTCTTTAGCATGAGCTTTACGTGTCGACTCCATCTCTGCAGCGAACTTAGCAAGCATCTCTTCTTGGGCTTTCTTGGATGCTTCTTCACTTTGAATTTGTGTATGTAGCTCTTGGCGAAGTTCATCCATCTCTCTTTTTTGATTATCCGTATGTTTATCCAACATTTCTGCCATTACAAATACAGCCATTAAAGATGATGCAGAGCTACTCTGGGTTGGTTGAAGAGGCTCGGTTGTGACTACGGTACTAAGGATGGGAGTTATTGGTGGTGGAAGGAATGGTGTTGGTACCGGTCGGGTTGGTAAGGGTTGTGTTGGTGGAGGTTGAGTAGGTACCATGATTGTAGGAGCACCGGACTCTTTTTCAACACTTGCTGAAACAGGAATGGATGTCTCCTTCGAAGTAGAATACCGTTCAGGTGACCCAAACTCATAAACATCCTCTGGCTCCTCGTACTCTTCTCCAATATTCATCTGAGCACCCGAACCACTACCGCCCGTATCTTTCCTACTCCTTTCAATAGCTATCTTCATTAATTTCTTCTCAGCTTTGTCAAGAGTAGGATCATCAACAACTTCTTCGTCACGGAGAACTAACTCATCAGCCAAACCCTTTCCCTTCTTAGCGACGGTCTTTGTCTTTTTGGCTTTGGGTTCAGGTAAAGCTGTTTGCTTGCGTTTACCTTTGCTCTTAACCGTGGTAGATGAGTCTTCACCTGCTTGAATGCTTGCTCGTTGATTCTCAATTTCTTGTAGCAAGTTGTTGTAATCAACAGATGCGATAATCTCATCTGTCAGGAGATGACTGGGAATGGGACCAGTAATAACCATATTCGAATGAGTCTACTACCTTAAGTCTACCAAATCATCATCATTCATCGTGTGGTGACGACTACCTGCACGCTTGTCAATGGAAGCATCGTTCTCCATAAAGTAATGTATGATCAGCTTAATGAACCTAGGGTACTGGTAACTTTTAACCTTACCCTTCGTGTTTGTGAAGAGTTGAAAAGTAAACTCTTCCCACAGCAATGATGCATAGTCAATACCCATACCTCTGTATACCCCATAAAACAGCTTGATGATCGGTGGACGAACAGCATCAAATCCAGTTGTTTTGGGTGTGAGACATCGGCTTAGAATCCCAAAAATAGCTTTCCATGGTTGACCAACTTTGGCAGTAGTAAACTCAGACACGGTTCGTATGTCAGGACATCCCATGGCAGTGAACATTTCCATGATCTGATCCTTAGTCGGGTTGGCTGAGAATGATAGGCTTTTGGGTGACGGCCGAAATCCAAAGATCTTCCTGAAGTCTGACACATTAAGCGTCTGCTGCTTGTTGTCCAAGGAAAATGTGATTTTGTTCAACGTCCTCTCCTTGGTAGCCCAGAACTCGTAAAGGTAGTCATAGGGCACTGAAGCACTTTGCCTTAGCGCATGCTTGAGTTTAGAGTTATCAAGTATGGCTGAACCTACCTTAAATCCGTTATGGGTAGAATGAGATACCTCCTTCAAACAGAAGTTGTTTGGAAGAAACTTTAGAGTCTTGGCTTCGGCAATGGCGGTGGCTCTGGCGTCTTGTATTTGTTGTACTGTTGGGTTAGTCATCGTCTCTGCTTAAGATAAAACACAAAGGTTGAAACATACAAATATGAATATCATTATGATTTTAAAACTAAGCATTGAACATATGACCTAATCCCTTAAGCTTGTAAAACACTCAAACATCTTCTATTCGGAATAAACATTCAATTCGGAATATTTTTCTATCCGGAATAAACCTCCTATCCTGAATAAACCTCCTATTCGGAATAAACCTCTATGCGGAATAAAGTTCTTATTCGGAAAGATCAGTCTATGCGGAATAAAATTTCTATTCGGAAAGATCTGTCTATGCGGAATAATATTTCTTATTCGGAAAGATTACTCTATGCGGAATAAAAACTCTTATTCGGAAAGATTACTCTATGTGGAATAAAATTCTTATTCGGAAAGATCAGTCTATGCGGAATAAAATTTCTATTCGGAAAGATCTGTCTATGCGGAATAATATTTCTTATTCGGAAAGATTACTCTATGCGGAATAAAAACTCTTATTCGGAAAGATTACTCTATGCAGAATAAAAACTCTTATTCGGAAAGATTAGTCTATGCGGAATAAAACTTCTATTCGGAATGTTCATTCTATGCGGAATAAATGCCTTATTCGGAAAGATCATCCTATTCGGAATGATTAAACACTTATGATTTTTCTAATTAAGCACGAATTCGGTTGATTCAAGTGTTCTAAAGGCCATATCAGTTCATTTTGTTCTATTCTGAATCAATCCCAGACAAAACCCCCAATTAATTAAACCCTAATTTTAAGCAGAAACTTAATTCGATTGATTCCAATTAAAAAGAGATAATTAAATTGAATTGCATGAATGTTAAGCCGATTTAATACCTTTTTGAAGATCTAGATCTAGAAGATTGAATGATTGAATTTGTTTGTGTGTTCGTGTGTTTGTTTGGATGGCTGGCAAAGGAAAAAAGAAGACAGAAGAATGAAAGGTAGCAAGAAAGACGGGGGGGGTGATGTTTGACTAGGTTAAACTTTTAACAAGTTTGATACATGGACAAATTTAACCCCTCACTTTTTCTTTTTACTTCAATCAACATTCTTTTGTTTTCCAAGTTTTAATACTTGTCATTTTTGACCCTATCTTATGTTAAATTCCCGAGCCTTAGTGATTAACCTATCTTAACACACGCACAAATCTATTCACGACAAACTTATAAGCAACAACAAGACAAATGCCAAAGCTATCCAACCATTTAACCATTGAGCTACTTGAGTTTCCTCGAAAACTGTTGAAGATCTTTTTGATGTGAAAGATGATTTAACATTTTCTCCCCCTTAAACGATGACCTGTTTTCTATTTAAAGAGCTGTAGTCATTGTTTAACGAGGCACATGATGAAAACATTTCCAATTAATATCTTGAAAAGATTGATTCGTGGTGGCAATAAGATTTCTCTTATTTAGACAAATTAATGCACTGAGACGTACACTAACTCGTGTTAGACCAAGTTATAAAGTAAACTTGATCCCTTTGCATGATTTGGCTTGTAAATCATGCCCGAGAAAATTAATTCCCGTTGTGAGCCAACGTTTTCCAAGGAAATACGTGACTTTAATATGAAAACCGGGTTGTAGTCTGAAATAACTACAAGCCATAATGGGCATGTTTTTTTTAAAAAATGTACAACTTTTATACGGACTCTATTTATGGCGTCGTGTCAATATTGATCGACATTTCTAAAGCTGTAAATATTACCGTACTAAAAGACATGCCCGATTTAAAAAACGAAAAATATTTTTGGTTTTTCTTGATTTTATAATTTTTATGGATTTTGTAGGTTTTATATTTTTTATGGTTTTTCTTGGTTTTATATTTTTTTTTATGATTTTTCTTTGTTTTATATTTTTGTATTTTTCTTTTGTGGTTTATATATTTACTATAATATACATGATCACGAACAAAGGATACTCTGAATAGTTTACCACCACTATTCAGCTGATTCTTCCGTCAACTCTTTGAGAGTCGCTGGAGTGAATGATTTCATGCCAAGCTTGTCGATCAAAAACTGAATTCGTCCTCGATCTAAGGCTTTGGTGAACATATCTGCCAGCTGATACTCAGTAGTGACAAAATACAGCTCGATCACTCCGTTCTCCACCTGCTCTTTAATGAAATGGTAGCGAATGTCTATGTGCTTGGCCCGGGAGTGTTGAACATAGTTGCAGCAAAGGGAAATGGCGCTCTTGTTGTCACAATACATCGGGATTTTGTTGAAACCCAAACCGTAGTCAGTTAATTGTGATCTCATCCAAAGGACTTGAGCACAACAACCGGACATGGCGATGTATTCAGCCTCCGTGCTTGATATTACAGCGCTTTTCTGCCTTTTTGAAGACCAACTGATCAATCTATCTCCAAGAAGTTGCACAGATCCAGAAGTGCTATGCCTCGTGTCTTGACACCCAACATGATCGGCATCTGCGTATGATATTAAAGCAATAGAGGAATCTTTCGGATACCATAGACCACGATGAAGTGTTCCTTTTAGATACCGAAAGATCCTTTTAACAACATGTAGGTGCTTTTCGGTAGGCCGAGCCTGATACCGGGCACACATGCATACAACAAATTGCAAATCAGGCCTGCTAGCAGTCAGATATAGAAGGGTGCCGATCATCCCACGGTAAAGTTTTGGATCGACAATAATCCCATTCCTATCTTCATCTAACTTGGATTTCTCCACCATTGGAGTGTCCACGGGGTCACAATTTTCAAAGTTATACTTCTTTAAAGATTCTAGAGCATATTTGGATTGATTAATAAAGATGCCTCTGGGATTCTGAGAAATCTGTAATCCTAAGAAAAATGAAAATTTTCCCATCATTGACATCTGAAAGCGTGTGGACATTATCTTCTCAAAGCGATTTGACAATTCTATGTTAGTGGCAGCAAAAATTATATCAACAACATAAATTTGTACCAGAATCATGTCGTTGTCCTCCTTGAGAGTGAATAGAGTGGGGTCCACCTTGCCTTCGGAGAAGCCTTCCGAGATGAGATATGTTGAAAGGAGATCATATTACGCGCGTGGAGCTTGTTTCAACCCATAGAGAGCCTTCTTAAGCTTGTACACATGATTAGGAAACTCCGTGCTAACGAACCCATCCGGCTGACTAACATAGACCTCTTCCCTTAGTTCACCGTTCAAAAATGCCGTCTTCACATCCATTTGATAGACGATCATGTTCATATGAGCAGCATACGCAAGGAATAGTCTAATAGCCTCCAATCTTGCAACAGGAGCAAAAGATTCTTCAAAGTCTATACCCAAGGCTTGTTTATATCCTCTAGCAACCAATCTAGCCTTATTCTTCAATACTGCACCCATCTCATCAAGTTTAACCTTATAAACCCACAACAAAGTAAGGATGTTAACCTTGTCAGAGAGAGGAACTAATTCCCATACTTCAAGTATTTGGAATTCATTTAGTTCCTCTTGCATGGCTTCAATCCAAGATGATTGAGTCATAGCATGTTGCCAGTTTTTAGGTTCAACTTCGGAGAGAAATGCATCAAAGTAGTAATAGAGTGCACTCTCTTGTAATTGATGGCGTGTAGAGACTGGTCGATCTAGATCTCCAATGACATTCCTAATTGGGTGATCTTTTGTCCATTTAGTGCTATGATTTTCAATCCTAGGTGGTCTGGAGTGAACAATAGAAGGAGCTTCTTCTGAGGTAGATGCGGCTGAATCAGGTATCGCTACACCAAAGAAAGGAAGCTCTTGTAGGTGAGCATATTCCAGATCGTGATCAATAGAATCCTCTTCTACATCATTTGGCACAAGTAGGGGTGACGATTCAGGTGTAGTTTGAAAATCACTTGGTAAAGGTGCATCCGGTTCAATGTTAATTGAAGATGCATTAGATAAAGCTTCATTAGCTTTAGCAACCACTTCAGGGATTGGAGCGATCACTACAGGTGTTGGAACTTCATCATTCGGGGGATCAAAGAATTCATCAAACAACGGTTGAAACAGTTTATCCCACTCGGGCCTTGTTGGTGGTAAAAAGGATGTAGAAGTAGGATTATTGGGAACTAATCCGGGACTAATAGCACCGGTTCCCATCTCATGAAGCGCGGGTTCAGAGCTGCGTTGCTCAGAAGCCATCGCTGTCAGCTCATCGAAATCTGCGTCCATAGTTTCCACAATCTTACCAAGACGACGGTTGTAAATTCGGTATGCTTTCTTGGACGGTGAGTAACCAATGAAAATACTTATATCGGCTTTTGGTTGAAGTTTTCCCAAGTTCTCACTATTAATGTTTGGATAACAAAGAGCACCAAACACATGAAAGAATGAAACATCGGGTTTACGATCATGTAGAAGCTCATAAGGTGTTTTTCCATGGCGTTTCCGAATGATAGAACGGTTATGGGTGAAACATGCAGTAGATATGGCTTCTGCCCACAAGAATAATGGAGCGTTCGCATAAATTAGCATAGTCCTAGCAGCTTCCATAAGCGTACGATTCCGTCTTTCAACGACACTGTTTTGTTGTGGAGTGCGTGCAGCGGATGTTTCATGTGAGATACCAACTCCTTCATAGTAATCACGAAGAGTCTGGTTGACGAACTCTGTTCCATTGTCTGTACGAATACGGCGGACAGTAGTATTCAAACGTACTGCTCACACTTTCAGTTCTCATTGGCCCACAAAGATCCATATGCAAAAGATGAAGTTTTTCTTGATTGGTGTCTTCAGCTTTGGGCTTGTATGATTTCTTGGTACTTTTCCCCCTTGAACACGCAGAACATAAATGGTCCTTGTGAAATTTGAGCTTTGGAAGACCACGAACTAATTCGTTTTTAGCCAGATGATTAATAGCATCAAAGTTTAGATGAGATAATCTGCGATGCCATAACCATGACTTGGTCTTAGATGCTTTAGAGAGAAGACATACTGGAGAGGCGGCCATCATGTCTTGTAAGGACAAGGTATAAAGATTTGCACCACGATATCCCTTCAACAAATCTTTTCCTTCCAAGTTGCGGATGAAACAAGTGTGTTGTCGAAAAGCAACCTCTAGGTTGGAATCACAAAACTGTCCTACTGAGAATAAATTATGACCAAGACCTTCTACATAGTATACCCTTGAAATCGTAACGTTTCCAATCTGATATTCACCATGCCCCATTATCTTTGCAATATGATCATTCCCGAATTTAACCATACCAAGAAACTTGCTGACGAAATTTCGGAGCATCGAGCGATCTCCGGTCATATGCTTTGAACAACCGGAGTCCAAATACCAGAGGATGATTTGGACCACTTGAAAATATCACCAGACGAGGACAATGTAGAGGTATCGGAATCTGAATGTTCCTTGTTATTAGCAGGTACAGATTTATTAATCTTAGATTTGCTAACTTTAGGTTTCTTAGATTTCCTAGCCTTCTTCTTCCTAGTTGGTGGTGTAGATTCTAGTTGGCTTAAATCATGTGGTATTTCTTCACTGATAGGCACTATAGTGGGGGCTGACCTAATTAAAGGGCGCTGTTTCCATACTTTAGTGCTAGTGTGCCTAATTAAAGGACGCTAAGACCTAACCTCAATGGAAGCATTCCTAATTAAAGGGCACATTTTTCCATCTAATGTAAAGGTCCTACCAGTGGGACGCCATTGCCAGCCAACTTGGGCACGAGTTCTACCAGTTGGCTTCCATTCAAGATTATTCCTAATGGCATTCATTTCATTCACATGACCAATAAGACACAAATCATGACGTTGGGAAAACATACATTCATTACAATTCCAACATTTTAAATCAGAATTCACAAATGGTTTAGGCTTCTGCACAGGCGCAGAGCTTTTAGTCTTAACATGATTCTTTTTATTTAAAACTGAACTAACATTCCTATGGTGAGCTTCTACTTTCTTCTTTTTGGCACTACTAGTGGAGGGCTTGATCTTATCTTTCTTGAGTGGCGATCCTTTAGCCTTAGTAGTCTCTTTTAATCCTGTAGAAGGCAAAGTGGGAACATTAGCAACAGATTTTAAAGGTGCCTTACTTGATTGTGCCAATGACGGTTTTGCTCCTGGAGTCTTATTAAATGGAGTTACAGCAATGGGTCGATTAGTGAGTAGTGCAGAACCTGGTTTACCTATGTATTGCAAGTAGGCTAAGCAATATTGAACACGCTTAATATATTCATGGGCTGAGTAATAGTAGCTACTTGAGGGATCTAAGGCATAAAGATCGTCTAAAATATCCCTAACAAGATCTACATGCTTAATGGCATTCCTCATATAATCATCCTAGGTAACCGGGTTTCTCTTATGAAGCGGGTTCTTATAAAGCACTACTGACTTGGTTGTTGGAGCACTAGAGGACGGTGCAGAGTTGGTAGCTAAGTTATTAACAGCTTCTTGTCGGGTGAGAAGAAGTGTCTCCTTTAACTCGGCCAAAACCATGTTTTTGTCAATGAGCAGGATGTTTAAGTCAGAGATTTCCTCAGATTTTTGGTTCAATTGTTCAACATAAGATTGTTGCTGTGCCGCATTAAAAGCGAAGCGTTCTTCTAGTGAACCATAAAGTTTGGACATTCCCTGTCTTGCACGATCCATCTCCCCTAGAATAGACGAAAGTCTAATTTCTAAGTCCAGGTTTTTAGACTCTGCAGCCTCTAGTTCCAATTTTAGTGTTTCATTTGATGACACATCTCTCTTCAATCTCATAATCTCTTCCTCTAATGCCTTAACAATTGCAATCATCTTGTCACTCGTCTCAACACTGTTTTCACAACTATTTGTTATCAAAAGATCCTCATTTTGAGTTTGTTGTTTTAATTCTAAAGATATACAATGTTGTTCTAGTTGATTAAAGCATTTTGAAAGTAAAGTGTAAGAATCTTGTAGCTTTAAAAACTCAACGTTAGATTCGTGACAAGAATGATTATCTACCTCATTTACAGTATCAGCAACATTTACAGAGATATCACACACATCATCACATATATTCACAGCATTACAATTAATCATAGCGGATGTAAGCTCATTCGAATAATTAACATTTACAGTAGTAAGCACATCACACGAGATTACTTCGGACAAGAATCGGTCATATTCGGATAAAATCTTTTCCTTTTCAATTAGTTGTAGTTCGTAAGCGGTGTCCATTCCATAAAACACTTTTTGAACTTCTCCAATTTCAAACTCAAGATTTTCCTTAAGAGATGCAAAACTTCCTTTTAGACTTTCGACAAATGGATTGATCTCATTTTTAAACACCTCGTTCATGTGTTTGAAAGCCCATTCTCCGGCGTTTAGGCCATTTGAAGTCGTACATTCCAAAATGACCTTGTCAAAATTTGTAAAGTATTGATTAATCTCTTGCAAGTTTAACCATACAGTGCTAACAGGTGGAAGATCCTTTGGAATTTCCTTAGGACCTTCCATGTTGACAAGTGTAGGAAATGTACTAGGGTTTTCTTCATTCAACATGTAGGTTGGTGCTGTAATGAGATCTTTGTCCATATGGAAGCGAATTCTAAAATTCGTTTTAGCAAGCTCCTGATTCATTTTAAAATAATCACAATCTGGATATTTTGCAGAATTGTATGACCGATTCTCATCAACTAGATCCTTATTGGTGCGATCATCGAAAATATTAATCGGGTCTAAGACCAATCCTAATTGGGTTGCATTATAAAGTTTAGGACTATGGATTAAAGCTTGTTTTGCATACCGTGGATTAGGGGGAAGGCCTTTTTGACGCGATAAGTTAAATTCTCTAAACGAAGCATCAAATAAGTGCACTAGTTGAGAGGCAGCGTATTGTCTTAAAAGCAAATAATCTAGACTTCTAATCTTATTAGCAGCATTAATCTCCATTTCATTTTTCTTAGACTCGAGTAATTCAAAATCCGTTTGAAGTTTTTGAAAATTAGTGACCACTAACTCTTTTTCTTTAAGTTCATTAGAAAGATTTGCTCTTAAGTTTTCAATTTCTTGCAAATGACCCATTTGATTGTTTCGAAAATGATCATACTCGGGATTTGTTAGAACACTAGACGAAGGCACTAATTGCAAAGTTTGAACTTTCTCGTTGCTTAAGGCAAGCTCATCAGACAAATTCTTATTCTTAGCTAGGGTTTCTAAGAGTGCAGCATTCATTTGGCTAAGTAATGTAGCAGGAACCATGACCAAATCTTGTTGAGCAGGAGTATGCGTATGCGAAATGGCTCCCGGTTGTGATTCACTCAAAGTCTGGGGACTCACATTGACATTACTATCATTGATTGTCTCCTCATTTGAAAGACTCACCACCGAAGATTCATTCGAATCAGCACGCTCTTGCACAACTTGATGTTGTTGAATACTAGCATCAGTGGTATTATCAGTGGTATTAATAGGTACCTCAGATCTCTTTTCTGGCCCTAAGCTGGAGATAGTTGCCATAAGAGCTGCCTTTGTAGATTGAAATTCATCACAGTCTGAGTCATACGTATCAAGATCATCTACTTGGTATGCTGCATTCTGTGTGGTGACAACGTCTTATTCAGCAATCCCTGGATCGGCAAGAAATGCAAGCTCCTCTTCATCAAATTCCCTTCCTTGTGCCTGAGCATTCACCAAATAAATCTTTTTTGCAAACCATTGACCATCCCTTCTCCTCTTGGGTTTCTTGCAATCCCTGGACATGTGCCCTTCTTCCTTGCAGTTGTAGCATGTAATCGTTCTCAACTTGCCTGTGGAATTTGCCCGTGGAGGAGTATTAACCATTGGAGCAGGATTGACCGTGCGAGCATTGGTAGTTGATGTAGTAGGTCTCCCCTGATAAGGTTGAATTGGTTGAACCATTACCATGCCATTCTCAATAGTAGCTTGTTGGCGAGAATTGGATGAATTCCTCAACTGATTGTTAGTAGGAGCTGATCCTCTAAATCCTCGTTTGCTTAAAGTCCTTGTGAGATAAGCAGACATAGTGGTTAACACTTCAACTGGGTCAGTTCCTTGTTTGAACACAGGAATGGGGACTTCCTCATCATCACAGTACATTGCTTGGGCTTGTTGAGCTGCATAATCACTAGAAGGAATACTCATGTGGTCAGGGTAGCTTGTTGGATATGCTGCATTCTCTTGATAAGAAGAATATGAAGGCTGAGCATAAGGTGCAATGCTTGCTGGATGAGGTTGTGAAGCATATTGTGATGAAGGTACACTAAACCGATATTGTTGCTGATGTGAGGCGGGTGGTTGCGGTAGAATCGAGTATTGGGGAAAGGTTGGTGTCATGTAAGGTGATGGATGATAGGCTTGATGTCCCAAGATATAAGGAGTGTTGTTGTGTGACAAGCTTGGTTGATTTGCCATCAAAGCTAAGGAATCAGGGTACATACCTCGAGGCGAACGGTGCATGATCACATGTTTCTCATGCTGCTGAAGAAAAGCATAGAGTTGATCCAAATTGCACTTATGCAAATCCCTGGTTATTTTAACATCGGTAATATACTCACCCCATTCAGCTTGAGGTAAAGTATTCAAAAATTTAGTGTTAACCTGGAATGGAGCAATCACGAGATTGTATACATTCAGATCATTCATGAGAGTAGTGAATCTGAAGTAATAATCGTGAAGCGTTTCCCCTGGGTTGTACGTGAATCTATCAAACAGATCATACAACTGACATTCCCTTTCCTGTTTGGTAAGAGACGTACCTTGTAGCAACACCTTTAAACGTTCCCATAAATCCTTTGCCACCGTATACTGACTTACCATTCGATAGATGTCATGTGGAAGAGCTTGGAGAATAGTTTGAAGAGCCTTTTCTTCTGCATCGGCAACAAGTTGTTGAGCTGGTGTAAGTTCTTCAAACTCCCTTGGTCGAGTCACATTGTTAACCACGATGGTACCATAGTCAAGTGGACCATTTAAAATTGACTTGACCATAAGCCTCCCATATACCGGTTTTCCCTTAAGGTATGACATCATCTGGCCTTGCCATGCTTCAAAAACTTCTTTGATGAGCATTGGAGGACGATTATCCGTACCCGTAATGACAGAAATATCCGTAAGTGATGTCATCTGAGGCATTACTAAATTCGGATTCATTTTGTTCACTTCAAAGAGACAAAGATTATCAGTTGATCGAGCAGTGAAGAAAGGTTGAGAATTTGTGTTGTGTTGTTGAAATCAAGATTAAATCCACTAAAGATCGTCGAAAAAACTCGGAAAAATACCCCTTGAACTTGCTATTCAGAATAATCCCTATTCGGAATAACCCTATGCTGAAAAACCCTTATTCGGAATAACCCTTAGTCGGAATTAACCCTATTTGGAATGTTCCGGCTATTCGGAATATTCTTCAATTTGGAATGTTGGCTATTCGAAAATATGTCTATTCGGAATGTTGGCTATTCGGAAAGAGGGCTATTCGGAAAGATAAAGCTATTCGGAAAGCTTTTTCTATGCGGAATGTCTATTCGGAAAATCCTGCTATTCGGAAAACTCTCCTATTCGGAATGTCTATTCGGAAAACCCTGCTATTCGGAAAACTCTCCTATTCGGAATGTCTATTCGGAAAACCTTTATGCTAAATATCTAATATTCTGAATTGAACGTCTATTCGGAATAATCTGGGAATATTAAGTTCGAGACTTTGAATAGAGCTTTAAATCCGATTTTTTGATCAAAAACCACAAAAAGTTTTATGATTTTTACCAAAATAAGCTAAACCCAATCCTTATCAATTAATCCCAATAACAAAAACACAAAAAACAACAAGATTCAAGATTGATTTTTTCTAAAGATCACTAATTGATTCAATAACTAAAAAAGCAACACAATCCTTACCTTAAATCACCCCATAGCTCTTGATACCAAATGTAGAATCTTGATAACCTATTAATCTATGAAGTGGGTTGAAGATTTCTAGAGAGAGAAACTAGAGAGAGAAAGTGAGAGAAACTATGTGTTTATTTCATTCAAATGATAAAAGTGAAAATCAACAACCAACCCCTTTCCAAGGAGGAAAGGGGTATTTATACTTCCAAGCCACTAATGGACTTGGGCCGGCCCATGACAAGCCCATGGGCCGGTTCTTACTTAACTAAATAAGTAACTATTAACTACGAGCTATTACAACATTAATAATATTGTGGAGTGACCGATACTTCTAATATACGTAAAAATGTATTTCTAACACGCTTTCCCTAACCAAGAGAAGAGAAGTCTTCTATCCTGATTATTTTAAAACCGTTGAACACAATTTTTCAAGCATTTCTTAAAAGTTTTTTCTAAATCTTTCAAAATTGTGTGTTCAACACTCCCTTCCTCATAAGTGGTTTTTATATCTCAAAATTGTCATATGTTATTTTGATCAATTTTTGAGGGGGAGCGTTTTAAAATCAAGCCTTTTAATGTTGTTGGGTACATCTCTAAAATTGTCATATTTTATGTATCCAACACATTCCGAAAATGATATGAAATTGTCAAATGTAATATATTATATCGGAAAAGGCATCTCAACTCCGTACCTCAACATATTTTGTGGTGTCGTTTTTCTAAAATTTTGTCAAATTTTGTTTCAAGACACACATATATTGTTGAGGGGGAGCGTCCCGACTGAAAAAATTCCATGATTCATGCGTGCACACATGTTTCTCTCCCAATCGGTTTTCAGAAATTGTCATATTTTAATCAATTGGTATCTCTAATATGATGTTTTTATATTAGAGATAGGGGGAGAAAATATGATTAAAATGTAATATATCGCAACAAGTGATCTTAAAGACTGAAGTGCAACTCTTTCCTTCACATGCCAAACTATTTGGTATATCGATGCATGTGTGTAGGGGGAGCTTTTCGGAAATGTAAAACTTTCAAGTGTTAAAAGTTTTGATTTTTATCAAACACTTTGAATGGTTTTCAATGGTTTATGGTAACGATCTATACCCAAAACAACCTACTATCCACAACGGAACGATGGAGTCAAATTGTGGTTTAGGATAGGAAACTAAGTCCTATGATCCAACCAGAACCGGAGGGATCTACCCAAGGACATTCCATAGCTAGAAATAGTTGTCCTTAGGAAAGATGGAGTGGAATGAAGCTGAATGCGGACCAAGTACTTAAGTTAGCACTGGAACAATCACAACAAGGTGCTAATGATGACGTATTGGTAAGCATTGAAGGAGTTGAATATTCTATGCAACTTAGGCAGAAACCGGGTCAATACATCTATTGAAGACAAGTCATCATGGACCCAGTGATGCAATGCACAACCCTTCCCAGCCATTCGAGTTTCTCTTAAAAGAAACTTGTCTCATTGTCACGGAGATCAACACGTATCTATTGACTTTCTCACTCCGAGTCAGTTAATATTGAAAAGGTGGCAGTCTGCTCCAGCCTCCGATTACCAAAATGCACTTATTGAATCTAGAGCCAATCGAGATCTATCTATCATCTCATTAGGACACAGTCGAGTCCTACGCATTATCCTTGTGATATTTCCAGAACATCTGAGTGATACGATTCACAATGAAGATGGAAATCCTTCTTGAGCCAGCATCAAACAAGCTCATGGTAGGTAACTTGTGCGATTCTACACGAATCAAACTTGTGAGAACTGGAAAGAAAATAAGTTTGGATTCTTAATTGATTCAAACTTGATTCCAGGTTTCTTCGCAAAATCCATGTGATCTTGCCAGAACATTCAGAGTGACACTCATTAGTGTTCACCGTGACGAATGGAAATCCATCCAGTGTCAACATCAAACAGCACTGCGGTAGGTAACTCGCAAGATTCTCTATGAATCAAGCTTGTGACAAAGTGGAAAGCAACAATGGTGCGATTCTTTTAGAATCAAACTTGTTCCAGGAAATCTAAATTGACGACTCTAATCAGACGGATAATTTATCCTTATGATTCACTCTTTACGTTCGCAGTCTGCATTGAGACGGTCGAGTAAAGAGAACTGGCTACTACCGCCGGGAAACCCTGTCAAGGAGGTTCTTAATCGAATCTACCTGATCACAGGTACGGTATTTAATACCGTTTAACGGTCTTCACCGACCGGAGGTAAAACACTACCGAGTTAGGGTGAAATGTTCAAAGCCATTTCATCCGTGTCTATATATGTTGCTGCATATCAAGAAGGTGGCGTAGCTGTACAACCGATGTCGATTCAGAAGTCACAAGAGCACAAGATGGCGATAATCAAGATACCTAAGAATGTAAGAATGTAATAGGTCATCTTAGTCACAAGGAGTAAGATGAAGATCTCAAGCACTCAAAGTCAAATGACAAAGGCTCAAGATAAAGATCACGAAAGCATGAAGGAACAAAGCTGTTACAAACAAGATCAAGACCAAGATACAAGACCAAAGCAGGAAGATCTCCTCTACAAGAATGTATTCACTCAATCATCTTATGCTTTTTAAGCTTTTTAAGATTACCGATACATTGGGGGAGATTGTTAGCCCTATATTTTATATAGTCAAACAAGAATGTAATAGGTCATCTTAGTCGTTAAAAGGTCTTGTATTGTAATAGGTTAGTCGGGAAAACCGGGCTTGTACTTTAAGCTAATATTGTATAAGTTAGGGGCGTAAGCCCAAGCAAAGCCAAGCCCGACTCAAGGAAACAAAGCCCACGGCCCAAAAGGACAATGGTATATATACCCTCTTCCATGTGTGGAAGAGGGTGTTGGTTACCATTTTGTTTCTCTCTCCAAAAAGTGTTTAACCTTCCAAATTCTCTCTTGTTTCTCTCTCTACTTTCTTCTCTTTCTCTCTCTAAAAATTTCTTCTAAATCTTGTGTTATGGATTAAATAGGAACAACAGAGTCATTGATTCCTTTATTCGGATGATCCCCTTGATAAGGATCCTCAAGTCTACTTTGATGATCCGCGACTAGGTTTTCGGCTCCATTCTTATCACGAATTTCGATTTTAAATTCTTGAAGGAGCAAAACCCAACATAGAAGTCTTGGCTTAGAATCTTGCTTATTCAATAAGTACTTCAACGCGGAATGATCGGTGTACATGATTGTGGTGGAAAGAACAAGATAGGGGCAGAACTTCTCAAAAGTATACACTACAGCTAAAAGCTCTTTTTCGGTAGTGGCATAATGCAATTGAGCCCCCGTCAATGTCTTGCTATCATAATGGATTGGTTGGAAGTGTTTGTTCACTCTTTGGCCCAAAACTGCTCCAATATCAAAATCGCTAGCATCACACATCAATTCAAAAGGTAGCTCCCAATTAGGGGTAACCAAGACCGGTGCTTAGTTACTTTGTCCTTAAGAAGATTGAAGGATTCAAGACACTCTTTAGAAAAGATGAAAGGAGTATCTTTTTCCAAGAGGTGGGTCATCGGGCGAGCGATTTTAGAAAAATCTTGAATGAATCGACGATAGAAGCCCGCATGACCAAGGAAACTTCTCACACCCTTCACTGTTCAAGGTGGAGGTAGTTTTGATATGACATCAACTTTAGCCCGGTCCACTTCAAGACCGGCTTTTGAGATTTTATGCCCAAGCACAATGCCTTCTTTTACAATGAAATGGCATTTTTCCCAATTTACAACAAGGCGAGTGTCTTCACACCGCTTAAGCATACGTTCTAAATTGGCAAGGCAATGAGAGAAAGAATCACCATAGACAGAGAAATCATCCATGAAGACTTCCTCAGTTTCTTCAACCATGTCATGGAAGATAGCCATCATACACCTTTGGAACGTCCCAGGAGCATTGCATAAGCCGAAAGGCATTCTTTTGTAAGAAAATGTTCCATAAGGACAAGTGAATGTGGTTTTCTCTTAGTCTTTAGGATCGATGGAAATTTGAAAATACCCGGAGAAACCGTCTAAAAAGCAATAATAGTCATTACCCGCTAGACGTTCAAGCATTTGGTCCATAAAGGGAAGGGATGATCCTTTCTCGTAGCATCATTGAGTTTGCGATAGTCTATACAAACTCTCCACCCTGTAACGAGACGAGTAGGAATCAACTCGTTGTTTTCATTGGGCACAACGGTGATTCCGCCTTTCTTAGGCACACAATGGACGGAACTAACCCATGGTGAATCCGAGATAGGGTAGATCATTCCTGCATCAAGAAGTTTGATATCCTCTTTTTTGATAACGTCATGGATCTTGGGATTCACCCTTCTTTGGCTTTGAATAGTGGGTTTAAAGTCATCCTCCATGAGAATTTTATGTGTACAAAAGTGAGGATCAATTCCACAAATATCGGAGATTTTCCAAGTAATCGCTTTCTTATGATTCTTCAGCACGGCGATAAGTCAAGATTTTTCGTCTTCTTTCAAATCCTTTGCGAAGATGACGGGTGACTTCTTATTGTCTTCAAGGAACACGTATTCGAGATGAGACAGTAGGTCCTTAAGCTCTAAATCCGGAGGATTTTCGATGGGAGGCGTAGTCAAATTCGGATCATCGATAGAGATTTCCTTAGGAGATGGTGGAGAAATATGGTCCTCATTGAGAAGTTTCTCAATGGTACGAATGTCTTCATCCCAATTGGAGGGAAAATTGTCATATTGTAAGTCCACATCTCCCAAAGTTGCTTCAAAGTTTTTGAAAAGAAAATCACTTTCTCCAAATGGAGTTAGTGAAGGAGAAATAGAGGCAATGGTCTCAACAATGGGTAGAGAAGAAGAACCACTTTTACAAGCGTCTTTGAAATGTTCTTCACAAGCCTCATCAAGAACGTCAATGAAATTAACACTCTCGTTTTCAGAAGGCTGCTTAGAAAGTTTACCCATGTTGAAGACGATTTTATCGTCACCAACTCTCATGATTAATTCGCCCGCGGCTACCTCAATGAGAGTGCGACCGGTCCTCAAGAATGGACGTCCAATGATTAATGGAACACGGGGATCCATCGCGTAGTCAACGACAACAAAATCCCTCGGAAAAGTGAATTTGTCGACGCCGACGAAGACATCTTCGGCTATCCTCATCGGATAAGCAACCGTACGGTTTGCTAATTCCAATGTCAATCGTGTGAGGACTAGCTTGGGTAGAGACAATTGTTTCCAAACGCTTATAGGCATTAAGTTGATACTAGCACCTAGATCAGCTAGGGCCATACAATTCTCTACGCCGGGGAAGTTGCAAGGAATAAGAAAGCGACCCGGATCACCAAGTTTGGTGGGTAATTTCCTTAAGAGCACTACGGAGCAATTCTCGTTAAGTTGGGTCTGAGCAATATCAAGAAGTTTCTCCTTATCACTGAGAAGATCTTTAAACATTTTTGCATACTTCGGCATGTGAGCGAGAGCCTCGGCAAAGGAGATGTTGAAATTCAGTTGTTTAAACATATTAAGAAAGTTAGAAACCTGAATATCATCCTTGTTCTTCAATTTCTCTTTCCTCAACCTTGAGGGATAAGGTATATTGGTTTGAGATGAAGGCTTTGGAATGGAATTCTCACTCACATCCTTGGGTGGTGGAGGGGTGGAATTAGAAGGTGGAGGAATTGGTGAAATAGAAGGTGGAGGAATTAGAGAAGGGGACTCGTTTTCCTTTGTCACAATCACCGGTGTAGGTGTAGGAAGCTCGGGTTCCTTTAAACCTTTTCCACTTTGAGTGGTGATTGCTTTCATCTCACCTCTTGGATTAGCAACGGTGTTACTCGGAAGAGAACCCGAACCAGAGGCTTGATTACTTTGGAAGAAACTAGCCATCATATCCCTTAAGTCATTCATTTGACTGCTCAAAGAGTTTCGCATATCGGCTCGAAGATCATTCCCTTGATTCACCATATCTCCTTTCAAGTTAGCCATTTACCGCTGAAGATTCTGCACTATTGCATCATTATTCCTCATGTAAGCTTCAACCTCTTGATTAAATGCGGTGGGTTGGTTAGGAGGAATAGCATGGTAGGCAGCTGGTGGATAAGCGGGTTGTTGGTAAACTTGGTTGTTTCCTTGAGGTGGATATGGGTTTCTTTGGGTTGGATACTGATTTGGAGCTCGAGGTTGGTTTTGATTGTTGCGATTGAGGTTGTTTGGGTTTTGAGGTGGAAAACCGGGTGGTGAGAGGAAGTTGTTTGAACGATAATTGTAACACCCCATTTTGATAAATGGAATGTCACGCGTAATTATGGCGTGTCATCAAAGCATACAAGGATAAATGCCTAAACATTACATGACCATAAGGAAAACCGGAATCAAACATCGGTTTCCAAACATAAGCCCAAAACATAAATAAAGTAAATGAACAAAAAGGAAGACTAGACTAGCATAAATATGAAGGCAAGAGGAGAAGGAATCTAAGGTAGCTCCCATCCTATGCGTGTCCTCCAAAAGCTCCAGTCAGTCCTTGAGTACCTGCCGTTTTGGGACATGGAAAGGAAAGTAACGGCTGAGCAAAACGCTCAGTGCACGGATATAGACATGGTATAAATGACTAAAACATAATAGAGACTTAATAGCAGCGGAAATGTATAAGTCCTGGAAAACCTGGAACATGTTCATAAAACTGGTTTTATAGTTTGAAAAGCCTTATGTTTATCTTATGAAACCTATTTAACATATTTTACCATTAGCCAATATAGGTCATGAAAATCCACCGTGCATGAATACTTGGAGGGGTGACTTCATCATGCAAATTAGAGGGGCTGCCTCTAATTAAATATACTGTCTTTGGGTAGGTAGGAGGGATCAGCTCCTTGTGAAGGATGCAAGGCACACACCACATTCACCATGAAATCCTGACTGAAAACATGTAACTAGGATGCACCCATACGCCCCACATGATAAATATAATATAAATGGCCAAAAGCTGAAGGGACACCACGAGCAATCACTCCGCCGTGGTGAAGTCATAACATCAGTGCCTCTAATGTTATGGTTATGGTACCTCCATAACTAGGTGAAACCGGTCATGCATGTATATGGCTATAGGTAATCTTAATTGAACATAAGCAATCAAACACGTAACTTATACTAGGGGAAAACAGTTGGCTGCATACGAGGAATCCTAATAAGGAAAGAATGTCCATACTGAAAGGACGGGAATCCGTACCTTATGTCCAGTGAACGAAGAAGATGAACTGAGAGAAATCCTACTTCCGTATCACTAGTGCTACATAAATACATACATGAATAAGTATCTGCTTACTAAATACGTAGCTGGTTTTATGTCACGTCTTAGCTTATTTTATGTGTTGTTACTATGTTTTACTGTTTTTAAGCCTTAAACCGTGTTTATCTTATATTCTGTTTAATATGATTAAGTATTTCTGGTATTTCATGTGTTATTATACTTACTGTGTAATAATAAGTAACTTTCCAAAAATAGCAGGTTTCCTAAAATAGAAAGTTTCCAAAAATAGAAAGTTTCGAAAAATAGATTTACTACTTAAAATAGATAAGTTTCTAAAAATAGAAAGTTCCCATAAATAGATCAGCTGCCTTAATTAAATAAGTTTCCATAAAAAGATTAGCTGCCTGAAATAAATAAGTTTCTACAAAATAGAAGGTTTCCATAAATAGATTAGCTGCCTTATTTAATTAAGTTTCTAAAAATAGAAATTTTCCATAATTAGAAATAAGCTGGTTAAATAAGCTAAGCATATAAGCCTAAGTGTTTTCATGATTATTTTCTAAGTCATAGTATAGTTTAATAATTATTTCATGTAATTAAATTAAACTATAGGTTAAAATATTTAATTAAAGTATAAAATGTTTTTAATTAAATAAAGTTAAATACTTAGGTTAAAACATGTATTATTATTTATTAATAATATAACCTAAGTCATGTTAATTATTTAATTATAATCATGGTTTTTAAATAATTAATTAATTATAAGTCTAAAATGTAAAATACTTAGGTTAATTAATTTCATTATTATTAATAATTAAAATAACCTAAGTCATGTTATTAAATTAATCATGTCATTTATTAATTTAATTTTTAACATAAGATCATAAACATAAAAAAAACTAAACATACACCATGAACCAGATCCAAACTAAAAACAATGAACCGGACATGAAATCGACACCGTACCCCAAACCAACTCGGGGTACCCCGTGTCTTACTGCTGGCGTGGGACCCACACACACCAACCAAGACCGTATGGTCTTGGTGGTGGTCGGTTTGGCCAAACCGAAACCCCTTCGGGTTCGGTGCAGCCTGCGGCCAAAAACAAACACCCCTTAAAACATACTTTTGATTTTATTAAACCCCAAATCATGTTAGATCCATGTTTAATAATTAGTTTTTTGTAAAAACATAACATGTTCTTGATTTATAAAAAGATCAAATCAAAAGAAAAGGGTTAAAAAGGATTTACCGAATTCGTGGATCAAAAGGATGAAGAACAAACACGATCAACCACTAAAATTCCAAGATCCAAGATCACAAACCACCTCCTTGTGGTGGTTGTAGGGTGGCGGCACAAAGAAGAAGAGAGAGGAGGGTTTTAGGTTTTTTCTAAAATCTTCTGTAAATGTAAAAAATGAGTAGTGTAAAATTATTTAACCCTTTTAGTGAAAAATAGATGGGCTAAGCCCATCCTCCCTCCCTAATTTCGTGGTAATGGGGCCCACAAGGGGTAACCCGAATGTTTTCCGTGTCTAAAACATTGATGTGTTCTCGTGTGTTAAGTTATACGTTCATGATTATTTGTGTTCATGTTTTAAGTGTTCTCGTTACGTAAATATCGTGATCTAATATATTTAATTACGCTCGTAATAAATATATATACGTAATTAATAATAGTTCGTGTTTTAATTACGTTCATGATTTCATGATCGCATGTTCGTGATTAATTATTGTCAAATAATTATTACGTGCTCGTGCGTAGTAAATACTTATCGTGTTCTAACACGTACGTAATACGTAAAATCCTAACACGTAATCGTGATCATGCTATATTAGGAAAGTTTAATTCTGGTACGTACGATCTTAAGGGTACTATTCATGGTAAAATCATGCGGGTTTTACAATAACTGAGCAAATTGCGGTCACCTTAAGGACGTGCTTGATAGCCTCCCGTGGAATAGTTACCGTTGACGGCATACACATCTTACGGATTGTCAGGAGTCGAAGGACAATAGGTGTATGAATAAGATCCCCCGCATATTTCACATGACGGACTCAAAGAATTAACTTGCACATTGATGGCTTTGGTATTGTTAGCGGTTTGTAGAGCAGTTGATTCAACAAGCGAAGTAAGCTTATCAATTCTCTTGTCCCTCTCACTAGTACTAGCACTAGCCACATTAGTCCGAACACTCTTGGTTTGCACTCTAGACTTGTTCTTATCAGTAATATCCCATGCGGCATTAGAAGACTTAACCAAAATATTACCCCCCGAGGCACTATTTAGTGAATCTTGGTCATTCATGCTTAACCCATTGTAAAAAGTATTTATTTGATGTACTTTTGTGAAACCATGTTGTGGACACTTTCTTAAAAGTTCCTTAAAACGATCCCAAGATTCACTAAATGTCTCATCGTACTTTTGTTCAAAGGTAATGATTTCATTCCGCAAAGAGGTAGTACGTGAGGGTCGGAAAAAGTAATTGATAAATTTGGTCTCTAAATCCGTCCACGTAAGAATACTTTATGGCGGTTCCTTATCAAGCTAATTTCGGGCTTGTCCCTCTAAGGAGAAATGAAAAAGTTGCAAGCGAATCACTTCTTGTGAAACCCCATTATACTTAACCGTATTGGTGAGTTAAAGAAACCTTTTTATATGGTCATGAGGATCATCAAGCGAACGACCCAAGAAAGGTTGAGCAAAGACCATTTGAATGAAGCCAGATTTGAGCTCAAAGTTGTTGGATCCAATCTCTGGTATGACAATAGCATCGTGTTTCCCTCCACTTGCGATTGCAAAAGCTCGATCATTGGTCGATTGTCCATGGTGGCAATACGTAGAGTAATGACTTCGGCTTGAGCTGCTTTCTTCTTACGAGCACGGGTACGCATACACACCTACAAAAAGAAAAGAAAAATAGACAAGAAATATTTTTGGTTTTTTATGTTTTTCTATTTTTTTTGTATTTTTGAAAATTTTTAATTTTTAGGATTTTTGAAAATATTTAAGCAAGAAAAATAACGTTCAAAAGTGAACGGATCCCAAAATCCAACGCGTCTCTCACTAAAAACCGTTAATCTTAACGAAAAGAGCCGACAGTGGCGCCATTTAATAACTAGGTTTTCACTAGTTATGAAAGTTCGTAAAACCGATCTTTTCGAATTGATTACCGTTAAATAGTGCGACTCAGTCGTTAATGGTGGAAAAATAAATGGTTTGGTTATCTATTTTAAACTAAAAGTGAATATGAAAATGTCGTTGAGTAAAATAAAAGCTTTAAAAATTAAACTAAAAAATTACTAAAATATAAGTGAATATGAAAAGATTTCGGGAAGCGTGTAATTTTTGGAAATTAAATTGTAATGAATTTAAAACTTGAAAACTTTGTAAAACTAAAAACTTAAACCATCGAAATGTTTGTGTCGGAATGTCATCTGAATGTTACTGTCGGAATGTATCAAAGATGAAACCATCGGAATAAGTGAAAGTAACTTCTATGGGAATAATCTATCTGAATGTCTAGTATCGAAATCCAAGGTATCGGAATACAAGAAATCAACTCTGTCGGAATGCAAGTCTATCAGAATACACTATCTATCGGAATAATTAAGATCTAAGCTATCAGAATCCAAGGTTTTCTGTCGGAATGTTGCTAACAAAAATTGGACAGCGTTTCGTCTTAAAATAACCTTAATACCCGTCGCAATGTGCGATCGCAATGAGCGATCGCAATCACGATCGGAATAAGGGGAAAAAACACTTGATCGCAAAGTAAAACCCTAAGGTTATTGCGATCACACTGAAACCGTCGGAATGAGTAACCCCTAACTTTGCGATGGAAATGATAATATTCGGATGAAAGCAAATAAGCTAAAACCAATAAGCACTAATAAGCAAATACGAATAGACACTTGTTCAAACCTTAACCAAATCAAAACAAGCATAAAATTTAAAAATTTTCTTTTAAAACACGAAATAAACAAACTTTTATAAATGAAACTTTAAAAAGACTAAATTTTAAAAAAAACTTAAAAGACAATAAGCTATATATACGAAATAAGCCAATAAGCACAACAAGCTTAAAGCTTAAACCATATAAAAACTTAGTAAGGAATAAAAAGATAAACTTTTTAGTCACAAAAATATCAAAATCGAACACGAATCAAGAACATTTCGGATTAAAGATAAATCAAAATCAAGAAAGGAAGAAGCATATTAAAGATTAAAAGCTTAAATTTGAAAATTTGATTAATGAATATCAAATACAAAGATGAAATAAGCTTAAATTTTAAAGAAAAGATGAAGTTTTAGTGAGAGAAAGTTAAACACTTTCTCTCTCTAAATTGAAAACTACAAAAAAGAAAATAAACTAGATAACACCCTCCTAATGTGTCATTAGGAGGGTATTTATAGGAGATAGGGAGGTGCATGTGCTTCCTTCTTTCTTTCTTTCTTCTCGACTCGATTTAAATTCTTTGTCTTTCTCGACGTCGTCTCGGGATTTGTCGATGTAAATTGAACTTGTCTTATAATTTTCTTCTTCTATTAGACATGAGTTCTTCGACTTCATTAAAATTCCGTCTTTAGACTTTTTCTTTGATAAATCTTCAGAATAGGTCTGGGACTTCTGTTCTTTTTGCACTCTTGATCTTTTGACTTCGTCTTTTCTCGTTTTCTTCGATAAAAACCCGTGATAGCCCATGTTTTCTTCCTTTTTCATCTTTTGGTCCTAAAACACAATAAAAACACAAACCACGCATAATTCCGACTTTTACGACCTAAAATATACGTTTTGGTCTTGTTATTATTAGAAATAAGTGGTAAAAGGATAAGTGTTTTCACACTTATTAATCGGCGACTGCGATCACGTGTTACGATCAAAAGGTTGTGATAAGGGATGCGATAAGACTTTCGATCTAAGAGTGCGATGGGTAACATTGCGATGGACATCTAAATTTTGTTAGAGTATTTTTTAGACTTAGCCACTATCTAGACTAGTCCCGGAACGTAGTTTACACGAAGATTAAAAAAAATTAATATTAAAAAAAAAGTTACAATTTTCCCGTCAAGTAGATTCAAATTTTTTCCATACTAGTTTTAGGCTATTTCTAGCTCGATTTCAAAATTTGGTGATTACAAATTATTTAGGTCTACCGTTTTGTCGGACTGAGGAATTTATTGTCGGACTTAGAAAAATCGCAATTTTCGGAATTTCAACAACAAAACAATCACAACACAACTACTTAAGATCCACATTCAATTCATCATTTCAGAGAATATTGATATGGATTCTACTGCCGAATATCGTGTGACGAACAACAACATAATGGTTGCGGGTAATAAAGAGAGACCACCAATGCTTGTGACTGGTAGATATGGAGAATGGAAATCATGATTCCTTCGATATCATGACACTAAACCCAATGGTGATGTTCTTCAACGTTGTATAAAAGAAGGACCATATCCTCTCTCTACAATAACCATTCCTGCAATTCTAGCAACCGACTCGACAACTGGTTCGGATGAGCAAACAATTAAGGAAACATATGAGAACACTTCGAAAAAGAAACGTACTTGGATTGATGCAGAGAAAGAAGCAATCTATTTGATTCTCAGTGGGATTGGAGATGATATTTACTCAAAGGTTGATGCATGCTCTACTGCAAAAGAAATGTGGTTTGCCATTGAACGCTTGTAATAAGGAGAATCATTTAACAAGCAAGATGTCAAAACTAACTTGTTCTAGAACTTTGGTAAGTTTACTTCATTGGTTGGGGAATCAATTGATTCATATTACTCAAGGTTCTACAAGATGATGAATGACATGACAAGAAAAAATCTACAAGTCTCCACCATGCAAGTCAATGTGCAGTTTCTACAACAACTTCAACCCGAGTGGACACGATTTGTAACATTGGTGAAACAACAAAATAAGTTGGACGAGGTCAACTGTCATACACTCTTTGACATTTTGAAACAATTTCAGAATGAGGCAAATGAACTTCGAGCTGAACGGGTAGCAAAGACTACTAACCCACTTTCTTTTGTGTCTACCACTCACCATGTCCAAGATCATCGCTCTCGTGCTCCAAAATCATACTCCACTACATCCTCTTCACCAAGATACTCCACTTCATCTAAGTATTCAGCTCCCATAAGATCACGAGACAAAGAACCAAGAGCACCATCACCATCACCTGAGCCATCATCTGAAGAGGACAGTGATGAAAAACTAGCTCAGAAGGATAGGGAGATGAAGCAACAAATTGCTTTCATTATGAAGACCTACAAGAAAATCTTCAAACCCACCAACAACGATCTTCGATCATCATCAAATACAAGGAATCAATATGTTGAGACTCCTTGAAGGTATGAAACACGTCAACGTGATGAAAGTCCTCCAAGGTATGATCGACGTAATCCAACACATGTTGAGGGTTCTGCACGGTATGATCGACAAACTGCTAAGTATGATGCTCAGAGGATTGCTACTGTTGCTGGGAATAGGGACACCGTTGGTACTCAAGTGGTTCAGCAAAGTGGGGTTCAATGCTTTAATTGTCAAGGTTATGGGCATATGGCAAAGGAATGTAGAAAGCCGAAACGAGTTAGGGACTCTGGTTATCATAAGGAAAAGATGATGCTTTACAAGAAGATAGAAGTTGGGGTTAAATTAACGGCTGAGGAAGGAGCCATGCTTGATGACACTAATGATGAACCTTCTGATCAAGAACTTGAAGCACATTACTCGTACATGGCAAACGTTGAAGAAGTTCTCAACATCACTGAAGATAACAATGGTCCTATCTTTGATACTGAGCCAATCGATAAGGTACACAGTAAAGAGGAATATAATGTGTTTCGTAATACTCATGAGCATTGTGAGCTACCCAAAGCCATTAATGACACATGTATGATGGAAACGATTGATAGCAATACCATACCGATTCATCAAACATGTGCAATAATGAGTCTGAGGATGATCAACATGCAAACGAGTATGATGATGATGAGGAGCGTATTGCGCTTGCTAACTTAATTGCTTCTTTACAAAAAGATGTCAAAGAAACTAGAAAGAGTCAAAAGCAATTAAAGAAAGCAAACCCAACGCTCACTCAAAATTTTGAAGAATGCAAAGCTGCTCTAATCAAATCTAGTGAGACCGTTGATAGATATGGAGCTCAGCTTCTTCAAAAGACTAATGATATTGAGGGGTACAAAGGGTGTTTAATTAACGTTAAAAAGGACGATTATCAACAGAAATATAACAAAACTCTTAAGCTTCTAGAACAAGGGAAACGTAATTATAACACCTCTTTGAGTACTGAATGTCACAAAATGTATCTTGCTACCACGAAAGTCATAGAGCTAACTCATGTAAATGGTTTTCTTCAAGCGGATAAAACTAAACTTGTTAATGAAAAGAAAGAAGTGGTTGAAAAGTTGGAAAAAGATTTCAAAACTAAACAAGCGAAAGATATCGACAAAATGGTGGAACTTGAAACTAAAATTGATTTTTACAAGAAAATTGTTTACAAAACTAATCAATCAGTTCAAACCATGAGAATATTGGCACCTCATTCGTTTTTTAAGGATCAACCTAGTTTTGCTAAACCTAAGTACCTTGAGCAAGCTCAATCAGAGAATCAGCACTTATATCTTGATGAGTCCCAATGGACCGATCTTGATTGCCTTGTTGTTCAGCCCGATAGTGAAGAGAAAAACGATTTGGAAGAAGAGAGTAAACCAAAAGTTAATAAAGAATTTGTTAAACCATATAATTATGCTTATGAAAACAGTCTTTATGGTCTTTTCAAAACGCAAACATAGATAACTCGTGAGCAAATATTTTTCGAATGTGAACATATAAGAATTAAATGGAGACAAGCTTTTGCCACTAAGAAAACTAATGTTTCAAAATTTATTGAGTACTTGCCATTTAAAGCTTCTGTAAGCAAGCACTTAGTATTCTCAAAAGTAACATTGAAAATTTCAAAAAGGTTGTTGATGATGACTGGAAAAAACGTGAACTTTTGAAAGGTGACAAAGAAATTCCTCACGATATAACTGTGCTTGTGAAAAGTATTTTGATTCCGCTTGCAAAAAGAACACAAAATCATATTTTGGAATTTGAAAAATTAATTAAGAAAGAAATGTTTGATGATTTGAAATATGTTGAATCTCTTGAACAAGAAGTGTACGACCACCAACCTGAAAGAGACGAGTTTTCTACAACATATGATCTACTCTTACATGAATTGTAACACTATCAATTTTCGTATCGGTACAGCGGAAGGGTCTTTCAGAGTGTTACGGGATAGCACAATAACTCCAATCATAGACAACACATAAAAATGGTTGTACAAGGTTCAACATACATTCATTCGATAAAAAAAGTTTAAAAGCGTACAACAGGTCCCAAATTATACAGGTCATTAAGTTTACAAAACATAGATCGAATGAACATTTTTAATATTATGTGGGCCATCAGAGTCGATCTCCATCCGGATTACCTTCAAGCACCTGAGATAAAAACATGCAAAAATCATATCAGCGAATGCCGAGTGAATTCATAGAGTTTAATAAAAACCGTTATATAAAACAATCTTTAAAATCAGAACACAAGTATAATATCGGAAGTAAGTCCTCGTATGGCTAGTCAGGCAATATATAAATCAAGCATACATCTTAAACCGTCCATGAGACCGTAGCCTCAATATTACCATTATAGGTAATATTATTATCGTTATTAGCATCGTTATTGTATTGTACATAGGATTATTATTAGCCGCATGACATTGTTACCTTACTGTGAAAACAACGGGCCGCGAACCCGACAAACAATTTGCCCATCTAAGTTAGCGTGTCGTCACAATAATCACGCTGGTGTAAATCTTCTCATACATAAATTCGCTTACCAATCAATGTGGTACGACGGGGATCAACCGTCAAGGCGCGAACTGGGGTGATCGTCCCCAAATAGTACTATCATATGCATAAGCGTCTACAAAATCCCGGTAGTTCACAATTCATGCTAATGGGACTTTAAGTGACATAACCTAACTACTAATAATCCTTTTTGTCTCGTTTATAGGGTCATAGCATCATTCGGGTACATATCATTAAGCATACCATCGGGACTACTTGTGTTCTAATTTTATCAAAAACTAGCATGTTATCTCCCTCGCAGGTTTACAAATCATTTTGCAAAACATTTAAAAGAGTGCGAGGCTATGCACTCACGTTGATAATGAAAGGCGGATTATCGGCTACGGGCGTGCTTCGGTCACGGAAACCTATATAAATAATATTCGGTCTTAGAATTTTGTCCAATGACTTTATCCAAATAACAATATATATATGATGATTTTTGTACATATGATGATGATCAAGTGGGTTTATATATCCTTGTTTACTCATTTTAGCGTTCATGTATTAGTAACTTTTTACTAGTTTACTAGTTTTACCTTATTTACATATTTTAAGTCCAATAAGCTTATTATAAGTTCTTTAACTTGTTTTAATCCATTTTATACTTATAGTATCAGTATTCACACTTTACATGTTGGGCCCAAATGGGTTAAGCCCAATAAGTACTTTTTTTATAAGTGTTTAACTTATTTAGTCCAATATGCTTACTTAGCTCGTTAATGTCCGTATGTCATATAGTTCGGGTTTTATCGGTTTTTACTTGTATTAGATACTTATATATCAGTATATGACTTTTAAAAACTTTACATTAGACGGGTTTGATCGTCTAAGTTTTAATTGGCGAAAAACGTTAATTTTACGGTAATAGCCGAAAAAGTCGTAAAAATCAAGTTTATAGTTATTATAACTTATAAATATTATTCCACTACCATTTTTATAATTTATCCACTTATTTAACCTTATACATATTTATATAAATGAAATTCATAAGTTAGTGGGTTTTAATTTCACATTTTATACTATATAATTTGAGTGCTTATATAATAGTAATAAACATTAATTCTTCAAAAATCTGATTTTTATTTTCATCTTCACCATTTTTATCATATCTAGAGTTATACAATGAATTAGAAGCTCATTTTTGGATGGCATGAACTTCATATTATTTTATATAATTAACTTAGTTATAGCTACTGCTCATTTTAAGTTTAACTATCCTTAACAGTCCCTACAAAACTGCTTATTCAGATTAGCACACTCATCTTGTTTTGATCATATCTCACTCATTTTAATGATTCAATTGCATGGACAACTCTCACATGTGTATGACATCTTTTACTTACTATAAATGGATTCTAACATGCAAATTTATCAGTTCAAGTTTTGGTTACATACTGTTTTTATACAACCAACAAATTAATCATGATTTTAGCCTTGTTTCTTATGGTTATTAATCTTTTTAAGCATATTTATCAACACTTGATCCCCACACAACATTTTTATCATCATATATTAATCATATACATATACAATGTTAGAAATACGTTTTTACGTATATTAGAAGTATCGGTCACTCCACACTATTATATATGTTGTAATAGCTCGTAGTTAACAAATACTTATTTAGTTAAGTAAGAACCGGCCCATGGGCTTGTCATGGGCCGGCCCAAGTCCACATAAGGCTTGGAAGTATAAATACCCCTTTCCTCCTTGGAAAGGGGTTGGTTGTTGAACATTTCTAGTTTCCACTTAAAAAAATATCACATAGTTCTCTCTCACTTTCTCTCTCTAGTTTCTCTCTCTAGAAAACATCAACCCACTTCATAGATTCATAGGTTATCAAGATTCTACATTTGGTATCAAGAGCTATGGGGTGATTTAAGGTAATGATTTGTGTGGTTTTTAGTTTTTGATTGTATTAGTGTTCTTTAAGAAGATCCATCTTGATTCTTGGTGTTTTTGGTGTTTTTGTGATTGGGATTAGTAGATAAGTATTAGTTTTTACTTATTATTGTAGAAATCACAAAACTTTTTGGGTTATTTGGTAAAAAATCTGGGTTTAATCACCATTTTTTGATCGACTGTTCACTCGAAACAAGTTTCTGTTTACCCAAACAAAGTTCCGAACCAAAAACATCCGAACCAAAAAGTTCCGGATCAAGGAAAGTTCCGGATCAAGGAAAAAGTTCCGGATCAAGGAAAGTTCCGGATCAAGGAAAAAAGTTCCGGATCAAGGAAAGTTCCGGATCAAGGAGAAAGTTCCGGATCAAGGAAAGTTCCGGATCAAGGGAAAGTTCCGGATCAAGGGAAAAGTTCCGGATCAAGGGAAAGTTCCGGATCAAGACTTCCGAACCAAAAGTTCTGAATCAAGTTATTCCAAGCCAAATCTTCCGAATCAACACTTCCGAATCAACAAAAAGTTCCGAATCAAGGGTTATTTTACTTGTTTTTTGGACGATTTTTTAGAGGATTTAATCTTGGTTTCTTACAACAAAAACTCAACACAATTCACAAGCTTTACTTCACTTCTCGATCAACCGATAATCTTTGTCTCTTTGAAGTGAAAAAAATGAATCCGAATTCAGTAATGCCTCAGATGACATCACTTACGGATATTTCCGTCATTACGGGAACGGATAATCGCTCGCCAATGCTCATCAAAGAAGTTTTTGAAGCATGGCAAGGCCGGATGATGTCTTACCTTAAGCGAAAACCGGTATATGGGAGGCTTATGGTTAAGTCAATTTTAAATGGTCCACTTGACTATGGTACCATCCTGGTGAACAATGTGACTCGACCAAGGGAGTTTGAAAAACTTACACCAGCTCAACAACTTGTTGCCGATGCAGACGAGAAGGCTCTTCAAACAATTCTCCAAGCTCTTCCACATGATATCTATCGGATGGTAAGTCAGTATATGGTTACAAAGGACTTATGGGAACGTCTAAAGGTGTTGCTACAAGGTACGTCCCTCACCAAACAGGAAAGGGAATGTCAGTTGTATGATCTGTTTGATAGATTCACATACAACCCAGGGGAAACGCTTCACGACTATTATTTCAGATTCACCACTCTCATGAATGATCTGAATGTATATAATCTCATGATTGCTCCATTCCAGTTAACACAAAATTCTTGAATACTTTACCTCAAGCTGAATGGGGTGAGTATATTACCGATGTTAAGTTAACCGGGGATTTGCATAAGTGCAATTTGGATCAACTATATGCTTTTCTTCAGCAGCATGAGAAACATGTGATCATGCACCGTTCGCCTCGAGGTATGTACCCTGATTCATTAGCTTTGATGGCGAATCAACCAAGCTTGTCTCACAACAACACTCCTTATATCTTGGGACATCAAGCCTATCATCCATCACCTTACATGACACCAACCTTCCCCCAATTCTCGATTCTACCGCAACCACCCACCTCACATCAGCAACAATATCGGTTTAATGCACCTTCATCACAATATGGTTCACAACCTCACCCAGCAAGCATTGCACCTTATGCTCAACCTTCATATTCTTCTTATCAAGAGAATGCAGCATATCCATCAAGCTATTCTGATCACATGAGTATTCCTTCTGGTGATTATGCATCTCAACAAGACCAAGCAATGTATTGTGATGATGAGGAAGTCCCCATTCCTGTATTCAAACAAGGAGCTGACCCAGTTGAAGTGTTAACCACTATGTCTGCTTATCTCACAAGGACATTAAGCAAAAGAGGATTTAGAGGATCAGCTCCAACTAACAATCAGTTGAGGAATTCATCCAATTCTCGCCAACAAGCTACTATTGAGAATGGCAGGGTAATGGTTCAACCTATTCAACCTTATCAGGGGAGACCTACTACATCAACCACCAATGCTCGCATGGTCAATCCTGCTCTAATGGTCAACAATCCTCCACGGGCTAATTCCACAAGCAAGTTGAGAATGATTACATGCTACAACTGCAAGGAAGAAGGACACATGTCCAGGGATTGCAAGAAACCCAAGAGGAGAAGGGATGGTCAATGGTTTGCAGAGAAGATCTATCTGGTGAATGCTCAGGCACAAGGAAGGGAACTTGATGAAGAGGAGCTTGCATTTCTTGCTGATCCAGGGATTGCTGAACAAGACACTGTCACCACACATAATGCAGCATACCAAGCAGACGATCTCGATGCGTATGACTCAGACTGTGATGAATTTCAATCTGCAAAGGCTGCTCTCATGGCAACTATCTCCAGCTTAGGGCCAGAAAAGAGATCTGAGGTACTTATTAATACCACTGATAATACCACTGATGCTAGTATTCAACCACATCAAGTTGTGCAAGAGAGTGCTGATTCGAATGAGTCTTCGGTGGTGAGTATTTCAAATGAGGAGACAATCAATGATAGTAATATCAATGTGAGTCCCTAGACTTTGAGTGAATCACAATCGGGAGCCATTTCGAATACGCATACTCCTGCTCAACAAGATTTGGTCATGGTTCCTGCTACATTACTTAGCCAAATGAATGCTGCACTTTTAGAAACCCTAGCTAAGAATAAGAATTTGTCTGATGAGCTTGCCTTAAGAAACGAGAAAGTTCAAACTTTGGAATTAGTGCCTTCGTCTAGTGTTCTAACTAATCCCGAATATGATCATTTTCGAAACAAACAAATGGGTCATTTGCAAGAAATTGAAAACTTAAGAGCAAATCTGTCTAACGAACTTAAAGAAAAGGAGTTAGTGGTCACTAATTTTCAAAAACTTCAAACGGATTTTGAGTTACTCGAGTCTAAGAAGAATGAAATGGAGATTAATGCTGCTAATAAGATTAGAAGTCTAGATTACTTGCTTTTAAGACAATACGCTGCTTCTCAACTAGTGCACTTATTTGATGCTTCGTTTAGAGAATTTAACTTATCACGTCAAAAAGGCCTTCCCCCTAACCCAAGGTATGCAAAAAAAGCTTTAAGACATAGTCCAAGACTTTATAATGCAACCCAATTAGGATTGGTCTTAGACCCGATTGTTATTTTCGATGATCGAACAAGTAAGGATCTAGTTGATGAGGATCGGTCATACAATTCTACAAAATATCCCGAGTGTGATTATTTTAAAATGAATAAGGATCTTGCAAAAACGGATTTTAGAATTCGCTTCCATATGGACAAAGATCTCATCACAGCACCAACCTACATGTTAGATGAAGAAAACCCTAGTACATTTCATACACTTGTCAATATGGAAGGTCCTAAGGAAATTCCAAAGGATCTTCCACCTGTTAGCACTGTATGGTTAAACTTGCAAGAGATTAATCAATACTTTACTAATTTTGACAAGGGCATTTTGGAATGTACGACTTCAAATGGCCTAAACGCCAGAGAATGGGCTTTCAAACACATGAACGAGGTGTTTAAAAATGAGATCAATCCGTTTGTCGAAAGTCTAAAAGGAAGTTTTGCATCTCTTAAAGAAAATCTTGAATTTGAAATTGGAGAAGTTCAAAAAGTGTTTTATGAAATGGACACCGCTTACGAACTACAACTAATTGAAAAGGAAAAGATTTTATCCGAATATGACCGATTCTTGTCCGCAGTAATCTCGTGTGATGTGCTTACTACTGTAAATGTTAATTATTCGAATGAGCTTACATCCGCTATGATTAATTGTGATGCTGTGAATATATGTGATGATGTTTGTGATCTCTCTGTAAATGTTGCTGATACTGTAAATGAGGTAGATAATCATTCTTGTCACGAATCTAACGCTGAGTTTTTAAAGCTACAAGATTCTTACAATTTACTTTCAAAACGCTTTAATCAACTAGAACAACATTGTATATCTTTAGAATTAAAACAACAAACTCAAAATGAGGATCTTTTGATATCAAATGGTTGTGAAAACGGTGTTGAGACGAGTGACAAGATGATTGCAATAGTTAAGGCATTAGAGGAAGAGATTATGAGATTGAAGAGAGATGTGTCATCAAATGAAACACTAAAATTAGAACTAGAGGCTGCAGAGTCTAAAAACCAGGCCTTAGAAATTAGACTTTCGTCTATTCTAGGGGAGATGGATCGTGCAAGACAGGGAATGTCCAAACTTTATGGTTCACTAGAAGAACGCTTCGCTTTTAATACGGCACAGCAACAATTTTATGTTGAACAATTGAACCAAAAATGTGAGGAAATCTCTGACTTAAACATCCTGCTCATTGACAAAAAAATGGTTTTAGCCGAGTTAAAGGAGACACTTCTTCTCACCCGACAAGAAGCTGTTGATAACTTAGCTACCGACTCTGCACCGTCCACTAGTGCTCCAACAACCAAATCAGTAGTGCTTTATAAGAACCCGCTTCATAAGAGAAACCCGGTTACCTACGATGATTATATGAGGAATGCCATTAAGCATGTAGATCTTGTTAGGGATATTTTAGACGATCTTTATGCCTTAGATCCCTCAAGTAGCTACTATTATTCAGCCCATGAATATATTAAGCGTGTTCAATATTGCTTAGCCTACTTGCAATACATAGGTAAACCAGGTTCTGCACTACTCACTAATCGACCCATTGCTGTAACTCCATTAAATAAGACCCCAGGAGCAAAACCATCATTGGCACAATCAAGTAAGGCACCTTTAAAATCTGTTGCTAATGTTCCCACTTTGCCTTCTACAGGATTAAAAGAGACTACTAAGGCTAAAGGATCGTCACTCAAGAAAGATAAGATCAAGCCCTCTACTATTAGTGCCAAAAAGAAGAAAGTAGAAGCTCACCATAGGAATGTTAGTTCAGTTTTAAATAAGAAGAATCATGTTAAGACTAAAAGCTCTGCGCCTGTGCAGAAGCCTAAACCATTCGTGAATTCTAATTTGAATTGCTGGAATTGTAATGAATGTATGTTTTCCCAACGTCATGATTTGTGTCTTATTGATCATGTGAATGAAATGAATGACATTAGGAATAATCTTGAATGGAAGCCAACGGGTAGAACTCGTGCCCAAGTTGGTTGGCAATGGCGTCCCACTGGTAGGACCTTTACATTAGATGGAACAATGTGCCCTTTAACTAGGAATGCATCCATTGAGGTTAGGTATGAGCGTCCTTTAGTTAGGAACACTCGCACTCAAGTATGGAAACAACGCCCTTTAATTAGGTCAGCCCCCACTATAGTGCCTATCAGTGAAGAAATACCTCAGGATTTAAGCCAACTAGAATCTACACCACCAACTAAGAAGAAGAAGGCTAGGAAATCTAAGAAACCTAAAGTTAGCAAATCTAAGATTATTAAATCTGTACCTGCTAATAACAAGGAACATTCAGATTCCGATACCTCTACATTGTCTTCGTGTGGTGATATTTTCAGGTGGTCCAAATCATCCTCTGGTATTTGGACTCCGGTTGTTCCAAGCATATGACCGGAGATCGCTCGATGCTCAGAAATTTCGTCAGCAAGTTTCTTGGTACGGTTAAATTCGGGAATGATCATATAGCAAAGATAATGGGGTATGGTGAATATCAGATTGGAAACGTTATGATTTCAAGGGTATACTATGTAGAAGGTCTTGGTCATAACTTATTTTCAGTAGGACAGTTTTGTGATTCCAACCTAGAGGTTGCTTTTCGACAACATACTTGTTTCATCCGCAACTTGGAAGGAAAAGATTTGTTGAAGGGTTCTCGTGGTGCAAATCTTTATACGTTGTCCCTACAAGACATGATGGCCGCCTCTCCAGTATGTCTTCTCTCTAAAGCATCTAAGACCAAGTCATGGTTATGGCATCGCAGATTATCTCATCTCAACTTTGATGCTATTAATCATCTGGCTAAAAACGAATTAGTTCGTGGTCTTCCTAGGCTCAAATTTCACAAGGATCATTTATGTTCCGCGTGTTCAAGGGGGAAAAGTACCAAGAAATCATACAAGCCCAAAGCTGAAGACACCAATCAAGAAAAACTTCATCTTTTGCATATGGATCTTTGTGGGCCAATGAGAACTGAAAGTGTGAGCGGTAAGAAATTCATTCTCGTTATTCTGGATGATTTCTCCAGGTTTACATGGGTAAGATTTCTACGTACAAAGGATGAAGCACCGAAGGCTATCATCACTTTTCTGAAAATCATTCAGGTACGTTTGAATACTACTATCCGCCGTATTCGTACAGACAATGGAACAGAGTTCGTCAACCAGACTCTTCGTGATTACTATGAGGGAGTTGGTATTTCACATGAAACATCCGCTGCACGCACTCCACAACAAAACGGTGTCGTTGAAAGACGGAATCGTACGCTTATGGAAGCTGCTAGGACTATGCTCATTTATGCGAACGCTCCATTGTTTTTGTGGGCAGAAGCTATATCTACTGCATGTTTCACCCAAAACCGTTCTATCATTCGGAAACGCCATGGAAAAACACCTTACGAGCTTCTACATAACCGTAAACCCGATGTTTCATTCTTTCATGTGTTTGGTGCTCTTTGTTATCCAAACATTAATAGTGAGAACTTGGGCAAGCTTCAACCGAAAGCCGATATAGGTATTTTCATTGGTTACTCACCCTCCAAGAAAGCATACCGAATTTACAACCGTCGTCTTGGTAAGATTGTAGAAACTATGGACGCAGATTTCGATGAGCTGACAGCCATGGCTTCTGAGCAATGCAGCTCTGAACCCGCGCTTCATGAGATGGGAACCGTTGCTATTAGTTCTGGATTAGTTCCCAATAATCCTACTTCGACATCATTTTTACCACCAACAAGGCCCGAGTGGGATAAACTGTTTCAACCGTTGTGTGATGAATTCTTTGATCCCCCAAATGATGAAGTTCCAGCACCCGTAGTGATAGCTCCAATTCCTGAAGTTGTTGCTCCAGCTAATGAAGCTTTATCTAATGCATCCTCAATTAACATTGAACCGGATGCCCCTTTACCAAGTGATTCTCAAACTACACCTGAATCGTCACCCCTACTTGTGCCTAATGATGTTGAAGAGGATTCTACTGATCACGATTTGGAATATGCTCACCTGCAAGAGCTTCCTTTCTTTGGTGTAGCGATACCTGAAAACCCTTCAGCCGCATCTACCTCAGAAGAAGCTCCTTCTATTGTTTACTCCAGACCACCTAGGATTGAAAATCATAGCACCAAATGGACAAAAGATCACACAATTAGGAATGTCATTGGAGATCTAGATCGAGCAGTCTCTACACGCCATCAATTACAAGAGAGTGCACTCTATTGCTACTTTGATGCATTTCTCTCTGAAGTTGAACCTAAAAATTGGCAGCAGGCTATGAATCAATCATCTTGGATTGAAGCCATGCAGGAGGAACTAAATGAATTCCAGAGACTTGAAGTATGGGAATTAGTTCCTCTCCCTGACAAGGTTAATATTCTTACTTTGTTGTGGGTTTATAAGGTTAAACTTGATGAGATGGGTGCAGTATTGAAGAATAAGGCTAGATTGGTCGCTAGAGGATATAAACAAGCCTTGGGTATAGACTTTGAAGAATCTTTTGCTCCTGTTGCTAGATTGGAGGCTATTAGACTATTTCTTGCGTATGCTGCTCATATGAACATGATCGTCTATCAAATGGATGTGAAGACGGCATTTTTGAACGGTGAACTAAGGGAAGAAGTCTATGTTAGTCAGCCGGATGGGTTCGTTAGTACAGAGTTTCCTAATCATGTGTACAAGCTTAAGAAGGCTCTCTATGGGTTGAAACAAGCTCCACGCGCGTGGTATGATCTCCTTTCAACTTATCTCATCTCGGAAGGATTCTCCAAAGGCAAGGTGGACCCCACTCTATTCACTCTCAAGGAGGACAACGACATGATTCTGGTACAAATTTATGTTGATGATATAATATTTGCTGCCACTAACATAGAATTGTCAAATCGCTTTGAGAAGATAATGTCCACACGCTTTCAGATGTCAATGATGGGAAAAATTTCATTTTTCTTAGGATTACAGATTTCTCATAATCCCAGAGGCATCTTTATTAATCAATCCAAATATGCTCTAGAATCTTTAAAGAAGTATAACTTTGAAAATTGTGACCCCGTGGACAATCCAATGGTGGAGAAATCCAAGTTAGATGAAGATAGGAATGGGACTATTGTCGATCCAAAACTTTACCGTGGGATGATCGGCACCCTTCTGTATCTGACTGCTAGCAGGCCTCATTTGCAATTTGTTGTATGCATGTGTGCCCGGTATCAGGCTCGGCCTACCGAAAAGCACCTACATGTAGTTAAAAGGATCTTTCGGTATCTAAAAGGAACACTTCATCGTGGTCTATGGTATCCGAAATATTCCTCTATTGCTTTAATATCATACGTAGATGCCGATCATGTTGGGTGTCAAGACACGAGGCGTAGCACTTCTGGATCTGTGCAACTCCTTGGAGATAGATTGATCAGTTGGTCTTCAAAAAGGCAGAAAAGCGCTGCAATTTCTAGCACGGAGGCTGAATACATCGCCATGTCCGGTTGTTGTGCTCAAGTCCTTTGGATGAGATCACAATTAACTGACTACGGTTTGGGATTCAACAAAATCCCGATGTATTGTGACAACAAGAGCGCCATTGCCCTTTGCTGCAACTATGTTCAACACTCTCGGGCCAAGCACATAGACATTCGCTACCATTTCATTAAAGAGAAGGTGGAGAACGGAGTGATCGAGTTGTATTTTGTCACTACTGAGTATCAGCTGGCAGATATGTTCACCAAAGCATTAGATCGAGGATGAATCGAGTTTTTGATCGACAAGCTTGGCATGAAATCATTCACTCCAGCGACTCTCAAAGAATTGGCAGAAGAATCAGCTGAATAGTGGTGGTAAACTATTCAAAGTATCCTTTGTTCGTGATCATGTATATTATCGTACATATATAAACCACAAAAAGAAAATACAAAAATATAAAACCAAGAAAAACCATAAAAAATATAAAACCAAGAAAAACCATAAAAAATATAAAATCCAGAAAAACCAAAAATATTATTTTCGTTTTTAAATCAGGCATGTCTTTTAGTACGGTAATATTTACGGCTTTAGAAATGTCGATTAATATTGACACGGCGCCATAAATAGAGTCCGTATAAAAGTTGTACATTTTTAAAACATGCCCATTATGGCTTGTAGTTATTTCTGACTGCAACCCGGTTTTCATATTAAAGTCACGTATTTCCTTGGAAAACGTTGGCTCACAACCGGAATTAATTTTCTCGGGCATGATTTACAAGCCAAAACATGCAAAGGGATCAACTTTACTTTACAACTTGGTCTTACACGAATTAGTGTACGTCTCAGTGCATTAATTTGTCTAAATAAGAGAAATCTTATTGCCACCACGAATCAATCTTTTTCAAGATACTAATTGGAAATGCTTTCATCAATATTTGACTCTTTAAAAAATGACTACAGCTCTTTAAATAGAAAACGGGTCATCGTTTAAGGGGGAGAAAATATTAAATCTTCTTCGTCATCAAAACAATCTTTTCAAAAGTGATTGTGGAAAATTAATGGCTAAATGGTAAATGAGTGGTATTGCTTTAGAAAACGACTTGGGCTCGTTCAATGTGATAGGACTTGCTTTAGATTTTGGAGACTTGCAAATAGGTTGCGATTGCTAAGTTGTGTGAAAGTTAATAGTGGCTAAGTTTAACAATGGTTAAGAAAAATGAAAAGTAATAAACCAAAAAGGAAAAGGAGTGAAAACTTAGGGACTTAAGTGACAACTTGGGAAAATTGCCAAAAACTTTGACCTAGTCAAACAAAACCCCCCTTGCGTTTTACTTTCTCTTCACTGTTTCACTATTCCTCTGCCGCCATTAACACATATACAAACACTCACACAAGCTTTCAAATTCGCGTGTTAATCAACTCCATTTGTTTCATTCGATCTTAGAAGGTAATTACATCAATATATAACTTATAATTCGTCAAATTCCTCATCTAAATCTTGTTAATTGATTCGGGTAGTAAACTATATCAGATTTAGGGTTTATTTGCCTATTTAGGATTAATTGATTAAGGTTTTAGGTGGGATTCATGCGGAATATCATTAGAAAGTGGTTGGTTACCTTAGATTGCCTTAGAACTCACAAACGCGCTTAGAATAAATCATCATAGGCTGCGTTTAAGAAGTTCCGGATGAACATGGATAACAACTTCCGAATGAAGGAAATTTTTGAACAAACTTCTGAATGAAGGAATGTTCCGAACGAACTTCCGAATGAAGGAAGTTCCGAATGAAGGACTTCCGAATGAAGGAAGTTCCGAATGAAGGACTTCCGAATGAAGGAAGTTCCGAATGAAGGACTTCCGAATGAAGGAAGTTCTGAATGAAGGACTTCCGAATGAAGGAAGTTCCGAATGAAGGACTTCCGAATGAAGAAGTTCCGAATGAAGAACTTCCGAATGAAGAAGTTCCGAATGAAGAACTTCCGAATGAAGAAGTTCCGAATGAAGAACTTCCGAATGAAGGAAGTTCCGAATGAAGAACTTCCGAATGAAGAAGTTCCGAATAAAGAACTTCCGAATGAAGAAGTTCCGAATGAAGAAGTTCCGAATGAAGAAGTTCCGAATGAAGAAGTTCCGAATGAAGAGGTTCCGAATGAAGAACTTCCAAATGAAGAAGTTCCGAATGAAGGACTTCTGAATGAAGAAGTTCCGAATGAAGGAATTCCGAATGAAGAAGTTCCGAATGAAGAACTTCCGAATGAAGAAGTTCCAAATGAAGAACTTCTGAATGAAGAAGTTCCGAATGAAGGAATGTTCCGGATGAAGGATTATTTGATTGATAGTATTTGCCTGTTATATGTACTTGTTGAATCATGTTATGAAATGTGTTATGCTTAGAAGTAATAATGATACATATATTTTTGTGCATCAACCTTTCATGTCTTATCTTAAGCAGATACAATGACTAATCCAACAGTACAAGCTATCCAAGACTCTAGAGCAGCAGCTATTGCCGAAGCACGAACCCTCAAGTTCATACCAAACAATTACCGGCTGAAGCAAGTCTCAAAATCCACTCACCATGGTTTCAAAGTCGCCATAGCAATTCTTGATCAATCTCATTTCAAGAATGCCTTAAGAAGTACTGCCTCGGTGCCTTATGATTACATGTATGAGTTCTGGGCTACCAAGGAAAGCACTTCAAACAAGATCACCTTCACTCTCGACAACAAGCAGCAGACACTTAATGTTTCAGACTTCCGTAAGATATTTGGCATTCGGGACACACCCAAAGGTATGTCATTTTCGAGGGATCCTACTAAAGACGAACTCATGGAGTTGTTCGATGCTCTTGGATGTCCTGACATACGAGTTGCGTCAGAGTTTACCACTGCTAAAGTAGGTCAACCTTGGAGAGCGATGTTGGGTATTGTTAGTCGATGTCTTACACCGAAAACAAGTGGGCATGATGCTTTGCGCAGTCCTATTATGAACATCTTCCACGGAATGTATAAAGGCGCAAATGCAGATTATGCATTGTTGTTATGGGAAGAATTCACCTTTCAACTCTTCCAAAACAAGAAGCTGAAGACTAATTTCTTCGCTTACCCTCGGTTTATCAAGCTTATCATCAACTATTGTATGAAGAAGGATGTTACTATTGATAGGCGTGCAGCAAGTCGTCATCACACTGAAGAGGCTGATCATATAGTAGATCTAAGGCATGAAGGACCATCTGGTGGTGTGATTCCTGGTCCTATTCCCGATCATCTTCTGACGGATAGAATTAAAGGTTCTGCTGATTACAAGCTACTGTTGCTAGAAATCAAGAAGCTAAAAGCAAACCTTCAGACTAGAGAATACTCGTCTACTACGGTCAAGAGTAAAGGTAAACGCAAGCAACCAGCTGCTTTACCTGAACCCGAAACCAAGAAGAAGAAGACTGAGGCTAAGAAGGGAAAGGGCAAGGCTGATGAGTTAGTACTACACGACGAAGAGGATGTTGATGATCCTACTCTTAACAAGGCTGAGAGAAAAGCAATGAAGATAGCTATTGAAAGGAGTAGGAAAGATACGGGCGGTAGTGGTTCAGGTGCAAGGATAAATATTGAAGAAGAGTACGAGGAGCCAGAGGATATTGACGAGTTTGGGTCACCTGAACGGTATTCTACTTCGAAGGAGACATCAATCCCTATTTCAGCAAGTGTTGAAAAGGAGTCAGGTGCTCCTACAATCATGGTGTCTACTCAACCGTTAGTAACTCAACCCTTAGCAACTCAACCTCCACCAATACAACCCTTACCAACCAGACCGACTTCAACACCATTCCTTCCACCACCAGTAACTCCCATCCTTAGTACCGTAGTAACAACCGAGCCTCTTCAATCAACCCAGAGCAGCTCTGCAACGTCTACAATGGCTGCATTGGTGATGGCCGAAATGTTGGATAAACATACGGATAATCACAAAAGAGAGATGGATGAACTTCGCCAAGAGCTACATAGACGAGTTCAAAGTGAAGAAGCATCTAAGAAAACACAAGAAGAGATGCTTGCTAAGTTCGCTGCAGAGATGGAGTTGACTCGAAAAGCACATGCAGAAGAACTAGCTCAGGTTAAGCAGGCTGAGGCTGATAAGCATGCTGCACGTATCACTAGACTTCAAGCGATGAGGTATAAATACAAGGAGCAGAAAGAAGCACTTGAAGCTTCTGTTGAAGAGAGAGTAAAAGAATCCGTTGAATCTATTATGCCAAAACTGCGTGATGAGTTGAAGACACTCACGGCTGATAATTTTATGATCAAGTCATCCAATCCTTCTGAATCCGCCTACAAAATTTCCTATGACTTGACGGATTTTGAATTGAATAAGATCCTCAAAGCTCGTATGAGGGAACTTGGATCGTTTGATAAATCTAGGATACAACGGGCTCTCTACAAATCCCTGAATGACGCTATCATGGAGGATGATAGGTTATTTAAAACGTTTGGAAGTGTGGTACCATACCACATTCTGCCTGAGGAAGAAAGGGAAGAAAGTGAAGAAGAAGAGGGTACTGGTGAAGAAGAAGAAGGTGAAGAAGAAGAAGAAGAAGAAAAGGATGATGACGATGACGATGATGGTGATGATGATGAGGATGATGATGATGATGATGATGATGGTAATGATGGTGGTGATGGTAATGAGGAGAGTGCTATGGGGAGCAACGAGGATAACGATGAGGATGATGATGGAGGTAAACAGCCTGAAAAGGGGGATAAGGTTGCCAGCTCAAAGAAACCTGCTAAGTCTGGAACCAAGTCTAAGAAAGATGCAGCAGCAAAGGAAAAATCTACTTCCACGGAATCCAGACGATCCAAGTGGCGCCACGATGTGAATGCTACTACAGCGTCATCGATTCCTGGTACATCTATCGCTGTATCTATACCTGTTACCACTAACCCTGTTAGTTCTGTTGTTGTTGCTTCTGTGATTGCAGAATCGGTAACTGAACCTGAAGCTGCACAACACTCACCCGTTCATGACACCGCCGAGATGCCTGAATCAGAACCAGCAGATGTTCACGTTTCTACTCCTCTACAGCAAGAACCACAATCTACTGTTCCTGAATCAAGCACACGGGACTGGGCAGACACGTTGGAGATTGACGAGACTGCACCGCCACAGGCTTGGATTACGGCAGCGGCGCAATATGATCCAATCACAGACGCTGACAGAGATGTTTTATATCTCCGTATCTGCAGTCCGATTGACTTGTGTGCATTTCTGGCTCACGAGTATAAGACTTCGGTTACTCCGTCTTTGGTGAAGAAAGCACTAAAGGATAAAAGACTTCACGCCAAAACGAGGTTAACCTGAATGGAGTTCGAGTATTATGCTGATGAGATCCTGAAAGCTCTGAATACCGTTCAACGGCCAGGTCTTCATGATTCAGAAAGAGCTCCACCTCCACTTGATCCTTCTCAAGATAATCAGATTGCTCTTGACTTCTTCGTCACCAATGATCTTGTGTATCTTCTGAAGGGGTCATCAAAGTACGCAACTTCCCTGACCTTGCTGAAAGCTGCCAACTGGGGGACAATACCCTTTATCGAGGAAAAGGTAAACCGACTCTGGGTCCCAAAGGTAAATCGTAATTATGATATGTATGCTGTCATAGGTGCATCACACTAGGACGAACGAGTTCGAAGGGCGTACAGGGGTTGCTGCCTAGTCAATTCAGGAAGTAACGTTAGATCCGATATCCGCATCTCCAGCATCTTAGGGCTGAAAACTGAAGCCAAGAATGGCTATTATCATGTGACGGAGATTTGTCTGAAAAGGGAGGATGACAGAGAATACAAAATCCAGCAGGGAGACTTTTCTATCATTCGCCTTGAGGATATCGAAGACATGTTGCTTCTGATGACCCGTGATCAACTCACACATATTCCTCGTGAAGACCTCATTGCCTTGAATACAGCACTTCGTATGTTCACACGAAGCGTTGTTATCAAGAAACGAGTTGAAGATCTTCAGTTGGGAGTCGAAAGTTACCAAAGGAAGCTTAACCTAACCCGTCCAGTGAATCAAGTGTTAACTCAACATGTCAACAGATGTCCCTATACCGGCATTTCTGTTCCGAATTGTGGGATTTTCTACTTGAACAGTCGAGGGTTAATGAAGTTTATGAGGGTGGGTGAGCTTTATAAGTACAGTGATGGGACTCTCATCTACGTCAGAGGAAAGTTGGATCATCTCAATTCGGGTGGGACTTTACCAGAGATGACTGAGGATTGGCATCAGGGTTATCGGCAGATGGCGAAGTATGTGATCAAGAAGATTGATCAAAAGCTCCGTGAACGTAGATTGATGAGGAGCTTGGAAAGATTCGTTGGTGGTAGACCATATTTAGTGCACCACAAGTTACTGCAACGATCCATCTAATGGGTCGTACATTTCAGGTCCACTTTATATTGGTTTTAATTGTGAATATGTAAATTTGTGAATATTGTGCTTTAATGGCTTGATGTAGTGTTAAGGTATGATAATTTTTCAAGAATTTCTCACGAGATTCTAAATCTTTCAAAATATATCATACTAAAGCACTACAACTATCCCTTATTAACTTAAGGGGGAGCATTAACATGTTCTATGGCCAAACATCGATTTCATTTTTACCCAAAGACCGGTTAATCCATTCAATATCCCAAATATTAATGGTTAACATTTTGGATAAGGGGAGAAAATGGGATTAAGGAGACATAAATGATACTTGGCTAAAAGATGAAAAAGACTTAACGATTATCCAACTTAATATGTGTAAAGCACGTATTAAGGGGGAGCGTTTTTGATGAACAAAACACCTAAGGTACAAAACTTTTGATTTCAATATCACAAGTACCTTAGGTGATTTTCAATGATTTTTCATGGTGGCTATACTTTCCCAAAACACGCTTAATTCACGACGATGTGGTGACAAAAGGGTGGTAGGAATAGGTTTAGTCCAATGATTCATCAGAGCCGATGGAATCTTCCCAAGGACAATTCCCTAGATAGAATTAGAAGTCCTAGGAAAGATGGAGAAAGAATGTGAACGTAGCTGAATGCCGACCAAGTACTTAAGCTAGCACTGGAACAATCTCAACAAGGTGCTAGTTATGACGTATTGGTAAGCATTGAAGGGGTTGAAGAGTGAAAAAGAATTGTAAAGATAAAGGGTGTAAAGAAAGAAGCCCTCCTTACAACTTTAGGCAGAAACCGGTCAATACATATGCTATTGAGATCATTTTTGTTAATGATTCTAGATATTGAAGAAAGACGTCATGGACCCAGTGATGCAATGCACAACCCTTCCCAGCTAACTCAAATATCTCTCAAAAGGTATTTGTTTTAATCACACGGAGATCAACACATTATCTATTGGTTTATTCACTCCGAATAGACTGGTATTGAAAAGGTGGCACTCCTCTCCAGCCATCGCTCACTAAATCAAAACGCACAATCGAGTCTAGAGCCAAGAGATCATCAAAAGTCTCATTAGGACACTTTCCATTTATTCCTTGCTTTCTCACACACTGTGAAAAGTAAGAGATTTTCATGAGTCCTACGCAGTATTCCTATAATATTGCCAGAACATCCGAGTAATACGCAAGTATTACAATGAAGATGGAAATCCTGCTTGAGCCAACATCAAACAAGCTCATGGTAGGTTACACGTGCGGTTCTTTTAGAACCAATCTTCTGAAAAACTGGAAAGAAATAGTGGTTTAATTCTTAATTGAACTTAAACTCGTTCCAGGCCTCTACGCATTATCATATGATCTTGCCAGAACACTCAGAGTGACTCTTTATTGATCACAGTGACGAGTGGAAATCCTTCTAGTGTTAACATCAAACAGCACTTGGTAGGTGACGTGCAAGATTCTTTATGAATTGAGCTCGTGACAACTGGAAAGCAACGATGGTGAAAATCTTAATTGAAATTCACTTGTTCCAGGTTTCATGAATTGACGGCTTCAAATCACAAGGATAATTTATCCAAGTGATTCACTCTTTATGTTCGCAGTCAGCTTTGGACGGTCGAATAAAGAGAACGGGTTTACCCGCTAAATCCTGTCAGGAAGTTACTTAATTGAAACTATCCGTCACGGGTACGATATCTAATATCGTCCAACGGTCTTCACCGACCGGAGGTAAAATGCTACCGAATTAGAATAAAATGTTCAAAGCCATTTTATTCGTGTCGTTGCTGTGTACCTGTTAAAGACGGTGGCGTTGCTGTGTACCTGTTGAAGACAGAGGCGTTGCTGTGTACCAGTTAAAGACGGTGGTGTTGCGGTGTACCTGTAGAAGTCGTTTCCACATGCTTATGTTTTTCTGCATCAAAGTTCAGCAAAAATTCAAGAAAGTACAAAATGAAGTCTTCCGCTGTACCAAACTCTGAAGCTTTCGAGAATTCAACAAAAAGACATAAGTGTGTGGAACATGGAGTCACGAGGAGGCAAGTTTCACAAGAAGGCAAAGATCGCCCGTGAAAGGCCAAAAAGAACAATGCTCTCAAGCCAAAGCCTAAAAGGTCAAATCAAAATAGTCACAACAAAAAGAAAAAGAAGAAAAGACTACGAGCTAAAGAACGAAGACTTAGTATAGTATGCTAGGTTTAGAATTTTGTAACGTGGAGTGACCTCCCTTAGGGGGAGATTGTTAGAAATGCGTTTTTACGTATATTAGAAGTATCGGTCACTCCACACTATTATATATGTTGTAATAGCTCGTAGTTAACAAATACTTATTTAGTTAAGTAAGAACCGGCCCATGGGCTTGTCATGGGCCGGCCCAAGTCCACATAAGGCTTGGAAGTATAAATACCCCTTTCCTCCTTGGAAAGGGGTTGGTTGTTGAACATTTCTAGTTTCCACTTAATAAAATATCACATAGTTCTCTCTCACTTTCTCTCTCTAGTTTCTCTCTCTAGAAAACATCAACCCACTTCATCGATTCATAGGTTATCAAGATTCTACATACAACAAGAAAGAAAATACATTTGATCTTTACAAAAATAACAAGAGAAAATGGAAAGGATGATCTTCTTTACCAACCAAGTGTATATCTTGTTTTTGGAAGACAAGAACTTGATGAACACCAAATGTAACCCCAAGATCATCAAACACCAAGAAAGTAAGTTGAGAAATCAGCCCTAGGACACAAGAAAATCACCTCCTTTGTTGTTAAAATGGCCACCAAGTGATCAAGGCTTCAAGGTAACTCCATGATATAGCTAGATAACAAGTATTTTGTGGCTAGAAAAGATCAAAAGGGGTGTTTGTTCTTTGATGTGGGACGGCAATGGTGATGTGGTTGAGAGAGTTTCTAGTTGATTTGCATGAGTGAATGGTGGTATGTGTTTATCTAGTTGTTTTTGTGGGATGAGTGGAAGGAAGTAAGCTTAAGTGTTAAGCTAATGCATACACTTGTAAGCTACTAGTTAACATGATGCCACATCTTTGATGTGGTGTCATGTTTGGCCGTCCCATGCTATAGTAGGGTGGGATGATTTATTTTGTCCCACCTCACTAATTTACTGGTACTCCTCGATTCTAGTTTCCTCGATTTGCGTGCCCTCGGGTCGTTTTACGAAAAACGTTTTTATAAATTATGAATCAACGGCATAAAAACGAATCCAATAAAAATTGTCTCATCAAAAACAGAGTTCAAAAACGTAAATACGTAATCCTAAGGTTTCCGGTTTAATCGTAAAGGACGCTAAATTATGCAAGTAAGCCCAAATTTAAATCCGTAAATTGTGAGTTCATCAACCAACAAAAAAATAAGTTTCAAAATATTATACGAGAAAATAATTCACTACCTGAAAATGTTAGATTGTCACAACTTTTCCTCCTAAAAGTGATCAACGTCCTCGTGATCCATTTCATTTGGATGTCCGTTTCTTATTGAAATCGAAGAGGTGCGGATATTTCTTCCACATTTTATCCTCTCGTTCCCAAGTATATTCCGGTCCATGCTTTGAATTCCATCGGATCTTAACAATAGGTATCCGACTTTGTTTCAGTTGCTTTACCTCACGATCCATAACCTCTACGGGTTCTTCGATAAAATGAAACTTCCCATCTATTCAAACCTTATCTAACGAAATTTTCTCATCACTCACTGCTAGACATTTCTTCAGATTAGATACATGGAATGTGTTGTGAACACCATGAAGTTCTGGGGGTAACTCTAGTTTATAAGCCACCGGACCTACTCTAGATAAAATCTTAAAGGGTCCAATATAACGGGGATTCAATTTTCCTCGCTTTCCAAATCTTATAACGCCTTTCCATGACGATACTTTCAACATTACTTGGTCACCCAGTTTAAACTCCATTGGCTTCTGCCGCACATCCGCGTAACTTTTCTGTCTACTACGGGCAGTCAACAACCTATTCTTAATCTGAACTATCATCTCCGTAGTCTCCCGGATCAATTCCGGTCCCGTGAGCTGGGTATCCCCAACTTCACTCCAACATACAGGAGATCTACACTTCCTACCATACAAAGCTTCAAACGGTGCAGCCTTAATACTAGAAGGGTAACTATTGTTATACGAAAACTCTGCTAAAGGCAAATGTTTATCCCAATTATTACCAAAGTCTAACACACAAGCTCTCAACATATCTTCTAGTGTTTGTATCGTCCTTTTACTCTGCCCATCAGTCTGGGGGTGATAAGCAATGCTCATGTCGAGATTCGTTCCCAAAGATCTTTGGAGAGATTTCCAAAAATTCGATGCGAATCTAGGATCTCGATCTGAAATGATCGATACAGGCACTACATGCTTGCATACAACATTCTCAAGGTATATACGAGTCAGCTTCTCCAGTGAGAACTGCTCTTTAACCGGAATGAAGTGTGCTGATTTGGTCAGTCTGTCGACAATAACCAAAATCGAGTTGTTTCCAGATGATGTTCTAGGAAGCTTGGTGATAAAGTCCATCGTTATTCGCTCCCACTTCCATTCAGGAATCTTTGGCTGTTGAAGTAGTCCTGATGGCTTTTGTTGTTCAGCTTTGACTCTAGCACAAGTCAAGCATTGAAGAACATACATAGCTATGTCAGCTTTCATATTCGGCCACCAGTACAACTTCTTCAAATCATGGTACATCTTATCAGATCCCGGATGAATGGAATACTTAGACTTATGGGATTCTAACATAATCAAGTCTCTTAAGACTCCAAACTTAGGTATCCACATACAACCTCTTAAGAATTTCATTCCATCAGCTCTAACCTCTAAAGGATCTCCTTTTCCTCGGAACCCTTCATTAACAAAATTTTCCTTCTTACAAGCTTCTATTTGCGCATTTCTAATTTTCTCAGGCAAATTATTGTTCACGGTCAAGACTAGAGAACGTACCCTGATAGGCTCTCTATCTTTCCTACTTAACGCATCGACAACAACATTGGCTTTTCCTGGGTGATATTTTATATCACAATCATAATCACTTAACAACTCTATCCATCTTCGTTGCCTCATGTTCAATTCCTTCTGATCGAGAATATACTGTAGGCTTTTGTGATCGGTGAATACCGTACAATTGGTGCCATACAAATAATGTCTCCACAACCTAAGAGCAAAGACTACAGCTCCTAACTCAAGATCATGAGTAGTATAATTCTCCTCATTCTTCCTTAATTGCCTAGAAGCATAAGCTATCACTTTTTCTCGTTGCATCAAAACAACTCCATAGCCTCTAAGAGATGCATCACAATACACTACAAAATCTTCACTCCCGTCGGGTAATGATAAAATTGGCGCACTACATAATTTTTGCTTCAGTGTCTGAAATGCTCCATCTTCATCACTTCCCCAAACGAAAGGTTTATTCTTCTGGGTAAGCTTAGTCAAGGGTTTAGCTATCAAAGAAAATTCTTTAATGAATCGCCTATAATAGCCAGCCAATCCTAAGAACTGTCGCACTTCCGTTGGCGTTGTCGGTGCAGACCAATTCTTAATGGCTTCAACCTTTAAAGGATCAACATGAATTCCATCTTTGTTAATCACATGACCAAGAAATTGCACAGAATCTAACCAGAAATCACATTTCGAAAACTTGGCATAGAACCTTTCATCCTTCAACAAATTCAAAACAATCCTTAAATGTACTCTATGTTCATCTTCATTCTTAGAATAGATTAGAATATCGTCAATAAACACAATCACAAATTTATCCAAGTAGGGCTTGCACACTCGATTCATTAAATCCATGAAAACCGCAGGTGTGTTAGTTAACCCAAATGGCATTACTTGAAATTCATAGTGTCCATAACGAGTTCTAAATGCAGTTATAGGAATATCTTCTTCACAGACGCGAAGTTGGTGATATCCAGACCGCAAATCTTTCTTAGAATACACACTAGATCCTTGTAGTTGATCAAACAAATCATCAATCCTAGGTAAAGGATATCGATTTTTAATTGTCAACTTATTCAGTTCCCTATAATCAATGCACATACGGAAAGATCCATCCTTCTTCTTAACGAACAAGACTGGATCTCCCCAAGGCGACGAGCTCGGTCGAATAAAACCTTTATCAGACAACTCCTTAAGTTGCTCAGATAACTCCTTTAATTCAGAAGGGGCTAATCGGTAAGGCGCACGTGCCACCGGTGCAGCACCAGGAATTAAATCGATTCGAAACTCTACTTGCCTTATCGGTGGAAGTCTGGGTAAATCTTTAGGAAATACCTCAGGAAATTCACAAATAATAGATACATCTTCCAATCGTTTCTCCCTAGACTCATTCCCGGTCACTTGAGCTAAGAATAACTCACAACCGTTCCTGGTGTACTTTTGGACTTTAATACATGAAACGATTTTCAAACGGGATTCACCTCGATTACCATCAATTACTAACGTCCTATTCCTAAGAGGAATCTTAACCTTCTTCTCTCCACATAAAATAGTAGCATTATTCAACGACAACCAATCCATACCAATAATAATATCAAAACTACCTAATTCTATCAACATCAAATCAATCGGAAAGGAATAGTTTAAGAGATTTAGAGAGCATCCTTCTAATAGCTTATTAGTTTTCGCTAATTTACCATCAGCCAATTCCACCTCGTAACTGGTATTTATCTCAACAGGTTCAATGTCAATAAGGGCACTAAATTTAGTGGATACAAAGCTCCTATCAGCACCCGAATCAAATAAAGCAACAGCATAATGATTGTTGAGTAAAAACGTACCGGTAACGACATTCGGATCCTCTTTCTTCACCTCAATTGTTCCAAGTTGATAGACACCACCCTGTGGGTTTCTTCCAAGTACAATCGCTTTCAACTTGGGGCATTTCGATTTCCTATGACCTTCTTCATTACAGTTGAAGCAAATGGTTCCCTTCTTACACCTTTCAACCTTGTGTCCAAGCTTTCCGTAATTTCGGCACTTCCAGCAGTCGCCAGCATGCCTCTTGTTTCCACACTTAGGACATCTATCATCGTTGCGTGGTGTGTTGTTGGTAAGAGCATTTGCATTCCCCTTTCTCTGGTTCTGACGGCGATTGAAATTCTTCCTATTATCACCTCTATCTACACGATCACCGTCTCCCTTTCTTTTCTCACCAACACGGGCTTCATCTTCCCTATCCTGAATTATCTGTCCAATGAGTTGGTAAGCCATTCGAACAGCATCATCAATGGTCAGTGGTTTAGATGATGTCACGTCCCCCAGGATATTCCTGGTCAACCCTTTAATATATTGTTCAATTCGAATCTCTTCGGGATCCACCAATCGAGGACATAGCAAGGCCAACTCATGGAATCGGTTTGTGTAACTATCAATGTCCACACCTTTCATTCTCAAATGAATCAACTCCTGTTCTAACCTAATGATCACACTACGAGGACAAAACACCAAAGTCATACACTTCTTAATTTCAGCCCAAGGAGTAGCATTAGCAGCATCAAGACCCATGAAAGCAATTCTCCCGTTCCACCAAGTCAACACACGACCTTTAAGAGTAGCCATAGCAAAAGACACTTTATCTTCCTCCTTACACTTACTAATCCGAAACACCGACTCAATCTTCTCAATCCACTGGCTTAATCCTACAGCACCTTCAGTTCCATTAAAAGGTAGAGGTTCACACTTCATGAACGTCACATAAGTACAACCACCAACTTCAGGTGCATTAGTTCCAAGTCCTCCTACATTTCCTCCAGCATTAGCATTCATATTATTAGCATTCACATTCACATTAGTACCGCCAATTCCACTACCACCAGCTCCACTACCGCCAGCTTCATTTCTAGCATTTGCCATAAATTCAGTCATAGATGCGGTAACTTGCTCCGTAATAATCCTACGTACATCATCCTCAATCACAGCCTTCTGGGCGGCATAGTTCTATAATTTCACAATTTTAAAGTATTAAGCATTCATCTAACAAAGGATTCATATAATATGGATTGAATTCATAATCAAGATACAAATAAGGCACAATATGGAATTCAAGACAAGATACATATTTCATTCGATTTGAAACAAAAGCATTGTCTTAGTTACATCCCATATCAAAGTTCTAGCACTATATATACTCAAAATTCGTGCCAAGTCTACTACTAACAAGTCGGTTTAGTCAAAGCTACAAAAGTAAAGAAGATACAAAGGTCACTACTAAATACAGACTGGTCTACTGAGAACCGCCAGATGGTCCATCATCCATCGTCTTCTGTATCTTTGTCGGACGATCACTAGACACATCTTCTGCTGGGCGCTTACGGATCACTCCTCTTTCAACCATGTCTGCATAAAATTTACTATTCCAACCCACACATATATTCAACTCCTTCTCAGCTTTCTCACGAATCGCACGAGCTACATTCAACTGAATCTCCATAGAAATTACCTTTTTCTTCATTTCAGCAAACTCACCACTTTCTAACACCGATAACCTCCTAAAAGCCTCATTCAAACCACGTTCTACATCAGTCAAATCCAAACTAAGAAATTCCCTATCTTTCTCACCAACCATAGTCTTCGACTCCAAATAAGCAACGAATTACTCCTCTTTCAACCATGTCGGCATAAAATCTACTGTTCCATCCGTGGGATATATTCAACTCCTTTTCGGCTTTCTCACGCATCGCACGAGCCACACTCAACTGAATCTCCATAGAATTCACCTTTTTCTTCATAGCAGCATACTCACCACTTTCCAACACCGATAACCTCCTAAAAGCCTCATTCAAACCACGTTCTACATCACTCAAATCCAAACTAAGCAATTCTCGCTCTTTCTCGCCAATCTTTGTCTTCGACTCCAAATAAGCAACCTGAGTCTGAACAACACCTAATCTAACCTCTGTCACACAACTCTTAACACGGGAAGCATCTAGATCACGTCTCAAAGCCCATGGTGCAAGACCATCAATATGAGTAGCCTCTCGAGTACTAGAAGACTCTCCTATCACACGTCTACGAGTAGCAATACCATCAGTATCGTCAGGTGCATTATCATCCTCATCCTCCTCTGATTCAGAATCAGATTCAGACGATTCAGACATTTCATCCCTAGGTAGCTCAACCTCAAAATCAGACAAATAAACTGGTGGGGGTAAAGGCGCGCCCTCTGGAACATCATAAGGATAAATAAGCTCAGCTTCCTCATCGTCATCAACTTCATCTTCTATACCTACATCCTCCTCGACATCCTCGTCGTCAATCTCATCATCTAAATTATCTATCCCAATCTCCTCATCATTCTCAATAACAACATTATCAATCTCATTTTCTACCATATCAACCTGAGGGGCAATCTGATCTCCTAGTCCTAACTCGGGCTCGGGATCCTCAAATGGTTCCTCCTCATCATCCATATCATAATCTACTAAGTCTAAATAAGGATCATCATCTACATTAGGTTCGGGAATAGCATGGTTCTCTACAGGGATATTAGGGTCAGCCATGACAATCTGCATTTATATATATATCTCGTATTAGGATAACATACTATTTAAACAATTACATACTGAAACCACGATATATATATATATATATATATATATATATATATATATATATATAAATTAAATTATATATATCAAAATATATATCTTCTTAATAGGGCTTGTTGGTAATGTCGGAGATCTCTGGCACCGTTACAGTCAAAAGATTTTTCAAATATTTTCTCAAATGTTCATTGTTAAAAGATTTTGAAAAGTTTTGTTCAAAACCTTGGTTTTTAAAATCTTTTGTTCTCTATAACGAGAGCTCTGATACCAAACTGTAACACTCTCAATTTTCGTATCGGTACAGCGGAAGGGTCTTTTAGAGTGTTACGGGATAGCACAATAACTCCAATCATAGACAACACATAAAAATGGTTGTACAAGGTTCAACATACATTCATTCGATAAAAAAAGTTTAAAAGCGTACAACAGGTCCCAAATTATACAGGTCATTAAGTTTACAAAACATAGATAGAATGAACATTTTTAATATTATGTGGGCTATCAGAGTCGATCTCCATCCGGACTACCTTCAAGCACCTGAGATAAAAACATGCAAAAATCATATCAGCGAATGCCGAGTGAATTCATAGAGTTTAATAAAAACCGTTATATAAAACAATCGTTAAAATCAGAACACAAGTATAATATCAGAAGTAAGTCCTCGTATTGCTAGTCAGGCAATATATAAATCAAGCATACATCTTAAACCGTCCATGAGACCGTAGCCTCAATATTACCATTATAGGTAAAATTATTATCGTTATTAGCATCGTTATTGTATTGTACATAGGATTATTATTAGCCGCATGACATTGTTACCTTACTGTGAAAACAACGGGCCGCGAACCCGACAAACAATTTGCCCATCTAAGTTAGTGTGTCGTCACAATAATCACGCTGGTGTAAATCTTCTCATACATAAATTCGCTTACCAATCAATGTGGTACGACGGATATCAACCGCGCGAACTGGGGTGATCGTCCCCAAATAGTACTATCATATGCATAAGCGTCTACCAAATCCCGATAGTTCACAATTCATGCTAATGGGACTTTAAGTGACATAACCTAACTACTAATAATCCTTTTTGTCTCGTTTATAGGGTCATAGCATCATTCGGGTCCATATCATTAAGCATACCATCGGGACTACTTGTGTTCTATTTTTATCAAAAATTAGCATGTTATCTCCCTCGCGGTTTTACAAATCATTTTGCAAAACATTTAAAAGAGTACGAGGCTATGAACTCACGTTGATAATGAAAGACAGATTATCGACTACGGGCGTGCTTCGGTCACGGAAACCTATATAAATAATAATCAGTCTTAGACTTTTGTTCAATGACTTTATCCAAATAAAAATATATATATGATGATTTTTGTACATATGATGATGATCAAGTGGGTTTATATATCCTTATTTACTCATTTTAGCGTTCATGTATTAGTAACTTTTTACTAGTTTACTAGTTTTACCTTATTTACATATTTTAAGTCCAATAAGCTTATTATAAGTTCTTTAACTTGTTTTAATACATTTTATACTTATATTATCAGTATTCACACTTTACATGTTGGGCCCAAATGGGTTAAGCCCAATAAGTACTTTTTTATAAGTGTTTAACTTATTTAGTCCAATTATTAGTCCAATATGCTTACTTAGCTCGTTAATGTCCGTATGTCCTATAGTTCAGGTTTTATCGGTTTTTACTCGTATTAGATACTTATATATCAGTATATTACTTTTAAAACCTTTACACTAGACGGGTTTGATCGTCTAAGTTTTAATTGGCGAAAAACGTTAATTTTACGGTAATAGCCGAAAAAGTCGTAAAAATCAAGTTTATAGTTTTTATAACTTATAAATATTATTCCACTACCATTTTTATAATTTATCCATTTATTTAACCTTATACATATTTATATAAATAAAATTCATAAGTTAGTGGGGTTTAATTTCACATTTTATACTATATAATTTGAGTGCTTATATAATAGTAATAAACATTAATTCTTCAAAAATCTGATTTTTATTTTCATCTTCACCATTTTTATCATATCTACAGTTCTACAATGAATTAGAAGCTCCTTTTTGGATGGCATGAACTTCATTATATTTGCTACAATTAACTTAGTTATATCTATTGCTCATTTTAAGTTTAACTATCCTTAACAGTCCCTACAAAACAACTTACTCAGATTAGCACACTCATCTTGTTTTGATCATATCTCACTCATTTTAATGATTCCATTGTATGGCCAACTCTCACATGTGTATGACATCTTGTACTTACTGTAAATGGATTCTACCATGCAAATTTATCAGTTCAAGTTTTGGTTGCATACTGTTTTTATACAGCCAACAAATTAATCATGATTTTAGCCTTGTTTCTTATGGTTATTAATCTTTTTAAGCATATTTATCAACACTTGATCCCCACACAACATTTTTATCATCATATATTCATCATATACATATACAACAAGAAAGAAAATACATTTGATCTTTACAAAAATAACAAGAGAAAATGGAAAGGATGATCTTCTTTACCAACCAAGAGTATATCTTGTTTTTGGAAGACAAGAACTTGATGAACACCAAATGTAACCCCAAGATCATCAAACACCAAGAAAGTAAGTTGAGAAATAAGCCATAGGACACAAGCAAATCACCTCCTTTGTTGTTAAAATGGCCACCAAGTGATCAAGGCTTCAAGGTAACTCCATGATATAGCTAGATAACAAGTATTTTATGGCTAGAAAAGATCAAAAGGGGTGTTTGTTCTTTGAAGTGGGACGGAAATAGTGATGTGGTTGAGAGAGTTTCTAGTTGATTTGCATGAGTGAATGGTGGTATGTGTTTAGCTAGTTGTTTTTGTGGGATGAGTGGAAGGAAGTAAGCTTAAGTGTTAAGCTAATGCTTACACTTGTAAGCTACTAGTTAACATGATGCCAAATCTTTGATGTGGTGTCATGTTTGGCCGTCCCATGCTATAGTGGGGTGGGATGATTTATTTTGTCCCACCTCACTAATTTACGGGTACTCCTCGATTCTAGTTTCCTCGATTTGAGTGCCCTCGGGTCGTTTTACGAAAAACGTTTTTATAAATTATGAATCAACGGCACAAAAGGAATCCAATAAAAATTGTCTCATCAAAAACGGAGTTCAAAAACGTAAAAACGTAATCCTAAGGTTTCCGGTTTAATCGTAAAGGACGCTAAATTATGCACGTAAGCCCAAATTTAAATCCGTAAATTGTGAGTTCATCAACCAACACAAAAATAAGTTTCAAAATATTATACGAGAAAATAATTCACTACCTGAAAATGTTAGATTGTCACATGAATGTCTCTCAAAAGATATTATGTGTGTTTATGTTACATCTTGTGCTGATATTGATGAATACTCTGATGTCGCATGCTAATATCTTGATCAAGTAAAAGAGTGTAAACGTCTTGAAACTGAGCTTTCAAATAAAGTTGACCAAAAAGAGTTTTTGTTACTTCAACATAGATATGATTATCTTCAAAAACATTGTCATTCACTTGAACTTGCTTTACAAAAGAAAGTTGGCAGCTTTTCAAATGATACACCTTTGGAAGTAAAATTATCCGAGTCATGTCGATTACTAAACGAAAAAAGTCTTGATATTTTGGATTTGAAAGCTCAGTTACAAGAAAAAGACATAGCAATAGCAGAGTTGAAGAAACTCGTTGCTAAGATGGGTGGGAAAGTTGTGGAACCTAGCGTTAAGAAACCTGTTGTTAGACAACCCAATGCCTCTAAAGTGAATACATCCTATATCTTGGGAAAACCATCTGCTTTCTCAAATTCGCCGTTTACAAAACCTGTGTTTGCCCCCAAGATGGATGGAAAGGAAAGGTTACCACAATACTCAACCCATAAGGAATACTGTAGCACCAAGCGTTAAGCACAATAACGTGATTAAACCAGGGATGTATAGAATGACCACTAAATCCACAAACAAAGTTATTCAATTGCCTCAGACTTCTAGAAACACTAATACTCGTGTGTCTTCTACTACAGGAGTAGTCTCCACTGCTAGTGTTAGCCGGCCTCAGCTTAAGAGCACTCAAATGAATGATAAGGTTTGGAAACACAAGAGTAAAGGGAAGATGAAGGAAGTAGAAGAACACCCTAGGATTTTGAGTGTTTCTAAGAATAAAACATCTGTAATCGCATGTAATGACGATTTAAATGATTCGATTGCTTTGAATGTTTTAAATGTTAAGTTTGTTTGTGTGAAATGTGGAAAATATGCTGCTGCTGATTATTCTATGTGTGCTATGAATAATGTGAAAGGCGTAGCTACTAGAACTAAGAAGCAAGTTGCGATTCCTATTAGTGCTAGTAAACCCAAACGCAAAGTGAACCATTCTGGTGCAACCCCCGCTAAGAAAAGTAATGCATCAGACTCCACCACTAAGAACCCTAGAAGCAGAATTAGGGAATTATATGAGTCTGCTAGCAAGTCTAGGAAATGGTGGTTTACTAATCAATGTCCTCCGGGATAAAAATGGATGTCTAAAGTTAGGACAGAAAATGTGACAACGAGTGTTAGTATGCCTTTAAATGTTTCTAAGGACACTAATGATTCTACAATAACAACTACTGTGGTATCCAATTTAACAAATAATTCTCTTCATACTGGACTCCGGATGCACCAAGCACATGACTGGGAATCTCAAGCTTCTAATTAACTTCGTGGAGAAGTTCCTGGGTACGGTCCGATTCGGAAATGATCAATTTGCACCGATCCCAGGATAAGGAGATTTGGTTCAGGGGAATCTCACGATAAAAAGGGTATACTACGTCGAAGGGCTCAATCACAATCTTTTCTTGGTTGGTCAATTATGTGATGCAGATTTGGAAGTTGCTTTCAGAAAGAAGACATGTTTTGTTCGTGATTATGATGGGAATGACTTACTTACCGGTACACGGGGTACTGATCTTTTCACAATTTCACTACAAGACACAACTTCATCAACTCTAATTTGCTTAATGGCTAAGTCTTCAACGACACATGCATGGTTATGGCATCTGTAGAAACTAGAAGGGGGGGTTGAATAGTTTCTAGTTAGTTTTCAAAACATTTCGGCTTAATCCATTGTGCGCGGTTCCTTATGTGTACCCGCGGTTCTTTATCAATAAAGAACCGCCGGTCCATTTAGGGAACCGCTGACAGTGAACTTAACCTTTTGTTGCATGTTAAACTTTGACAATCCTTTGTATCAAATTATTGATCAAGCTTGACTAGATATGAGATGTTTTTGATTGAAAGATAAATACTACAAGTAAGTAAACACATAAACACATCAAATCAAGAGTACATCAAGCAATAGTCTAAACACTAGGTACACACGTACTAAGCATAAGCTTTTCTGCAACTAGGATGTTTAGACTAAGTGATGTACACTTGACCATAATCTAAACACGAAGCACACACGTACTAAGCCTTAGCTTTTCAGCAACTTAGATGTTTAGATTATGAGATGCACACAACATATAAATACATCTATTATAGTAAAGACATAAATGTAAAGGAAAGTACCGACATAATGATTTATAGTGGTTCGGTCACGAAGCTCCTCTTCGCCCTACTCCACTCCTCGAGTACACTTTACTCGATAGTTACTTCACTAGTCAACAAACTCCTTAAGGTGGAGAAACCATACACAACGTCGCTTATCCAATTTCCGACTCTAAGCTAAAAGTTGAGTCCTAATCTTAGGTAGGACCAATCTACACAACGTCGCCCACTTCACCATTTAACGACACAAGGCTAGATGTCGAGTTCTAATCGAAAGCTAGAACCAATCTTCACGACTCTTCACTTTGAAGCTAAGTGAGAACTTTACACAACACAACTACTAATCACTTTAAAGCTAAGTGAGAACTCACAAGACACAACCACATCACTTTAGAGTTTAGTGAGAACTACCTAGACACAACCACATCACTTTAGAGTTTAGTGAGAACTACCAAGACACAACCTAACCTACCCACTAGTTATGTTTTATGGCCCAACATAACAAACCTTGTGTTTTATGGCCTAAACACATAAACCATATAGATCTAAGCACACATCACTTAGATCTATAACTCTAACACTATATCTAAGTACTAACAAGACTTGGATCTACACAACTAACACCTAATTTAAGGATACCCATCACTTGGATATTCTACCCTTACAAACACATCCAAGTGTACCCAACACTTGGATCTTCTACATATACATAGTAGGAAGACTAAAAACATAACTTAGATCTATAGAAGGAAAGATCTTCATCATGTAGTGAACCCAACACATCATGGTAATGATAGTGTTCTTCTCTTTGCACTTGAGAGGATGAGGATATTGAAGATTGAATCACATCTTAAACAAGATTAATCAAAACTAACTAATCAAGGATCTAGGATGGTTTTTGAAAGAAACTGTGCAAAAAGGGTTGAAAGAAAACCTTGAAATTATCCACTATTTATAGGACAACATTGCAACGGTCAAAAACACCTGCGGTTCCTTATCTCTACCCGCGGTACCTTATCAATAAGAAACCACGGGTTCCTTTAAGGAACCTCCGCGTCGAGTCCGTTCATATTTTTCCTTTAGTGGGGATATGCCATCTGGGGTAGTTTATACCCTCAAAGGATATTCCTTTGGCATATGGAATAAGCCAAATTCAAATTTCTATTTTCTTTTTAATAAAACATTTTCTTAAAAATAAAGTTAATTAAAACCTTTTGTCACATTTGATTAAAATGTGAGTTTTAAGAAAATATTAATCTTGGATCACTTAGTTAGGTTAATGACATGTTTGTACATACCTTGAGTGATTCATGCCGAATGCAGTCTTGGAGGTGTCGAGAGAAGTATACAAATGGTATTCTTGAGTGATTACGAGTACCTTAACATTTTACATAATGTATTGCGAATTATACGTTTGTCATCAACAAAAAACAAAGAGATTATATCGACAAAGCATCGTAATGTTTGCACTAACAATCTCCCCCTTTTTGATGATGACAAACAAGTAAACCGCAACACATATTAAAATGCATAAGTTACTCGTTTACACTTACTTCTCCCCCTTTTGTCGAATCAAAAAGGTAGTCAACGTCTTGAAGAAGAGAAGAATCAACGTCGAGAGAGCACACGTCCAAAGTGATAGTCATCATAAACCCATCATCCAAAGATATTGAGCTTGCGTCATCCTAGTGAAGTCTTCAATCACCATAGGTTAACTAACTCTATGCATAATAAAATGCTTATCTTCAAGATTCCAAAATTCATTACTAGCAAGATATTCGATGAATGATCGCAAATTTAATGACTTGAACTCTTTCAAATGCTCCCCCTTGATATGAGCTCCCCCTTGCTTGAGACACCAACAAAGCAAGAATAGTGACGAGCTACCAAAATGGGTTAGAAGTGTCCTACAAAACAAGGTTAGTAAACAAGAGCATATATAAAAAGAGGATGATAAACAAGTCGTTTGCACAAACAATGACAAGCATTGAAGAAAGAAGTGTGCACGCGATGCTATCAACCAAAAAAAGGAGAGGATCGTGACAAGATCAATTCAAAATTGTTGGAATAGAGATAGAAAAGAAACATCCATACCAATTGTAATGATAATATGTCAAAGGATAAAAAGCTTAGAATTTTTGGAATCACCCAATAAAATTCAAGATTTAACCATTAACTCTCAAAGAAAAAACAAGGATAGGATTTTGAGGAAATCAATTCAAAATTGTAGGAATAGAGGTAGAAAAGAAACATACAAGAATTTGAAGATATCATCTCAAGGGGTTAAAAACTTAGAATTGATGGAATCACCCATACTAATTGTAAATTTTAACCGCAATCAACTCTCAAAAATAGGAACAAAAATATCTCAACCTAGAGACATTTTTGACCAAAAAAATAAAGGAAAACCAAAGGCTGATAAATTGACGCTTTAATAAAAAAACGGGATATAGGACATTATAGGCAAAAATGCGTAGGAATGTCGACACCAAATGGTGTTTAGCATACGATAAACTACATGCTCAAAGTTTCGTAGCTCTTCTCAATCATTATGGATGTTTAAAGAAAAATTACATGATGAGGAAAGGGTAAGGCTCGACTCAACTTAGTTTATAAAGACTAGAAGAAAGAGACTCGACTTAGAAGAGCATGATTAAAATGAATTGAGAGATACTCAACAAAGAAGTTAAGGATAACTTTAAGAAACTCAAAAGAGAAAAAGACCAAAACGAACAAAGGGACTCAATGGCCGCGGTTCGTTAAATAGGTCCGTGGTTCATTATCAATAATGAGACCCAAGGTTATTTCAGGAACCGTGAACATTGGTTGTCCAAAACCGATTATTGACTCAAAGGAAAATCACTTGGTCAAACAATTTAACATAAGATGCTAAATGGATTGAAAGTCAATGCTTCGAATATGACTTTTAACAATTGCAATTGCAAGTTATAATTACTTGAATATTTCAAAAGAAATATTTAAGTTGTCAATCTTACTAGGAGAGGAATTAGATATAAATCTAACTTTCTTTGACAACCGAGTGAGAAAATAAAGAAGAAAAGAAAGATCACGAGAATAACGAGATCCAAGACTTAAAGAAAAGTCATGTTGAAAAACATGAAGGGAAATACAAGAGAATAAAGATCATACAAAGATGTATATAAAAAAACAAGCCTAAAACTTAAGAATAATTTTAATCTTAGTTGCACTAGAATCCTAAGATTTGCTTAAATTAGATGCCTCAGCAATAAGCAATCCACATGCTTAAATGAAAGACAAGGGTGGTGGCGGAATTTGGTGGGGTGAAAGGTGAAGTCACCAAGGGTTCAACAAAGTCATTCACAATGGGAATGCTTTGGATGGGTGATGTGGGTGAGTTTGAAGGGGTAAAAGGTGAAGTCACCAAGATATCAACAAAGTCATTCACAATAGGAATGCTTTGGATGGGTTGAGATTGGGTAGTCACATCCAAGAGAGTACTTGGAGTGAAGGGTGAGGTAAGCTCATTCATTCTAGATTGGAATGAAGAGGAGGTAGAACCATGTGAATGGTTGGTACCATGGTTGATGTAGTCTTGCATGGAGCAAGAGGTGGTGAGGGTGATAAAGAGATGCGAATTGGAACAATCTCATTCTTGGGTGTGTGAAAGGGTGAAGAGTTAAGTTTGGGTAACTTAATCTTAATTTTGAGGTGCCTCTTTGAAGAGGAGGTTTTGGATGAATTGAAGGTTCTTGTAGAAACCAAGGTAGTAATGGGTGGTTTAAGGGGTAAGGATGAATGGTTTGAGGTGTGAAAAACATGGCTAACAAGGTGTGTTTAAAAGGGTGAGGGGATGATCCAAACTAGTAAAGGGTTAAAAAAGGGAAAGCCCAAGATATTTTGGGAGTGATCAAAGGTTTGAAACAAAGATTCCAAAGGGTGTTGGAACAATTGGGAAGTTTCAGAAAACCCGAATTTGAGAGCTTCTGCCCGCGGTTCTTTATCTCCACTAGCGGTTCCATATTGATATGGAGCCGCGGTCTATTTAACGAACCGCCTACAGAGGCTAGGTTTAGGTGGTGAAGGAGGATTTTCCAATTCAGCAAATCCTAATGTTCTACTCTAACTTATCATAAAGTCATGCTTAAGAGCAATAAAAACTAGAACACACACAAAGGAAAGACACGTAGGTTCAATCAACACGTAAGAGGAAAGCTAAGAAAACCCTAATGGCTGCAAAAGAAAAAGACTTCTAATGACATACAAAGTTCATCAAAGTAAACTATCATTAGTCATATACAGGAAGAGCCATTTAGCCAATTTTAGATAATGAGTATGAGATTATCACTAGAGGTGCTTAATTAAGGCTAAACATAACGATTTTTACGAGTTATACACCAACTCAACTTCCCACATGGAAGTAATTCAACCGTTAGGTCAAATTAAGATCCTAGTGCATAAATTCTCTAGTAGTCATTGTCAAGTTAGGCAAAATGTAATTCCAACATTTGCCTAATAAAGTTTAGCAAGGATGAAACTTGCATGGAGACGCAATGCATGACCTAATGAAGGTTAAGAATGCACCATTGCATATCTTGTCAAACAAGTCTAGTTATGGTTATTTATCTTAATAGAACTTGAGGCCAATAACTTTGAAGTGTATAAACAAGGTTTACACGAACCAAAGGAACACTCTTGATTGGTCTTTCAGAAATGAAACATTTATAAATTGCATAGCAATGTAAATTACTTGAGTATTTCGGATGAAACATCCATGTTATCAAACCGACTCTATTTTGCATTATAAGTAATTATTAAACAAAATATGTCTAACAATTTGAACAAGTAGATTCAATATAACACCATCAACACAAGTTTGAGTTATGATCCGATGTATATTATTAATAAACCACATTCATGTCTACACTAAAAAACATGTCAATTAGATTCGATAATGATACCAATCATAGTTTGAATAATGTATTGATATTTAATCGAAATCTTTCTTGATTCCCACAAACACTCTTTTAAGAGAAAATAGCTAAGATTTTCAAAGGGTGTTTCGTGTTTTATAGTGAGACATTTATCTACTTGAACTAATAACACAATGATCGAGTAAGACGACCCAAATCAATATATTTGATAAGCTCCCAAAGCTCTCAAAACTAAGAGTGTTAATAAACATAAAGAGGTGTACATGATGTTTATATAACATATATAAACCTAGAGATGTTGATCCTATATGCAATGCATAAATAATGTTGCAACAAAAATGCAATAAATCTAGCATACATCCTAATTAGGAAGAACTAGATACTAACAAATACCAAGCAAGGCACAAGAGACTAGACATATAAGTAATACTACTACAAATAGCAAGGAACACTTAATAATGTCTACATATGATAATAACACACAAAGAAACACACACAAACAATTAGCTTAACACATAAAAGCATTCGTCCATGTTTTGAGTGTTAGATATACCAACGTATACATAGCTTGATCTTATTTGAAAATAGTTTTCGACACATTTCAAAATTTAATTAAGTTGATCACTTTATAAATATATCAATTTACAAAGATATATCAACAAGAGATGTCCAACTTAATATAAAAGAGTAAACCACAAGTTTTACGACAAACCGACACTCAATACTTTGGACAAAGTATAGAACTTATAAAACATTTAAATTTTAAAGTTTGAATGAAGGTTTGGAAGCATTTTTAATTGAAAGAAAACTCAATTACGTTCGAAACGCCAGGTGGCACGACTTCTACGGACTTACGGTTGATTTTATATGATTTTTCAAAGTTTGCAAAAATCAGAGTCAGACTGGCCGCGGTTCCTTATTGATACGGAACCTCGGGGAAGAGATAAAGAACCGCATCCAGAGGGCAAAAATGGGGTTTTTGGCCAAAATCATTTGGTAACTTTTTGGAAGGACTTAGGACTATAAAAAATCATTTTAAACACATAGAACTCGTATTTTAGAGTTAATTATGTCATAAAAGATTTTTATACTTCCAAACATGAAAAGATTTAATTCAAGCTATTATACAAAGTTTATTTAACACCAAAACTTGTATGAATGAAACAACAAAACACATTTCATAAGTAATTACTCTTCATTAACAATTTGATACAAAGATCGTCTCTATTTTTAAAAACCGTTTTCATTTTGAAAACCATTTGTTTTGAAAAACTAGAGCAAGGATCGATCCAATCTTTAAAGTACACTATACTTCAAAGATCTTGTGTGACCATCGCTCTGATACAAATTGTAGAAACTAGAAGGGGGGTTTGAATAGTTTCTAGTTAGTTTTCAAAACATTTCGGCTTAATCCACTGTGCGCGGTTCCTTATGTGTACCCGCGGTTCTTTATCAATAAAGAACCACCGGTCCATTTAGGGAACCGCCGACAGTGAACTTAACCTTTTGTTGCATGTTAAACTTTGACAATCCTTTGTATCAAATTCTTGATCAAGCTTGACTAGATATGAGATGTGTTTGATTGAAAGATAAATACTACAAGTAAGTAAAAACACAAACACATCAAATCAAGAGTACATCAAGCAATAGTCTAAACACTAAGCACACACGTACTAAGCATAAGCTTTTCTGCAACTAGGATGTTTAGACTAAGTGATGTACACTTGACCATAATCTAAACACGAAGCACACACGTACTAAGCCTTAGCTTTTCCGCAACTTAGATGTTTAGATTATGAGATGCACACAACACACAACATATAAATACATCTATAATAATAAAGACATAAATGTAAAGGAAAGTACCGACACGATGATTTATAGTGGTTCGGTCACGAAGCTCCACTTCGCCCTACTCCACTCCTCGAGTACACCTTACTCGAGAGTTACTTCACTAGTCAACAAACTCCTTAAGGTGGAGAAACCATACACAACGTTGCTAATCCAATTTCCGACTCTAAGCTAAAAGTCGAGTCCTAATCTTAGGTAGGACCAATCTACACAACGTCGCCCACTTTACCATTTAACGACACAAGGCTAGATGTCGAGTTCTAATCGAAAGCTAGAACCAATATTCACGACTCTTCACTTTGAAGCTAAGTGAGAACTTCACACAACACAACTACTAATCACTTTAAAACTAAGTGAGAACTCACAAGACACAACCACATCACTTTAGAGTTTAGTGAGAACTACCTAGACACAACCACATCACTTTAGAGTTTAGTGAGAACTACCAAGACACAACCTAACCTACCCACTAGTTATGTTTTATGGCCCAACATAACAAACCTTGTGTTTTATGGCCTAAACACATAAACCATATAGATCTAAGCACACATCACTTAGATCTATAACTCTAACACTATATCTAAGTACTAACAAGACTTGGATCTACACAACTAACACCTAATCCAAGGATACCCATCACTTGGATATTCTACCCTTACAAACACATCCAAGTGTACCCAATACTTGGATCTTCTACATATACATAGTAGGAAGACTAAAAACATAACTTAGATCTATAGAAGGAAAGATCTTCATCATGTAGTGAACCCAACACATCATGGTAATGATAGTGTTCTTCTCTTTGCACTTGAGAGGATGAGGAGATTGAAGATTGAATCACATCTTAAACAAGATTAATCAAAACTAACTAATCAAGGATCTAAGATGGTTTTTGAAAGAAACTGTGCAAAAAGGGTTGAAAGAAAACCTGGAAATGATCCACTATTTATAGGACAACATTGCAACGGTAAAAAACACCCGCGGTTCCTTATCTCTACCCGCGGTACCTTATCAATAAGGTACCGCGGGTTCCTTTAAGGAACCTCCGCGTCGTAGTCCGTGCAAATTTGTCCTTTAGTGGGGATATGCCATCTGGGGTAGTTTATACCCTCAAAGGATATTCCTTTGGCATATGGAATATGCCAAATTCAAATTTCAATTTTCTTTTTAATGAAACATTTTCTTAAAAATAAAGTTAATTAAAATCTTTTGTCACATTTCATTAAAATGTGAGTTTTAAGAAAATATTAATCCTTGATCACTTAGTTAGGTTAATGACATGTTTGTACATACCTTGAGTGATTCATGCCGAATGCGGTCTTGGAGGTGTCGAGAGAAGTATACAAATGTATTCTTGAGTGATTACGAGTACCTTAACATTTTACATAATGTATTGCGAATTATACGTTTGTCATCAACAAAACACAAAGAGATTATATCGACAAAGCATCGTAATGTTTGCACTAACAGTATCAACGTCTATCTCATCTCAACTTTGATACCATCAACTTGCTTTCCAAGAAAGATATTGTGAGATGCCTTCCAAGCATGAAATTCATCAAAGATCATCTTTGTTCTTCTTGTGAGCTTTGTAAAGCTAAACGAAGTAGCTTTAAGACAAAGACTACACCAAGCTCTAAAGGACGGTTAGATCTTCTTCATATAGATTTGTGTGGTCCCATACGTGTTCAAAGTATCAATTGGAAGAAATATGCTATGGTAATTGTCGATGGTTACTCAAGGTACACATCAACTCACTTCTTGAGGTCCAAGGATGAAACACCCGAAGTTCTCATCAGCTTCCTTAAACTGATACAACGTGGTCTTCAAGCTCAAGTAAAAGTGGTTCGTACTGACAGAGGCACATAATTTTTGAATTCAACTCTGAGAAACTATTTTGAAGCTGAATGAATTGAACATGAAACATCTATTGCCCGAACACCCGAACAAAATGGCGTTATTGAAAGACGAAACCGTACATTAGTTGAGGCTGCTCGAACATTATTATATGCTTCAAAACTTCCACTATTCTTTTGGGCCAAAGCCGTGTCAACCGCATTCTACACACAAAACCGACCCTTAATTATCCCAAGACACGAAAAGACACCATATCACATAATCCATGATCAAAAACCTTCACTCAAACACCTTCATGTTTTTTGATGTACTTGTTACATAATTCGAGATGGTGAAAATTTGGATAAGATGAAAGAGAAAGGTGATGCATGTATTCTAGTGGGATATGCAACTCAGTCTAAGGGATATAGAGTTTACAACAAGAGAACAAAACTGATAGTCGAGACTATTCATATCAGATTTGATGAATTACAAGAAATGGCACTTGCACAAAACAGTTTAAGTACCAATCCCCACAGCGACAAACGACTTCCTTTCACAACCGCACGGAACTGGGAACTCAAGACCACAACAATGAACCGTCAAGTGCAACACTGGTTCAAGGAAATGCTCCAAGAGCAGATATGACAGTCAACACGACACTTGAAGAGTTGGAAATGCTATATGGACCAATTTATGATGAATATTTCACGGGGGAGAAACAAGTTGTATCAAATTCTTCCGCTGTCACTCATGATAAGAATGATAATAGCGATCATCGTCAACAAAAGGATAGAACTTCATCTACTTCAACACGGGTTGCTGCAGATTTAGCTCCTCAGAATATCACATCAACAAGCGCTCCTACAACATCAACAGCTATTGTCATTGTTCTAGGGAACACAAATCAAGCAGACTATGCATTAAATGACGAAAATAAATTTATCAACCCATTCGGTACACCGGTACACGAAACTAGAGAGTCTTCTACTCGTCATGTTGATCCGTCAAATATGCATACGTTCTATCAACGACATCCTTCAACACATCATTGGACCCGAGATCATCCTTTGGTTCAAGTAATTGGAAACCCTTCATAGCCCGTTCATACAAGATGACAGCTTGAAACCGATGGTGATGTTTGTATGTTCGCACTCGCCGTGAGTACAGATAAACCAAAAAAAATCAAATAAGCCTTGGCAGATCATGCTTGGATTGGATCGATGACAGATGAACTTTAACAATTTGAATGACTTAAAGTCTGGGAACTTGTTGACAGACCATACGATGTAATACCATTAAATCTTCGATGGATATGGAAAAACAAGATGGATGAAGAGAACACGATCATCAAGAATAAATCTAGGCTAGTGGCTAAAGGGTATGGCCAGAAAAAGGGTATTGATTTTGAAGAGTCATTTGCACCAGTAACTCGTTTGGAAGAGGTCAGGATTTTCCTTGCTTATACTGCACATAAGGGATTCATTGTTTATAAAATGGACGTAAAGACGGCGTTTCTTAACGGTCCTTTGAAGGAAGAAGTCTATGTTACACAGCCGGAAGGGAACGTCAATCCTCATTATCCTAACAATGTGTATCGTCTCCACAAAGCACTATATGGACTAACCTATTCAGATTCTGATCATGTAGGGTGTCTTGATACACGAAAAAGTACATCTGGTGGTGCACAATTTCTAGGCCAAGATAAGCTTGTGGGATGGTCTTCCAAGAAGCAGGATTGCACGTCACTGTCATGAGCCGAAGCAGAGTATGTGTCTCTATCTGCGTGTTGTGCTCAAGTTCTTTGGATGAGAACACAACTCACGGATTATGGCTTCCACTTTGATAAAGTACCTATGTACTGTGACTCAAAGTCCGCCATAGCAATCTCCTGCAATCCGGTACATCATTCCCGCACGAAGCACATTGATGTCAGATATCACTTCATTAAGGAACAAGTTGAAACGGGTATCGTTGAATTATACTTTGTTGGAACTGATTACCAATTAGCTGACTTGTTTACAAAAGCTCTTTCGAAAGAGAGGTTTACATATCTTGTTAGGAAAATTGGTATGAGATGTTTGACTCCAACAGAACTGGAGATTTTGGCAAAGAAGCTTGCTTGATTCAACCATCAAACATCTGCTTGTAAATATTAAAGAAAAAGAAAAATACAAAATTAAAAAAAACTTTGAAAATCCAAAATTATTCTTCTCGACATGTCTTTCAGTATCGATAATATGGACGTACCTAGAAATTTCGCTCAATAACGACACGGGTGTGTACATAAAGCTCGAATGAAAGTTGTAAATATTTTTCAAAACATGTCATTTCTATCTTTTATAAAGGAAATTGTCTCTTTTGGACAATATTTCCAACAACGGGTAGAGCAATCTATCTTGGGTTGAGCTTGCCACAAAACATTCAACGTTTTGAGCTCAACAGAATGGCTTGTAATCACTTTCAGATTAAAACACAGATCTATATTCACGGGAGAGTGTATGCTTTAGTGCCATTACTCTCAGCAAAAGAAAAGAAATCTTCTTACACTTGAGTGGATTCGTCATGAAATTCAAAGTCTATGAACTCAAGTTTATGCTTTAGAAAAACCTCTTCGTCAAAAAGAAATAGGATTTTTCAAAAAGAGTTTATCACAATTTTTTCAAGAATTTTTCAATGATTGTTCAAAATCTTTCAAAAATTATGTGTTCAACAAACTCCCATCCTCAAAAAAGAAAAATGTGGATCACATCCTCACAATGACAATTCAGTTGGATCAATTTTTGAGGGGGAGCGTTCCAAACAATTTCAGGCAAGTTTGACACATTCTTCTCCCGAAGATTTTCAAGACTATTTTTGTTAGCCTCAAAATATTGAGTCAAACAAGAATGTTCGGTCATAGGTTTCTATTGTATTATTTATTAGAACGTTGTAATAAGTAGTTATTTAGTCGTGATTCACGGGCTTGGATTTAAACTAATTAAAGTCCAAAATACAAGCCCGGCCCAATATATAGTCCATTAAAGCCCGCATGTGGGTGGACTATATATACTACCCTCCTAGCATGTTAGGAGGGTGGATGGTCATTTGTATTTCTCACTTTTCTTAATCTAATCTCACCAAGTTCACACACTTCTCTCTCTTTTATCTCTCTAGTTTCTCTCTCTACAATTCATCTCATTTCTTCCTTTCTTTATTTATTTCGTGTAGTATAACATCACATAAAAGGGACAACAATTGGTATCAATTGCCACGGGGTAGATTTGTTATTGGTTGCTCTTCTTATATTTGATTCGTGTGATTTCTTCCATAAATCAACTCGAATTCAAATTTTTTTGTGGTTTTCGTGTTCTTTATCTTGCTACAAATCATCTATATACTTGTTGTAGAGATTTGGTTGTTTTGGTTTGGTAAAAATCACGAATTTGTTGCCTAAAAGTTGCTAATTTGTTGCCTAAAAGTTGCCAAAAACCGTTGCCTAAAAAGTTGGAAGAAAAAGCACCATTATTGCGACAGCTTGAATTTAGGAAAGGAGAGTACGATTTCGATCGCAATAACCCTAGGGTTTTACTTTGCGATCAGTTGCGATAGCCCCTTATTCCGATCTGCACATTCCGATCATTATTGCGATCTGGATTGCGACGGATTTTAAGGCAAATCTTGAAACGTTACTCTGCCCACATTGCGACAGCCACATTCCGATCTGGGATTTCGATAGGTACACATTGCGATCTGGACATTCCGATCTGGAGGATTCCGACAGGTGCACATTGCGATCTAAAGGACATTCCGATCTAAGAAACATTCCGATGGGTATTCCGATGGCACATTCCGATGGATATTCCGATGACATGTTTTCGCTAAATTTTGTTTGAGTAATTTTTAGACTTAGCCACCATCTAGACTAGTTTCAGAATATCGTCAAGTAAATTCAAATTTTTTCCATACTAGTTTTAGGACATTTCTAGCTCGATTTCAAATTTTGGCGATTACAAAATTTTTGGACTACCGTTTTTGTCGGACTGGAGAATTTATTGTCGGCCTGGAGAAAAATTGCAATTTTCGGAATTTAAACCACAACAACAATCACAACAAATCTACTTAAGATCCATATTCACTTCATCATTTCAGAGAATATTGAGATGGATTCTACTGCAGAATATCGTGTGACGAACAACAACATCATGGTCGCGGGTAATAAAGAGAGACCACCAATGCTTGTGGCTGGTCGATATGCTCAATGGCAATCACGCTTTCTTCGCTATCTTGATACAAGACCTAATGGTGATGCCTTGAGACAATGTATTAACAATGGCCCATATGTCTTTTCTGAAATTGATGTTCCTTATACACCAGCCACAGACACATGTCCAGAAGTACCTGCAACAAAGAAAAAGGAAACTTTATCTGACCTTACACCCGAGAAACGTGCTTGGCATGATGCAGAAAAAGAAGCGATCTATATGATCCTAAGTGGAATTGGAGATGATATTTATTCCACAGTCGATGCATGTCCTACAGCACAAGAAATGTGGACGGCCATTGAACGCTTGCAACAAGGAGAGTCTCTCAACAAGCAAGATGTCAAAACAAACTTGTTTTGGAACTTTGGTAAGTTTACTGCATTGGATGGAGAATCAATTGAGTCCTATTATTCAAGATTTTACAAGATGATGAATGATATGACAAGAAACAACTTGGAAGTCTCCACCATGCAAGTCAATGTGCAATTTCTACAACAACTCCAACCAGAGTGGACACGTTTTGTCACTTTGGTGAAACAACAGAAGCAGTTAGACAAGGTAAACTATCACACTCTCTTTGATATCTTGAAACAATTTCAGCATGAAGCAAATGAGATTCGAGCTGAACGAGTTGCAAAGACGGCTAATCCACTTGCTTTATTGACTACCACTCAAAATGTCCAAGATCATCGATCTCGTACTCCTAAGCCATACTCTAGCCCATCATCCTCACCACGATATTCCACATCATCTAAGTCTTCATCTTCCACAAAATCTCGAGGTAAAGCGCCAAGAGCACCATCACCACCATCTGAGTCCTCATCTGAAGATAGTGATGAAGACCAAGCTCAAAAGAACCGAGAGATGAAACAACAAATTGCTTACATAATGAAGACTTACAAGAAAATCTACAAACCCACCAACAACAATCTTCGCACATCATCTAACACAAAGAACCGATATGTTGAGAGTCCTCCAAGGTATGACACACGTCGACGTGGTGAAAGTCCTTCTAGGTATGATCGACATAATCCAACACATGTTGAGGGTTCTGCAAGATATGATCGACAAACTGCTAAGTATGATGCTCAGAGGATTGCTGCTGCTACTGGGAATAGGGAAACGGTTGGAAGTCAAGTGGTTCAGCAGAGTGGGATTCAATGTTTTAATTGTCAAGGTTATGGGCATATGGCAAAAGAATGCAGGAAGCCGAAAAGGGTTAGAGACTCCAGCTATCACAAGGAAAAGATGCTGCTATGCAAGAAAATGGAAGCAGGGGTCAAACTGTCAGCTGAGGAAGGAGCTATGCTTGATGACACTGATGATGAAGCCTCCGACCAGGAATTAGAAGCACATTACTCGTACATGGCACATGTTGAAGAAGTTCTCAAAGTCACTGAAGATGACAATGGTCCTATCTTTGACACTGAGCCAATCGATAAGGTACACACTACTGATGAATATAATGTGTTTGGTGATATTCCTGAGCATAGTGATCTACCCAATGCCATTAATGACACGTGTATGATGGAAACGGTTGATAGTAATACCACACCCGATTCATCAGACATGTGCAATAATGAGTCTGAGGATGATCAACATGCAAATGAATATGATGAAGAGGAACGTATTGCGCTTGCTAATTTAATTGCTACTTTACAAAAAGATGTCACTGAAAATAAAAAGAGTCAAAAGCAATTAAAGAAGGCAAACGCTACGCTCACTCAAAGTTTTGAAGAATGCAAAGCTGCTCTTATCAAATCTACTGAGATGACTGAAAGCTATAGAGATGAGCTCCTTCAGAAAACTAAAGAGCTTGAGGGGTACAAGGGAAGTGCGTTAAAAAGTCAAAAGGACGATTTTGAAAACAAATATAATACCACTCTTGAGTTATTAGCTAAAGAGAAGCGTCAATATAATGTTTTCTTAATGGATGAACGTCAAAAAACGTACCTTGCCAATACCAAAGTTAATGAACTTGAACAAAAGCTCTCTATGACCACTACTGATTCTGCTAAAATTCTAGAGGATAAGAAACAAGAGGTAGATGCGTTAAAACAAGACTTCAAAAGTAGATATGATAAAGAAACCGAAAAAGTTACGAAACTAGAAGCACAAGTCGACTTTTTGAAGAACGTTGTTTATAAAACGCATGATTCTATTCAATCCGTAAGAATGCTAGCACCTCCATCGATGTTTAAGGGTCAAGCTAGCTTTGCAAGTCCTGAGTACCTTGCCAAAGCTCAAGCTGCGAACCCGCATCTTTATCTTGATGAGACTGAAAGGACAGATCTTGATTGCATGCCTCTAAGTGCCAACTGTGAAGAGACTGCCCTTTGGGATGCTGATAGTCAACCATCAGTTAATAAGGAGTTTGTGAAACCATATAATTATGCTTATGAGAATAGTCTTTATGGTCTGTTCCACAAACAAACTCAGAAATCTCGTGAGGAAGTATTTTTAGAATGTAGGGAAAAGAGAATTCAATGGAAGAAAGCGTTTGCCACTAAGAAAACAAACGTTTCTAAGTTCATCAACTACTTGCCCCTATATGCTTCTAAAAGCAAGAGTAGGCAGATATTTGGGTTTCTTACTCATTACATAGATAATATTAAGTCCATTATTGATAATGATTGGAAACAACGACAAAATGACGAGTGGAAGAAACCAATTCCTCAAGACATAACTGTGCTTGTCAAACAAATCTTAATACCGAACGCGGCCACACTAAAAGAAAATGTTCTTAAATTCGAAAGCTTAATTCGGTCTGAAATGTTTGATGATTTACAATATGTTGAGTCTCTTGAGAAAGCAATTGATGATCTTCAAATGGACAAGTCCGTTTTTTCTGATGAATATGATTTACTCTTGCAAGAATGCGTTTCTAAAGATATTATGTGTGCTTATTTTACATCTTGTGCCGATATTGATGAATATTCTGAAGTTGCATGCCAATATCTTGATAAGCTCAAAGAATGTGAACGTCTTGAAATTGAGCTTTCGAAACGTAAAGAAAATGTTGACAAAAAGGCTTTTGAGTTACTTCAACACAAAACTGATTTCCTTCAAAAACATTGTCATTCACTTGAACTTGCTTTGCAAAAAGATGTTGGTCGTTTTCCACATGATAATAAATTGCAAGAAAAACTTTCGCAAACATTTCGAGAAATGAATGAACAGAATTTGGAAATTAAAGGGTTGAAAGCTCAATTACAAGACAGGGACAGAGCGATAGCTGAGTTGCAGAAACTCATTGCTAAAATGGGTGGGAAAATTGTGGAACCTAGCATTAAGAAAAATGTTGTTAGACAACCCAATGCCTCTAAAGAGAATAGATCCTCTATCTTGGGAAAACCATCTGCTTTATCTAATTCCTCGTTTGCAAAACCTGTGTTTGCCCCCAAGATGGATGGAAAGGAAAGGTTACCACAAGCTCAACCCATAAGGAATCCTATAGCACCAAGCGTTAGGCACAATAATGTCATTAAACCAGGGATGTATAGAATGTCCACTAAGCCCACAAACAAAGATTCTCACTCGCCTCAGACTTCTAGAAACACTAATATTCATGTGTCTTCTACTACAGGAATAGTCTCCACTACTAGTGTTAGCCGGCCTCAGCTTAAGAGCACTCAAGAGAATGATAAGGTCTGGAAACACAAGAATCAAGGGAAGATGAAGCAAGTAGAAGAACACCCTAGGATTTTCAATGTTTCTAAGAATAAAACGTCTGTAATCGCGTGTCATGACGATTTGAATGATTCAACTTTGAATGCTATGAATGTGAAATTTATTTGTGTCAAATGTGGCAAGTGTGCTAATGCTAATCATTCTATGTGTGCTATAAATAAAGTCAAAGGCGTAGATACTAGAACTAAGAAGCAAGTTGCAATGCCTATTAGAGCTAGTAAACCCAAACGCAAAGTGAACCATTCTGGTGCAACCCCCACTAAGAAAAGTAATGCATCAGACTCCACCACTAAGAATCCTAGAAGCAAAATTAAGGAATTATATGAGTCTGCCAGTAAGTCTTGGAAATGGTGGTTTGCTAATCAATGTCCTCCCGGATATAAATGGATGCCAAAAGTTAGGACAGAAAATGTGAAAACGAGTGTTAGTTGGCCTTTAAATGTTGATAAGGACACTAATGATTCTACTATCACAACTACTGTGGTATCCAATTTAGCAAATGCTCCATCGTGTTCTAACTCTTCTGCAGGTGATACAAATAATTCTCTTCATAATGGACTCCGGATGCACGAAGCACATGACGGGGAATCTCAAGCTTCTAATTAACTTCGTGGAGAAGTTCCTAGGTACGGTCCGATTCGGAAATGATCAATTTGCACCGATCCTAGGATATGGAGATTTGGTTCAGGGGAATATCACGATTAAAAGGGTATACTACGTCGAAGGGCTCAATCACAATCTTTTCTCGGTTGGTCAATTCTGTGATGCGGATTTGGAAGTTGCTTTCAGAAAGAAGACATGTTTTGTTCGTGATTATGATGGGAATGACTTACTTACCGGTACACGGGGTACTGATCTTTATACAATTTCACTTCAAGACACAACTTCATCAACTCCAATTTGCTTCATGGCTAAAGCTTCAACGACTCAGGCATGGTTATGGCATCAACGTCTTTCTCATCTCAACTTTGATACCATTAACTTGCTTTCCAAGAAAGATATTGTGAGAGGCCTTCCAAGCTTGAAATTCATCAAAGATCATCTTTGTTCTTCTTGTGAACTTTGTAAAGCTAAACGAAGTAGCTTCAAAACAAAGACCACACCAAGCTCTAAAGGACGGTTAGATCTTCTTCACATGGATCTGTGTGGTCCCATGCGTGTTCAGAGTATCAATGGAAAGAAATATATTCTGGTCATCGTTGATGATTACTCAAGGTACACATGGACTCACTTCTTGAGGTCCAAGGATGAAACACCCGATGTTCTCATTAGCTTCCTTAAATTGATACAACGTGGTCTTCAAGCTCAAGTTAAAGTGGTTCGTACTGACAGAGGTACAGAATTTTTGAATTCAAATCTGAGAAAGTATTTTGAAGCCGAAGGGATTGAACATGAAACATCTATTGCTCGAACACCCGAACAAAACGGCGTTGTTGAAAGACGAAACCGTACTTTAGTTGAGGCTGCTCGAACATTACTATCCGCTTCAAAACTTCCACTATACTTTTGGGCCGAAGCCGTGTCAACCGCATGCTACACACAAAACCGCTCCTTAATTATCCCAAGACACGAAAAGACACCATATCACATAATTCATGATCGTAAACCTTCACTCAAACACCTTCATGTTTTTGGATGTATTTGTTACATTATACGAGGTGGTAAAAATTTGGATAAGATGAAAGAAAAAGGTGATGCATGTATTCTTGTGGGATATGCAACTCAGTCTAAGGGATATAGAGTGTTCAACAAAAGAACAAAATTGATTGTCGAGACAATTCACATCAGATTTGATGAATCTCAAGAAATGGCACTTGAACAAAACAGTTTAAGTCCCGACCCACAACGACAAACGACTTCCGTTCACAACCGCACGGAACTCGGAACTCAAGACCACAGCAATGAACCGTCAAGTTCAAAGCTGGTTCCTGAACATGTTCCTAGAGCAGATATAACAGTGGACACGACACTTGAAGAGTTGGAAATGTTATATGGACCAATGTATGATGAATATTTCACGGGGGAGAAACAAGTTGCATCGAAGTCTTCCGCTGTCACTCATGATAAGAATGATGATACCGATCATCATCAACAAATGGATACAACTTCATCTACTTCAACACGGGTTGTTGCAGATTTACCTCCTCAGAATATCAATTCAACAATCGATCCTACAACATCCACAACTACTGTCATTGCTCCAGAGAACATAAATCAAGCAGACAATGCATTATCTGACGAAGACGAATTCATCAACCCATTCGGTACACCGGTACACGAAACTGGAGAGTCTTCTACTCGCCATGTTGATCCGTCAAATATGCATACATTTTATCAACGACATCCTTCAACACATCATTGGACCCGAGATCATCCTTTGGTTCACGTAATTGGAAACCCTTCACAGCCTGTTCGTACAAGACGACAATTAGCCACTGATGGCGATGTTTGTATGTTCGCACTCGCCGTGAGTACTGTCGAACCGAAAAACATCAAAGAAGCCATGGCTGATCATGCTTGGATTGAATCGATGACGGATGAACTTCAACAATTTGAAAGACTTAAAGTCTGGGAACTTGTTGACAGACCATACGATGTGACTCCTTTAAATCTTCGTTGGATCTGGAAAAACAAGATGGATGAAGAAAACACGATCATCAAGAACAAAGCTAGGCTAGTGGCTAAAGGGTATGGACAGAAAGAGGGTATTGATTTCGAAGAATCATTTGCACCAGTAGCTCGAATGGAAGCGGTCAGGATTTTCCTTGCCTATGCTGCACATAAGGGATTCATCGTATATCAAATGGACGTAAAGACGGCGTTTCTTAACGGTCCTTTGAAGGAAGAAGTCTATGTCACGCAGCCGGAAGGATTCGTCGATCCTCATTATCCTGACAAGGTGTATCGTCTCCACAAAGCACTTTATGGACTCAAGCAAGCTCCAAGGGCGTGGTACGACGAGCTCTTGAAATTTCTGGTCTCCAAAGGTTTCTCAAAAGGTTCCATTGATTTAACTTTGTTCACTTACAAATATGGGGATGACATTTTGCTTGTGCAAATTTATGTTGATGACATTATTTTCGGGTCTACAAACCCAAAACTTTCAAAATGGTTTGAAAAAGTAATGCACAGCAAATTTGAAATGGCTATGATGGGCGAACTAAAATTCTTTCTAGGAATTCAAGTTCACCAATCCCCAAGTGGTATCTTTATAAACCAAGCTAAGTATTGTCAAGAGATAATCAAAAAGCATGGTATGACCTCATGTGACCCCGTTGGGACACCTTTATCAACCACATCGCTAGATGCTGACTTGGAGGGATTACCCATAGATCAAACGAGATATCGTTCCATGATCGGGTCCCTCATGTACTTGACAGCAAGCAGACCTGATATTCATCATGCTACGTGTTATTGTGCACGTTATCAAGCACGACCCACTGAAAAGCACCTCAAGGAGGTTAAACGGATCTTTCGGTACCTTAAGAATACCATTCACATGGGACTCTGGTATCCGAGGGAAACCGGTTTCTTTCTAACGGCCTATTCAGATTCTGATCATGCAGGGTGTCTTGATACACGTAAAAGTACTTCTGGTGGTACACAATTTCTAGGTCAAGACAAGCTTGTGGGATGGTCTTCCAAGAAGCAGGATTGCACGTCACTTTCATCAGCCGAAGCGGAGTATGTGTCTCTATCTGTGTGTTGTGCTCAAGTTCTTTGGATGAGAACACAACTCACGGATTATGGCTTCCACTTTGATAAAGTACCTATGTACTGTGACTCAAAGTCTGCCATAGCCATCTCCTGCAATCCGGTACAGCATTCCCGCACGAAGCACATTGATGTCAGATATCACTTCATTAAGGAACAAGTTGAAAGAGGTATTGTTGAATTATACTTTGTTGGAACTGATTACCAATTAGCTGACTTGTTTACAAAAGCTCTTTCGAAAGAGAGGTTTGCGTATCTAGTTAGGCAAATTGGTATGAGATGTTTGACTCCAGCAGAACTGGAGGTTCTGGCAAAGAAGCCTGCTTGATTCATCTATCAAACATCTACCTGTAAATATTAATCAAAAAGCAAAATACAAAAGTAAAAAATCTTTGATAATCCAAAAATATTCTTCTCGACATGTCTTTCAGTATCGATAATATGGACGTACCTAGAAATGTCGCTCAATAACGACACGGGTGTGTACATAAAGCTCGAATGAAAGTTGTAAATATTTTTCAAAACATGTCATTTCTATCTTTTCAAAAGGAAATTGTCTATTTTGGACAATATTTCCAACAACGGGTAGAGCAATCTATCTTGGGTTGAGCTTGTCACAAAACATTCAACGTTTTGAGCTCAACACAATGGCTTGTAATCACTTTCAGATTGCAACCCGAATCTAAATTCACGGGGGAGTGTACGCTTTTGTACTCTTACCCTTAGCAAAAGAAGTTAAATCTTCTTACACTTGAGTGGATTCGTCAAGACATTCAAAGTCTATGAACTCAAGTTTATGCTTTAGAAAAACCTTTTCGTCAAAAAGAATTGATTTTTCAAAAAGCGTTGAACACAATTTTTTCAAGAATTTCTCAATGATATTCAAAATCTTTCAAAAATTGTGTGTTCAACAACTCCTATCCTCAAAAGTTTAATGTGGATCAAATCCTCGTAATGACAATTCCATTGGATCAATTTTTGAGGGGGAGCAATTCAACTTCATGCATAGATTGACACATCTTTCTCCCGAAGATTTTCAAGACTATTTTTCAAAATATATTTTAATCAAATTTGGTATCTCTAATATCAAAAGATTTTATATATTAGAGATAGGGGGAGAAAATGTGATTAAAATGTGATCATATATAAGACTTAAGCACTTTAACTCTTACCCACATGTGCGAAACACTTTCGATTATCGATGCACATGTGAAGGGGGAGCTTTTCTGAAACGACAAAACTAGCAAGGTGTTAAATGTTTTTCAAACACTTTGTTAGAATTTAAAGTGGTTTTCATGGTTACGATCAAATACCCACAACATCTTTAATTTCACGACGTTATTGGTGTCAAAAGGGTGGTTAGGTTTAAGTCCTATGATCCAACCAGAACCGGAGGGATCTTCCCAGGGACAATCCAATAGATTATTAGAAGTCCTTAGGAAAGATGGAGTAGAATGTGAACGTAGCTGAATGCCGACTAAGTACTGATGATAGCACTGGAACAATCACAACAAGGTGCTATTAATGATGTCTTGGTAAGCATTGAAGGCGTTGAAGAATGAAAAAGAAATGTAAGGATAAAGGGTGTAAAGAAAGAAGCCCTCCATACAACTTAGGCAGAAACCGGGTCAACTCATCATGAAGACAAACTCATCATGGACCCAGTGATGTGAAGCACAACCCTTTCCTAGCTACTCAGGCTTCTCTCAAAAGAAGTTTGTTTTATTGTCACGGAGATCAACACGACTTCTATTGACTTTCTCACTCCGAGATAGTTGATATTGAATAGGTGGCATCTGCTCCAGCCTCCGACCACTACAAGTGCACAAATCGAGTCTAGAGCCAAGAGATCAATCAAATCTCGTTAGGACACACGGATGAAGATCAAGAGAGTCCTACGCTATATCCTTGCGATATTGCTAGAACACTCAGAGTGATACTACCTAGTATTCACAATGATGAGTGGAAATCCTTCCAGTGTTAACATCAAACAGCACTGCGGTAGGTCATATGCAAGATTCTTTATGAATTGAACATATGTAAAACTGAAAAGCAACAGTGGTTTGATTCTGAATTGATTCAAACTCGTTTCAGGTTTCTACGCAATATCTTTATGGTCTTGCCAGAACATTCAGAGTGATATTCATTAATATTCACAGTGACGAATGGAAATCCTTCTAGCGTCAACATCAAACAGCGCTACGGTAGGTGACTTGTGAGATTCTTATGAATCAAACTTGTGTCAACTGGAAAGCAACAATGGTAAGATTCTTAATGAATCAAACTTGTTCCAGGAATTTGAATTGACGACTTTAATCAAGCGGATATCTATCCAATTGATTCACTCTTTATGTTCGCAGTCTTGCTTTGAGACGGTCGAGTAAAGAGAACGGCTAGTACAGCCGCGAAACCCTGTCAAGGAGATTCTTAATTGAATCTACCTGATCACAGGTACGATATTTAATATCGTATAACGGTCTTCACCGACCGGAGGTAAAACGCTACCGATTTAGGACGAATGTCAAAGCCATTCAGTCCGTGTCTATGTTTTGTCTCGAGAAGGTGGCGTCACGGTGTACTCAGCAAAGTCAAAGATTCACAACCACATATTCATGCCCAAAGACTTATCCAACAATTGATAGTGTGAGCATGTGGATAAAGACACAAGATCGCAACGTGGCAATGACAAGTCAAGGATGATTTGAAGATCTCAAGACTTAAAGACAAAGTCGAAAGACAACGACAAAGGCTCAAAGATCACAGCATGAAGGAACAAAACTACCTACTGTTACACGTTCAAGACTCATTTATGACGAAATTCATAAATCTCCATTGGAATCCAAATATCAAAGAGGAATGACCTCACATTGGGGGAGATTGTTAGCCTCAAAATATTGAGTCAAACAAGAATGTTCGGTCATAGGTTTCTATTGTATTATTTATTAGAACGTTGTAATAAGTAGTTATTTAGTCGTGATTCACGGGCTTGGATTTAAACTAATTAAAGTCCAAAATACAAGCCCGGCCCAATATATAGTCCATTAAAGCCCGCATGTGGGTGGACTATATATACTACCCTCCTAGCATGTTAGGAGGGTGGATGGTCATTTGTATTTCTCACTTTTCTTAATCTAATCTCACCAAGTTCACACACTTCTCTCTCTTTTCTCTCTCTAGTTTCTCTCTCTACAATTCATCTCATTTCTTCCTTTCTTTCTTTATTTCGTGTAGTATAACATCACATAAAAGGGACAACAATTTTTCTAGATATATATTTTAATCAAATTTGGTATCTCTAATATCCAACGATTTGATATATTAGAGATAGGGGAGAAAATGTGATTAAAGTGTGATCTAAAGACTCAAGCACTCATGGTTACGATCAAATACCCACAACATCTTTAATTCACGACGTTATTGGTGTCAAAAGGGTGGTTAGGTTTAAGTCTTATGATCCAAACAGAATCAGAGGGATATTTCCAGGGAAAATCCAATAGATTATTAGAAGTCCTTAGGAAAGATGGACTAGAATGTGAACATAGCTGAATGTCGACTAAGTGCTGAAGCTAGCACTAGAACAATCACAACAAGGTGTTAGTAATGATGTCTTGGTAAGCATTGAAGGGGTTGAAGAATGAAAAACAAATGTAAGGATAAAGGGTGATAAGAAATTACCCCTCCATACAACTTAGGTAGAAACCGGGTCAACACATCATGAAGACTACACATCAAGGACCCAGTGATGTATTGCACAACCCCTCCCCAGCAGACTCAGGCTTCTCTTAAAAGAAATTTGTTTTATTGTCACGGAGATCAACACGACTTCTATTGACCTTCTCACTCTGAGATAGTTGATATTGAATCGGTGGCATCTGCTCCAGCCTCTGATCACTAAAAGTGCACAAATGGAGTCTAGAGCCAAGAGATAAATAAAATCTCGTTAGGATACACGGATGAAGATCAAGAGAGTCGTACGCTATATCCTTGCGGTATTGCTAGATCACTCAGAGTGATACTACTTAGTATTCACAATCATGAGTGGAAATCCTTCCAATGTTAACATCAAACAGCACTACGGTAGGTCATGTGTAAGATTCATTTAGAATTGAACATGTGCAAACTAAAAAGCAACAGTGGTTTGATTCTGAATTGATTCAAACTCGTTTAAGGTTTATACGCAATATCTTTATGGTCTTGCCAGAACATTCAGAATGATATTCATTAATTATTCACAGTGATGAATGGAAATCCTTTTAGCGTCAACATCAAACAGCGCTACGGTAGGTAACTTGCGAGATTCTTATGAATCAAGCTTGTGTCAACTGGAAAGCAACAACGGTAAGATTCTTAATGAATCAAACTTGTTCCAGGAATTTGAATTGACGACTTTAATCAAGCGGAGATTTATCCAATTGATTCACTCTTTATGTTCATAGTCTTGCTTTGAGACGGTCGAGTAAAGAGAACGGCTAGTACAGCCGCGAAACCCTGTCAAGGAGGTTCTTAATTGAATCTACCTATCACAGGTACGATATTTAATATCGTGTAACAGTCTTCACCAACCAGAGGTAAAACACTACCAATTTAGGACGAATGTCAAAGCCATTCCGTCCGTGACTAAGTTTTGTCTCGAGAAGGTGGCGTTACGATGTATTCAGCAACGTCGAAGATTCAGAACCACATTCTCATACCCAAAGACATTCAACAATCAAGAAAGCTAAAGACTTCTACAACTCGGATGATCATAATCTTCCTTAACAAATAAAGTAGAGGAATGACCTCTATTCAAAGGAGATTGTTAGCAAGATGTCAAGATAGTGCAAAGTATGAGCATGTGGATGAAGACACAAGATCGCAAGATGGCAAAGATAAGTCAAGAATGATTTGAAGATATCAAGATAAAAGACAAAGTCGAAAGACAATGACAAAGGCTCAAAGATCACAACATGAAGGAACAAGACTCCTATTACACGTTCCAGAATCATTTATGACTAAATTCGTAATCTCCATTGATCTTCAAATATCGAAGAGGAATGACCTCACATTGGGGAGATTTGTTAGCCTCAAAATATTGAGTCAAACAAGAATGTTCGGTCATAGGTTTATATAGTAACATTTAGTAGAATGTCGTAATAGTTAGTTATTATAGTCGTGACATTACGGGCTTGATAGCTAGCTTAAAAGGCCTCTTTCAAGGTACTAAGAACTTATTTAAGCCCGACTCAATCAAACTATAGCTCATTAAGCCACATGTAGGCAAAGGCTATAAATACCCTTCCTAGCATGTAAGCCCGGCTCAATCAAACTAATCTAATATCACAAAAGTTTAACACACACTTCTCTCTACTTTCTCTCACTACTTTCTCTCTCAATAAACCTTCCATCTTTTATCTACCTTTCTTTCTTCTTTATTCGTGTAGAATCATCACAAATTTAGGGACAACAGCCTCTTTTGATTGAGCAGAGGGGCGTTGAGCTCTCTAAAACTAACACCAAAACACCACAATCAACTACCAGAACTCATCAAATCATCATCATCATCTAGCATTGATCAACTCTGCAACATTCTGATCTGCTGGTAAGAAATTGAGCTAGAACTATCTAAAATCAACTAAAAAGCTTCCAAATCACTCAAACAAGCTCTATTGATATGATATAATCAATATAACTAAGCAGCAACATAGTAGATAGGATAATGAAGTAATTAGAAGAGATTTGTAGTGAAAAGTGAAAGTTGAAGTTTTATTAATGGAAAAAAGTTGTTACAAAGTTATTGCAAATTTAACTAACTAACTCAAGTGTTTGTCAGACACTTGAGATTAGTTGCTAACTAAATCTCTAACTAACAATGAGAGGAAATGATTAGTGTGTGTTTTTTCACACACTTGCTACAATACACAAATGAAGAAAAGCAAGGCTATTTATAGAGTACAAATGAGTGTTGGGGAGGATGAGTGACGTATCTGATCCAATACTTAGCTTCCACGTGGCATAAATCTGTCAATTGGATTTTGTTGTTGAAGAACACATTTGGGCTTTTTCTCTTGAGTGATTTTTAGTTTAATTGACCACTTGGAATGAATTTGTCATTTGATTTTAAGCAAGATTGATGTTGAAACCTTTTTCTGAAATTCACTCCTTCTTGATTTTCAATCTGGGCTCGCTATGCAGTTTGAATGTCCACATGTTATGTTGGGTCCACTAGATGTGGATCTTGCATCCTGTCAAGAACGGTGAACGACTTCTGTAATCACAAGTCTATTCACAGAGAGACTCTACACACAATATAAGTGCGGAATACAAATACTATAAAGAATAACAGAATAACTATAAAGACTTGATCCTTTCTAAGGATTTCTAATATTAATAATGACTAGAATTACGTTTGATGAAGGTGTGTCTAACCCTTCTGCCTAAGGTTCCTTTTATACTACAAGGAAACCCTAATACATCAGTAAATAAAACGTGTAGAACTGATATGCATATCCTTTCCTAACATATCTCATGCATATCCTAACAGAATAATAATTAAATAATAAAGTTTGACTTTAACTAGGACCAGGAGCACGACTTGCTCCTACTACTACTAGGACCAGGAGGAACTACATACCTCCTAGTCTACCTATAACAATTAACTATTACAATGGTCCTAACAATCCTCCCCTAAACTTGAATTTGACCTGTTGAGTTCAAGTTTCCTGGTAAAACGTTCAATAAAGCCTGAGGATTGAAACAGCAAAAGAAACAGCAGCACCAGCAAGATAAGAAACATAAGAATCGCCGCAACATGGAACACTAGAAGCTTCTCCAAAGCTTGAAACAAATCAGCATCGTGTTGAATCTTTATAGCAACATGAGCAGATTTGATGAGCCTTTACCAAGTAGCTGCTCGCTCTTGGGCTAGCCAGTCTTTCTGGTGAAATAAGCAGCACCCTGGGAGACCAGAACCCAGCCCAACTCTTAGAACGTGAATCAATGGTGAGTGGGGGTACCCTGATGATTTTAGGCAAACCATCACAGCCGTCAACGGATTTGATATGTCTTTACCAGAAGTTGTACCCCTCTGGACTCGCCAACTCTTAGCAATGAAGCATCGGTGAGTTAAAAACCCTATAGCTTTAAGCAAGCTATTACAGCTATCAACAAATTTGATAAAATCTTTACCAAGAGCCGTACCCCCTTGGATTAGCCACTTTTCAGTCTAGGACCATGGCAAGTGAAAACCATCCAGTTTTGGGTAACCTGGCAACCATCAATGGATTTGAGAATCACACCAGGAGCCGTACCCTCAAGGTGAATCAACTCTTTCTTGTCGGTTAGACATGGTGAGTTGAGGACCATTTGTTGTGAGGACCAAGTCCAACACCAGATGAAACCAGTAACCAGCATAAGTATAAATCAGCAACAGGAACCCAAAGTTTGAATCAGCAGATGGTATTGTATTCACAAGTGTAAAAGCCATGAGTTGCTTAAAGTATAAGCAGATATTATATAAAAAGTATATAGATTTTGTTTTTTTTAATTAATGTTTTTGTTGTTTTTTTTAACTATAATGAATGAAAGTCACCAATCACTTTACATATTGGTGAAAAGAATTGGAGGATTAACAAAAGATCAAAAACACAAAACACAAAAACTTACAAACCAACCATATCACAGACCAGAAGCAGCCACCTTATCAGCTTGCAAACGAGCTTGGATCCCTTCCACCAGTGTAGTTGCCATAGAAGACTCATTCCCGGAAGGGGCATTAGAAATATGCAAGTGACAAGCAAGCATAGCCTCCATCGAAGCAATCGTCAACGGATAATCCAAGTCTGTGAGCATGAACACCATAATACCAGACTCCAACTCTAACACATGCACACCATAGCCAGCATATAACTTCCATCGCTGAATAACCCATTGTGGCTGATCCTTCCAGACACCAGAAACAGGAGCATAGGGAGGGGCATCAAGCATCATCTTCAAATCAGCCCATACTCGCAGACCAGGCCAGGAGGGCACATCATTAGGATGAACAGGCATGCCAGCATCCACAAACCCATATAAAGCCATAAGATCTTTACGATCCGCCCAGGACAAAATACCTTGCAGACCCGAAGCAAACCGAACAGAACCATCGCTAAGAGTAATCATATAAGAGACAGTACCAGGTAGAGTCGTGGAATGCGTAACCGTCCAACCTGTAATATATCCATTACCCAATGGCAAATCGGAGCCACTATTGGAAGTTGCATCAATAAGATTTTCGGGAGCACGCTTCTTATAGGGAACAGCCTTGCCACGTCTAGCACGTCTAGCCAATTTCTTGCAAATGGAACGGCGAGGAGTGGGATCACTAGGCGAGGGTTCAACCTTTACCTTTACCTATGCAGCAGGAGTGGGATCAGCAGAAGTAGAATCAATAGTTTTCCCACCCAAAGGATCAACAGGAGCTGCACCAGAAGAAGGAATAGGTTGAGGACTAGGCACGGGTGGTGATGGTGATGCCATAGCAGGTGTAGCAGTGGTGGTGGTAATGGTAGCATAGGTGGTGGTGGTAGTAGGATCTAGAGAAGAAACATGAGGAGCAACCGAAGGAGTAGGGGTGGTACCAACTGTAGAAGCATTAACAACCGATGGAATAGCAGCAGAACCAGGAGTAGCCGCAGATGTAGAACCAGTAGCAACAGCAGGTTGAGAAGTAGGCACCACACCTGGAGAAGGACGATAGATGAATCGCTCCGGAATTGGGGTGCTCTGATGCTTGATCATTCGTTCATAGAGCGCCTTAAGCTCATCAAAAGACAATGCCCTAACCCGTTCCCACGTCCACCCAGTAGTGAAATAGGCAGCTGACTGATACTTCACATACCGCTGCATCTGCTTTCGCTCCTCATCTTTCGACAAAGGCCTGTTGTTACGCTTCTCACGAAGTTGTGCAGCAAGCGCCAACTGCTGCTTGCGCATTAACACCATGGCTCGAGGAATACAGTTATGCTCATTCACATCCGAACCCAAAAGATCAGTAAACTGGGAATAATTCGTGGTAAGAATAGTCAACACCCGCATCCAATCGCTATCATTCCAATGCATAGCATCATGCTGCACCTGTTCACGTCTCTGTTGTTGAAGCGCTTCTGATGTTGTGGTTTTTAGTTGTTTACTATCTTTTAGGAAAAAGAAAGCAAAAACCAAAGTCGTTGGGTAAGTATTAGTAATTACGTTTTAGGAAAACGTAAACACCGACAATCGAGTTCGTTCTCGGTGGAGGTATGGTGTTTAGCCAAAAATTATAGACGTTATTTAATCGAGTGATTACGTTTTTGGAAAGAAAGGAAGAAAGGAAAATGGAGACGATTTACACTAAAAACGGTCGAAAACGCTTAAACGTACAAACGTAAAAACGCGACCCAACGAAAAATTTCGACTAAAAATTAATTAAAAATCACTAAAAAATTCTAAAAACTATAACTAAGAAAATTACGAGAACCAAAAATTTTGAGAATGATTAAATTATTTTATATTAATATTTAAAGTTAATTAAAAATCCTAAAAAATAAATTAACTAAGAAAAGGATAAAATAAAAATTTTAAAATTTACGAAAGCAAATTGATTTTTCCTACATTCTAAATGACAAAAGAAAATTTTGAAAAAAAAGAATTACATTTTTTCGAATTTTAAATTATTTATTATGAGTTAAATACGAAAATAAACTAATTAAATGATTAAAAATATTAAATAACTTTTCTAAAAATCCAAAAAAATACAGTAACAACTACATACTATTCTGAAGCTAGAAAAAATAATAATCTAAAATATAAGCTACAATTAAGCTGCGAATAAGCTATATAAGCTATTAAGCTAAAAACGTAAAAAAGGGGTAACTAAATGATTATGGAAAGACTAACAAGAAAACATGCCTAGCTCAGTTGGTTATGCTGTTGTAACTGTGAACAAGGGGTCAGGGGTTCGAAACCCCTCTACTTCTTCTTTCTGTTGGATTTGTTTTTAATTATCATCTAACTGTACACTAAATAAAACGCAGTATAAAAAACATTTGAAAAGAACCATAAACAAAATGCTCCAACAGATCAGATGGTTGAGGCGTGGGACCTTTATCCTATTGGTCTTGTGTTCAATTCTAGCGAGTGGCAGTATTGTCTCTTTTCTTTTTTAACTCGCTGTTTAAACTTTAGAATTACCCCAAACACTCTTGTATACACCAGACCTGTACCTATGTACTAACAGCAGCAAACCAGTGCAACCCTAACACATATTTTCATCCAATTTCTAGGCTTATTGCAGAAACTTTTAAAAATAACTTGTTTTAGGCAGTGGGCAAATGAACACAAATCAACAATCACCAACACTATATTCAACAAATCATGCCAATGATTATACGCTTGTGTGCACAGTGAACACAAACTCAACCCCCCTTTTTTGTGTATTCTTTTTCTTTTATTTCCTTTGTTAGTTGGCTGTTTACACTTTGCTCAAGGCTCTCAACGTTTAACCAAAACACACAAATCACAAAACTCACAACAAGCCACGTATTCGTTGCTTATGAACATGATTAAAAAAATGAGAAATAAAAACAAGAAGATATTTGGTTCTTCTTGGCTGTTTACTGTTTGGATTGGTGCACAGTTAACTCAAACACGCAAGACACCACACACGATTTTAGAACAAAATTTAAAGGCACAAATTCACGCCTCACTTACACACAGAATCTTCAGCAATTAAGCAAGTACCAACAGAAAATTATAACAGTGGTTGTAATTAGGCTATAAGCTGCTCAAAAATGCTAATTAGAAACTTGACAGAAAATACTAACCACTTAAACTATGATATTACAAAATCTCAACTCCTAATTCCTTCGAACAATACTGTGATTCATGGTGGTGTTATTGAACTGTATGCGCCTACTAGACCAAACTTCAACAAGTGAAACCAAATACAAACTAACTACTTAAAGACCTAAATTGCACTCAATTTTGACAGACTACAAGGCTTATGAGCAAAAATGTGAAGTTGCCCCCTTATATAGCACCAAGCAGACGTAAAATTACCCTTAAGCTACAAGTGCACTAAAAATCAAAACTTGAAAACTTCCAAGTTAAAGAGAACTAGCAGCTGATGTTTAAAGGCAGAAATATGTCGAAATTAGGAATCAAAGGTGCACATATTTGGTCCTGAGGGAGACCTACACTTCAAGACCCATCAAACACACCGTAACCTCAGATTTTAGGCTCAAACAACTTCAGTTGTTAGCAAGACTAAGCTGCTAATACCAACCTATACACAACATCAGAAACTCAACATAGCAAACTTTTAATCGCCTGTTTTTATTTACGCTGACAGTGGGTAAACACAACTAACTTGAAACAAGCACAGCGGGCTTAAAACTAGCATACAGTGGGCATAAGCCCCCTATATTCTTTCACCTAGCAGATTTCTGTCTAAACTCGAAAACAAGATTTTGAAAAATAACCAAATCTTACAAGAACTAGTAACTCAAACTTGAAAAAAAATATTTGTATACTAAAACCCAAGCTTTATGCAAAAACCACTTGACCCTTATGACTTTGTGCAGAGCTAAGTTGTTTCTTGGTGGGTAAACCTTAACCAAAAACCCACTGTCCCAAACACTTTTATAAGCCTAGACTCAAACCTTTTTTTATCAAAGAGTTTCGTTTAAAATCACCACATAACATCAAGATACTAACTGATAATGAACAGAAATCAATCCAATAGCATATAAACTCAGAAATTTCACCAAATAGCAACACATAAAACATACACAATTCATAACAAGAGGTAAAAATGAAAAAGGGAGATAAAACAATCCTCCAAGGTGTACATCCACACCTTGGAATGGTCGAGCTTATGTGCTAGCGAAACAAGCACAAGCTTCCAAAACCTGCTAAGATCAAGAAACACACAACCAAGAACAGTGTTCTCGATTGGTTAGTTCATAAATAAGAATAAACCACTAATTTTTATAAAAACCATGGAAAAGAAAACTTTTGCCAGTAAATGAATTGAGAAACAACAAGTATGTAACACTGCCCAAAAGCCAAGCTAATAGCTTATGTCAAAAGCTATAAGCTAGCTTATCAAACAATGGTTCTTCAAAAACAAGATTATGTTTTTAAATGATACTAAAAATTAAAGTTTTGCATACATACAAACTTGACAGGAAATTAAAAAGCTTTAAATTTAAATGACAAGAAAAGATAAATGGAACTCAGCAAAGTGAAAAGAAATAAAATCAAACTTTCATTAGAAATTTTAGACTTTTACAAAAAATTGCTGGAACAAGAAAAAGAGTGTCACAGGCGACATCTCTTTATACTACATCTAGGAATGATCTAGAATACATAAAATAAAAGTAAACCCTAGTTATGAATACCCAAATATGCCCTTTTGATCCTCAGAATATGCCTTTGGTGATTCCTCATTTGAATTTGGTCTTTGGCTTCATGTGACTGCCCATGTGGAGTACAGCTGTAAGAGATGATCTTGGCTGTTAAATGAAATCTTTGGGAAGAAGGAAGCACAAGGAGCCGTTGATGAACTGTTCATCTTTGTCTTCATGTAGCGGGGCTCATATGGGGAGGACAGCTGGCTAAGGGGGACCGATTTTTGGGGTAGGGTTGTGATGAGAGTAATGGGGATTGTGTTACTGGAGAATATTGGGTCTAATTTTGGTTAATTATGAAAAGGGTGATTAGGGTTCTTGCTTGTTCATACCTGGGGATTAAGGGAATAGTGAGTGTTTACATGGAAAGTTTAAGACAAGATAATAAAAAAAACTGTTATTAAACGTGGGGTGTTATGGGTTATGGTGGGTTAAAAACTGGGTTTGGGTTTGGAAATGGACAAAACAACCCCCGAAGTTCCAAAAATGTGTTATATAAATTCTCAACAGCTTTTAACTCTTTTCCTTCATTAATATCTTTGACAATGTTGTCATTTTTGGCACCAATATATTACGAACTTTGACCAAGGATCTATTGTGTAATTTGGGAATTCTTCAAGGACCAATCTTGCACAATCTTGTTATTTTAGGGACCCTTTAGTAATTTTTGAGTTTTACAAGGGTTTAAAATGACAAGTCTTCAAAAGTTGAGGGACCATTCTTGACAAATCTTCAAACTTCAAGGATTTCTTTGGAAATTCATTGTTCGGGTCCGGTTCTTTGTGCGGCTTCGTTTCCCGTGTTCGTTTTTGCTTGATTCTTGTAATCTTTTGGTGAATTCACGATATCCATATCTGAAATAAACAATGAACAAATACAAGCACATATTTGGGTATTTTGATGATATTTTAAGTGTTTTAAGCCCGATTTGGACGATGAGACTATGTATAATTGCAGTCTCATCACTCCCCCATACTAAACCATTGTCGTGCCCTCACGCAATGCTAGAATTAAGTATCATAGCACTTCCAAAATTCATTTTATGATGACATTTATTCAAGACATAAATTTAAAATAAACTACTACATGCGTTTTAGACATAATGTATTGTTTTCATCACGATAAAGTGACTTTTAGGATCATAGAACAAGAACACGTGAATGCTTCGTTAGAAATAATTTCGTCGTCCTCGATTTTCACCCAATTCCATGCTAAGCGTGTAACGAGATCATTGTTATTATAAGTTAGCAACACGATCATATCTCATAAGTGTTAATTATGAACCTAAACTCCCTTATTCCTACTTGGTATCTCTTATATTTTATTTTGTCTTAATGATCACGAGGATACATCATCGACTTATGCGTGAATAGAGATTAAGTCTAAAAATAGAGTTTTAACGGTGTAACCAAAATCATCAAATCAATAATTCATCCCAATAGACAACGATGTCAAAAAATTAAGTCAACAAGAAAGATTGATAAACACGATTTTATAACGGTTTTGAACATGAGACTTATTACCAGATTTTTATTATCCGCCTCATTATCGGTGGTTTTATTATCATGGTTTACCTCCATCTTTTATTCAACTTCGCCATGAAGCTTTTATTATGACTTCGGTCTTGCCCTTGTCTTTTATTATCCACCATCATCGGTGGTTTTATTGACTTGACGTATATCCTCACGCTAAAGCGAATTTTGGATCTTTAAAGCTTCGAAGATTAAGGCTTGATTCACTTTCAATTTGGGCATAGATTTTTCGGCCTTGTGAGCTTCAAATTTTTGCTTAATTTAGGTGAGCACTTGAAATCTTATTATTAGGTGAAGCTTTCGATTATTCGGGTGCCAATACTTCAAAACCGTGACACTGGCGATACCTTAATGTTTTCCCAATTTAATTACATGGAAGCTACCAAAACAAATTAGAAACCCAACAATAGTGACTAAACCGCTAATTCAATATTTATTAACAATTATTTATATACAAGCGTGGTAAGAATAAGTAATAATTACTACACATAAGATCGTGAAAGATTACGAGACTTATAATAACGCTATCATTTCTCGTCCTCATTTAAGAGACTTAGCCTAAAAAGTTAAGGAATCGAAGCTAAGTGCTCAACACGCACGGTCGAGTCAAAAATTACTCTCGTTCTCACCATCGGAAAACCTACATTCGTGTCTTAAACACTTATGAAAAACTAGAAAAATTTTAAAATTTGGCCATTTTTAGCCTTATTTGCAACAAAACGATAACAAAAAGATGAATATTGGATTGCGTGTTGACGTAAGCAAGGTGAAGTATCTACTCACCCCCCCATACTAAAACTAAACATTGTCCTCAATGTTTCGAGTCTAGGGGTGTAAACACCCCCATACTAAAGACGAAGTCGAATGCTTAATCTTGAGCATGGAAAGGGTAAAACGAATAACCTAAAAGCCGTTTATGAATTATGCTAATAAGATAAACGTTAGAACATAAAAGGATATCATCGGATATCGGAATCTCCAAAGGCAACGATCGAAGCTCGAGTGATCCGTAAAACGAACACGAGAGGCTTCAATGATGACGATGAACCTAAAGAATCACAATCACAAACAACCATGGAACAAAGGTTGGAAGAGCACAAGTCCCCTCGTTACATTAACTAAGAAAGCGATAATATTTACAAGGATAAGCATGAGAATCCTCCACGAGGCACCTTGTTTTTGATAACCGAGTCAAAAGCTCGACTCGAATCCCCATAAATGTGATCATTTAGGGATAATCTTGGTATGGTCATTTTTAGTGGGACTTACATGTAATCAAGTCCCAAAAGCAACCGATAATAAAGGCAAAGCCTTTATACCGGGGTTAAAGATCGTATCCTCACTTTTGGTGGAAAATGATAAAGGCAAAGCCGAAGGATACGTTTTGTAAGGAAGAAAACTCCTTACAACGTACTCGAAGTACGTGTAGTCATGGGAACCGAGAGGGTGGGTAAGATTACTTTGAGACGAAGGCAAATTTGGAAGAGAATCAATAAAAATGGGGGTCTCAAAGTCTCCTCCTGGTTCTAAGGCAAAGGCCTCATTAAAATCCTCATTCTCATCGAGAGGCGGTCCATCGGTGAACCCCTCGAGAATGGAGGTATCACAAGTCAAAAGAGAAGGCTCATCCAAATGAGACTTAGGGAGGGTGACTAGCAAATCCGGCTCATCGAGTTTAGGATCCTTAGAATCCTCACTCTCGATGTCCTCGAACATCTCATCAAAGAGAGGATTTACGTCACCAAAAATGAACGCGTCATCAAATTCGAATAAAGGGTTCGAAAAGATTTTAAAATCGGTATTTTGAACGTCCTCGTCGATTAGTGACTCGTCATCACTAGCGGAAAAATCATCGTCATTGAAAAGCGGGTTCGAAAAAGTCGTTGATTCTCTCCCCGAAGTGTCAATGGGAGAGACATCATCACAAGAAATTGATTCACACTCACTATTGTGATTTGCCTCGTTGGAATCTTCGTGGAAAAATTCATCGAGAGCAAAATCACTTACCTCATCTTCGGAGAAAACCGTAGGCTCACTTTGGATTGGAATAGGGATCTCGACACTAGGATTAGTGCTAAGATTCGTCTCCCCCATACTTAGAGAGGCATCGGTTTCCGTAGTGGGTATAGGAGTAAAAGGCTCTTCATTTGACGTTGTAGCCTTGATGGTTTCAAATTGGTCCTTCGGAGGGATCGAATGCGGGTTCTCAAAAGACGTAGAAATAGTATTAACGCGTCCCTCCGGAATTAAATTTTGATACTCTTCAAAAATCGAGGGGTCAATGATTCTCCTTAAAACCTTATCAATTTCTTCTTTTTCAAAATCACTTAACGGACTATCTTCGTCAAAATCTTGTGTATTTTGATTTCGAAAATCTTTGATAATTTTAACTTCATTAGAAAAATTAGGTTCCAAAGGTTTAACATTCATCGTTCCAACACGTGCTACGAGTTTTTCTTGTTGTTTATTTTTGAAAACATTTTCAAAAACCTCGTTCGTTGACACCCTCGTTTCCTCATCCTCGATGCTCTTTTCAACCTCTTCAAAAATTAGGGTATCTTTTTTCTCCATAATTAGTTGAAAGAGCGTATCAAGTCGTTCATTGAAACGATTAGAACTTTCGTCGAAGCGACTACAACACTCGTCGATGCGGCTAGAACCGAGATCATCATCGAAAATATGTTGTGGAGATGATTGGTCAAAATTGGAATCGTAACATGGATCGGGCTCATGGGAATTTTGAGGATCGAGATTGTATGGTGGGGCCTCAAAATTATCAAAAACGGAATTATCGTATGAATTGGTCTCATCATAATCCATTGGTTGGCAAGAAAAAGTATCATGAGGCCCCCCACAATTGTCGCAACACGGATTTTGAGAAAAATCCGGTTCGTCGTATGGATAACCACCCCCATTGTCGTAATTGTAACCCATGTCGTGTGATTCGTCAAAACCGGAAAATTGATTGTCGAAAAACGTATTTTGGTTCATCGGTTGACAATCGTACCCATAGTGAGGTTCATCTCCACAATACTCACATGACGGTGAGTATTGCGAAGATTGGTCAACAAAATTCGGATTAGGCTCGTGATTGTGACCATTTGGGTATTGAATTGGACACTTATAGTGCCAATGGGAAGGGCTTCCACAGTATAGGCAATGGAGGGGACGTTCTTCATTAGAAGTATACAAACAATTGGTCGGATTACATGAGGGACAAGATCTAAAATCTACATAGTCGATATGATCTCCGCACCTTTCGCATATACACCATGGACAAGTCACGGAACCATACTTTCGTCTCCCACAACCTAGGCAATGAAAATCCATGAAGAATTAAAATTTAGAGGGGTTGAGAAAAAGAATTATGAAAATAGAGGGAAAAAATCGAAGAATCTTTTTGTGTTTTTGGTTTTTTTAATTTTTTTGGAATTTTTGTGTATTACGTAGAAATTAATCTACAAAAACTATCCACTAATCAAAGGTCTCGATTAATGAATCCAAGAGGAGTGAAGGCAATTACGTGAAGTAAAAACCCTCGTCGACTTTGAAACGTTGGCGGAACGCCAAAATGTTTCGAGGTTCAATAATTAAAACTCACAAAAATAGATTAATAATACTTGAGTTGGCAAACCCCTAATTAATCGTCACTTTCAAAATACGCACAAGCGAGCGGAGAAAACGAGGCGGCGCGAAGCACTTAAGAGCCTTTTTTCCTTAGGTCGTGAAATACAACCGCCTTATACCCACCTTATAGTTTGTATTTATCGAGATTAAACCAATTAAGAGTATTTATCTATTTTGCCTTTGATTTCGTTTGAATTCGATACAACAATAGTGACCGGAACGCTCAACTATTGAGGTGCGATTTCTCGCGTATTTGGATAATTATTGTGTGTTAATTGTTCTACGTAAATACAATATAGTATGCACAATAAAAACGAGAAAACGATTGTGTGTTAATTGAGTTCAATTTAACACGTATTTATTTGTATGGCTAATAGTATTTAAAAATAAAAAGAAGTATTTACGATAAAACGTAAACACTCAAACAAACACGATAAATAAATATGGCTAAACACACCTCCCCGGCAGAGGCGCCATTTTGATGTTGTGGTTTTTAGTTGTTTACTATCTTTTAGGAAAAAGAAAGCAAAAACCAAAGTCGTTGGGTAAGTATTAGTAATTACGTTTTAGGAAAAACGTAAATACCGACAATCGAGTTCGTTCTCGGTGGAGGTATGGTGTTTAGCCAAAAATTATAGACGTTATTTAATCGAGTGATTACGTTTTTGGAAAGAAAGGAAGAAAGGAAAATGGAGACGATTTACACTAAAAACGGTCGAAAACGCTTAAACGTACAAACGTAAAAACGCGACCCAACGAAAAATTTCGACTAAAAATTAATTAAAAATCACTAAAAAATTCTAAAAAGTATAACTAAGAAAATTACGAGAACCAAAAATTTTGAGAATGATTAAATTATTTTATATTAATATTTAAAGTTAATTAAAAATCCTAAAAAATAAATTAACTAAGAAAAGGATAAAATAAAAATTTTAAAATTTACGAAAGCAAATTGATTTTTCCTACATTCTAAATGACAAAAGAAAATTTTGAAAAAAACGAATTACATTTTTTCGACTTTTAAATTATTTATTATGAGTTAAATACGAAAATAAACTAATTAAATGATTAAAAATATTAAATAACTTTTCTAAAAATCCAAAAAAATACAGTAACAACTACATACTATTCTGAAGCTAGAAAAAATAATAATCTAAAATATAAGCTACAATTAAGCTGCGAATAAGCTATATAAGCTATTAAGCTAAAAACGTAAAAAAGGGGTAACTAAATGATTATGGAAAGACTAACAAGAAAACATGCCTAGCTCAGTTGGTTATGCTGTTGTAACTGTGAACAAGGGGTCAGGGGTTTGAAACCCCTCTACTTCTTCTTTCTGTTGGATTTTTTTTTAATTATCATCTAACTGTACACTAAATAAAACGCAGTATAAAAAACATTTGAAAAGAACCATAAACAAAATGCTCCAACAGATCAGATGGTTGAGGCGTGGGACCTTTATCCTATTGGTCTTGTGTTCAATTCTAGCGAGTGGCAGTATTGTCTCTTTTCTTTTTTAACTCGTTGTTTAAACTTTAGAATTACCCCAAACACTCTTGTATACACCAGACCTGTACCTATGTACTAACAGCAGCAAACCAGTGCAACCCTAACACATATTTTCATCCAATTTCTAGGCTTATTGCAGAAACTTTTAAAAATAACTTGTTTTAGGCAGTGGGCAAATGAACACAAATCAACAATCACCAACACTATATTCAACAAATCATGCCAATGATTATACGCTTGTGTGCACAGTGAACACAAACTCAACCCCCCTTTTTTGTGTATTCTTTTTCTTTTATTTCCTTTGTTAGTTGGCTGTTTACACTTTGCTCAAGGCTCTCAACGTTTAACCAAAACACACAAATCACAAAACTCACAACAAGCCACGTATTCGTTGCTTATGAACATGATTAAAAAAATGAGAAATAAAAACAAGCAGATATTTGGTTCTTCTTGGCTGTTTACTGTTTGGATTGGTGCACAGTTAACTCAAACACGCAAGACACCACACACGATTTTAGAACAAAATTTAAAGGCACAAATTCACGCCTCACTTACACACAGAATCTTCAGCAATTAAGCAAGTACCAACAGAAAATTATAACAGTGGTTGTAATTAGGCTATAAGCTGCTCAAAAATGCTAATTAGAAACTTGACAGAAAATACTAACCACTTAAACTATGATATTACAAAATCTCAACTCCTAATTCCTTCGAACAATACTGTGATTCATGGTGGTGTTATTGAACTGTATGCGCCTACTAGACCAAACTTCAACAAGTGAAACCAAATACAAACTAACTACTTAAAGACCTAAATTGCACTCAATTTTGACAGACTACAAGGCTTATGAGCAAAAATGTGAAGTTGCCCCCTTATATAGCACCAAGCAGACGTAAAATTACCCTTAAGCTACAAGTGCACTAAAAATCAAAACTTGAAAACTTCCAAGTTAAAGAGAACTAGCAGCTGATGTTTAAAGGCAGAAATATGTTGAAATTAGGAATCAAAGGTGCACAGATTTGGTCATGAGGGAGACCTACACTTCAAGACCCATCAAACACACTGTAACCTCAGATTTTAGGCTCAAACAACTTCAGTTGTTAGCAAGACTAAGCTGCTAATACCAACCTATACACAACATCAGAAACTCAACATAGCAAACTTTTAATCGCCTGTTTTTATTTACGCTGACAGTGGGTAAACACAACTAACTTGAAACAAGCACAGCGGGCTTAAAACTAGCATACAGTGGGCATAAGCCCCCTATATTCTTTCACCTAGCAGATTTCTGTCTAAACTCGAAAACAAGATTTTGAAAAATAACCAAATCTTACAAGAACTAGTAACTCAAACTTGAAAAAAAATATTTGTATACTAAAACCCAAGCTTTATGCAAAAACCACTTGACCCTTATGACTTTGTGCAGAGCTAAGTTGTTTCTTGGTGGGTAAACCTTAACCAAAAACCCACTGTCCCAAACACTTTTATAAGCCTAGACTCAAACCTTTTTTTATCAAAGAGTTTCGTTTAAAATCACCACATAACATCAAGATACTAACTGATAATGAACAGAAATCAATCCAATAGCATATAAACTCAGAAATTTCACCAAATAGCAACACATAAAACATACACTATTCATAACAAGAGGTAAAAATGAAAAAGGGAGATAAAACAAACCTCCAAGGTGTCCTCGATTGGTTATGTGCTAGCGAAACAAGCACAAGCTTCCAAAACCTGCTAAGATCAAGAAACACACAACCAAGAACAGTGTCCTCGATTGGTTAGTTCATAAATAAGAATAAACCACTAATTTTTATAAAAACCATGGAAAAGAAAACTTTTGCCAGTAAATGAATTGAGAAACAACAAGTATGTAACACTGCCTAAAAGCCAAGCTAATAGCTTATGTCAAAAGCTATAAGCTAGTTTATCAAACAATGGTTCTTCAAAAACAAGATTATGTTTTTAAATGATACTAAAAATTAAAGTTTTGCATACATACAAACTTGACAGGAAATTAAAAAGCTTTAAATTTAAATGACAAGAAAAGATAAATGGAACTCAGCAAAGTGAAAAGAAATAAAATCAAACTTTCATTAGAAATTTTAGACTTTTACAAAAAATTGCTGGAACAAGAAAAAGAGTGTCACAGGCGACATCTCTTTATACTACATCTAGGAATGATCTAGAATACATAAAATAAAAGTAAACCCTAGTTATGAATACCCAAATCTGCCCTTTTGATCCTCAGAATATGCCTTTGGTGATTCCTCATTTGAATTTGGTCTTTGGCTTCATGTGACTGCCCATGTGGAGTACAGCTGTAAGAGATGATCTTGGCTGTTAAATGAAATATTTGGGAAGAAGGAAGCACAAGGAGCCGTTGATGAACTGTTCATCTTTGTCTTTATGTAGCGGGGCTCATATGGGGAGGACAGCTGGCTAAGGGGGATCGATTTTTGGGGTAGTGTTGTGATGAGAGTGATGGGGATTGTGTTACTGGAGAATATTGGGTCTAATTTTGGTTAATTATGAAAAGGGTGATTAGGGTTCTTTCTTGTTCATACCTGGGGATTAAGGGAATAGTGAGTGTTTACATGGAAAGTTTAAGACAAGATAATAAAAAAAAACTGTTATTAAACGTGGGGTGTTATGGGTTATGGTGGGTTAAAAACTGGGTTTGGGTTTGGAAATGGACAAAACAACCCCCGAAGTTCCAAAAATGTGTTATATAAATTCTCAACAGCTTTTAACTCTTTTCCTTCATTAATATCTTTGACAATGTTGTCATTTTTGGCACCAATATATTGCGAACTTTGATCAAGGATCTATTGTGTAATTTGGGAATTCTTCAAGGACCAATCTTGCACAATCTTGTTATTTTAGGGACCCTTTAGTAATTTTTGAGTTTTACAAGGGTTTAAAATGACAAGTCTTCAAAAGTTGAGGGACCATTCTTGACAAATCTTCAAACTTCAAGGATTTCTTTGGAAATTCATTGTTCGGGTCCGGTTCTTTGTGCTGCTTCGTTTCCCGTGTTCGTTTTTGCTTGATTCTTGTAATCTTTTGGTAAATTCACGATATCCGTATCTGAAATAAACAATGAACAAATACAAGTACATATTTGGGTATTTTGATGATATTTTAAGTGTTTTAAGCCCGATTTGGACGATGAGACTATGTATAATTGCAGTCTCATCAGCTTCCTCCTCAGCCCGAGTAGCTTGATCAATTTCTGCTTGCATCCTTTGAGCAGCCTCCTCACCCAACCTATCCTCCTCAAGTTGTCTGCGTGTACGCTTGCGAGGTGGTGAGGGAGCATCAGTCATGGGGGCCTTCCCCTTTGGATCATGAGATGGACCAGTAGTGGAACCAGTAGTAGGACCAGCAACACCTTCCATTGGTGTGGGAACAACAGCAGGAGAAGGAATGCTGGAGGAAGTAGGAGGAATCGGCAGATCATCATACAACTTATCAGCAAAGGCAGCCTTCGCCAACAAAGTCAAACCATCCTCAACACGATCCTTAACCTCCTCATCAGAATCAGAGTGAACCACATGCTTCTTCCGTCGCCTTTCCTGTGTCTCCAAGGCTTTGATCCGGTCAGCCATGGGAAGAACAAATTCCCGGGTAAGCTTACGGTGTTGATTCAAATCTTCTTCCAAGGAAAGAATCCGTTCATGGTACCTGTGCATGAGATCAAGTAAAGAAGTAAGTGTAATAGGCTCCTCCGCTTTCCCACCAAGAGGACTTGGGTCTGGGAAGGCTTCATTGGAACCAGAAGCAATAAAGGGGTCATCATTATGAGCACCAGCACCAAAAGGCTTATCAGAAGAGTTTGGAGCAGGACTAGGAGGGGGAGTATCAACAAATGGAGACGAATGTGGTATTGAAGAAGGAGCAGCCTTGGAAGTGGATGGCCTTTCAACCACCACTTCCTCAATCGGCTCTTCCACAACCACATTAGAAGCACCACCAACAGGATGCTCCTCCTCCATTGGGTCATCACCTAATTGAGGTTCCTCCTCGGCTTGTTCAACCGGAGGAACAACATCAGGAGGACCCTGAGCAAGGCCCAACATGGCATCAGTAAGGGGCCTCCACTCCCCGCTAAACCCATGGGCCATGTTATAGTATACTTTAGCAGTAAGCTTAGAAGGCTCATGTTCCGCCCTATCACGAGGTATACAAACATGTATCTGTTGTAAAAACCTAGGATACATCAGAAATTTCTTCCTATAACCAGCACTAGACAGATTGCTAACCGTCCCATCAAACAAATAACGAGAGAAATTAAATACCCTACCCTGTGCTAAGCAGATTAGACCAGTAGCCAAAGGAGTAGGAAAAGCATCCCAACTCCCAGACTTGGGGCTTAAACAATGAATCAGAAAGTGTACTAGAAGCTTCCATTGGGGGGGAAACCGATTCTTTTGGAAGTTAAACTTCCCCCCATGATTATACCCAATAGCAGCCATCCCCTCCAACAACTCCGCATTGGGGATGGAAACAACACCACCTTCATCTTGAAGATGAAGGGAACTATGAATAGAAGCTTCAGAAACCACGTATGAACGTCCATCTATGGTAGCATGGAGTTCACGTGGACGACCATCCACAGTCACAAGACGAGCAGAAGCCCAAAACTGACGAATGACACTATCATAAACAATGGGACACACAGTAAAAGCATACCTGAGGTTAGAAGCCTCAATAAAGTCCAGAATGTCAGTGAAATCATCACGGTGTGGACCATCTCCTAGATAAGCGACCTTATTATGAGCAGTTTGGTATACCAGGGCAGCCATGGATGTTGATTAGTAGGAATGGAAGATGATTTGTTAGGGTTTGAGCGAGTAGGATCGGATGTGTGTGTGTTATGAGTGAGATGAATGAGTTAAGGAAGGTTAATTGACCATAAATAATAGTGGGAGTAACTGTTCATTGACCCCTAATAATGGGGGTTGCCCTTTCAAATTAGGCAGTTAATGCAAAGTAACCACTTGCCCCTTTTAACACCATTTTCAAATTCCAATTTACCAAAGTTAAATAAGAGGATATATACCAGAATTTGCATGCGTTGACTAAAAGTCAAAGCGCACAATGGTCAACACTAGAAGCAGAATGTGGTCAACTTAAGTTAACAAAGTGAATAGTTTCCCAAACTAATACCAGAAGTCAACCATCACTTGACAAAGAAGTATTTTTATCCACTAGAAGCCAACCAGAAATGACTAGAAGCTAACCAATAAGGACTAGAAGCCAGTCATGAATGAAGACAACCATCAGAAGTGAGTAAAAACCTCCACCAGGAGTAACATACACCACCAGAACCCATTCAATATGTTGTTAAAATCTACCAATATGTTAGTCTGTGCAAATAAATATGTACACGAAGCCTCCCCTTAGGCTTAGCCTCCCCTCAATCCTAGATCTCAAGGATTGACCATCCCAATGTGAACCACCAAGTGGTTGAACCGAGGACCATCAAAGGCTTTAGTCAACATATCAGCAATATTATCATCCGTATGAACCTTAAGAACCTGTGTCAACTTCTTCTTATTGGCATCCCGTATAAAATGATGCCGAATTTTAATATGTTTTGTACGTTAATGAAAAACAGGATTCTTCACAATGCAGATAGTGCTTTGATTGTCAATGAAAATTTTGGTGTTCATAAAATTGAACCCATAATCCAACATCTGATTTTGGATCTAAAAAACTTGTCCACAACAACTAGCAGCAGCAACCTATTCAGCTTCTGTTGAAGAAGTAGCTATGATCGTCTGTTTCTTGCATTGCCATGAAATAAGTCTTCGACCCAAAAATTGACAACCACCAGTAGTAGATTTTTTGTCATTATTAGCACCTGCATAGTCACTATCACTATATGCTTCAAGAACAAAAGGTGATTCTTTAGGATACCACAAGCCAAGCTTGGGTTGAGCCTTGATGTACTTGAAAATCTTCTTGAATGCATTCAAGTTAGAAACCGTTGGAGCCACCTGATGTCTAGAACAAGAACTTACTGCAAACATGATATCCGGACGTGATGCAGTCAAATACATGAGTGAGCCAATCATAGACCTGTACATGTGAACATTTACCGGAGGGTATGGCTCATTCTTGAGTTTGACTTTAGCAACTTTATAAGGAGTTGCTGCTGGTCTAAGAGGATCCATGTCAAACTTCTGAAGGATCTCATGAACATATTTATCTTGACTTATGAAGATCCCATACGACTGTTGCTTGACTTGAATACCAAGGAAGAAGGAAAGCTCTCCCATATCATTCATCTGAAATTCGCCTTTCATTAGTTGTTCAAAATCATCACACCATTCCTTCTTAGTAGAACCAAAGATAATATCGTCCACATAAACCTGAACAAGGATAATGTCCTTGGTGTTCCTCTTAAGAAATAGTGTTTTATCAATTGTGCCTCTTCTATAGCCATTCTTTAACAAGAAAGTTGAAAGACGCTCATACCAAGCTTTAGGAGCCTGATGTAGTCCATAAAGAGCCTTGACCACCTTGTAAACTTTGTTGGGATGAAGTGGATCTACAAAGCCCTTAGGTTGAGTGACATAAACTTCCTCATCAATCTTGCCATAGAGAAATGCACTCTTGACATCCATCTGAAAAACTGTAAAGCCCACATAAGAAGCAAAAGCCAAAAACAGACGAATAGCCTCAATCATAGCAACCGGAGCAAAAACTTCAGTGTAGTCAATGCCCTCAATTTGAGTGTGGCCCTGTGCGACAAGCCTATCTTTATTCCTTACTCCAATTCCCCGTGCATCTTTCTTGTTCTTGAGAATCCATTTGGTATTGATTGCTGTATTTCCATCTGGTAAGTCAACAAGAATCCAAACATTCTGAAACAAGAATTGTTGCATTTCCTCTTGCATAGCCTCCACCCAACTTTGATCCTCAAGAGCATGAGTGACTGATCTAGGTTCCACCTGTGAAAGAAAACAAGCAAACAAACAGTGTTGAAAGTATGTATGATTATTACGCTTTTGATCTTCAATATAGCTCACAAGAGCATGATGATCAGACGAGGCCTTCTTATGCATTCTGCGTGTCTTGACAGTAGAACCAGGATCTCCAATGATTTGAGTAGTAGGGTGATCTTTGTGTGATTGCAACACTAGATTGGAAGCTACCTCCACTTCTGGTGCCAAGTTATTGAGATCCCCAACAAAGTCATCATCATATGAAGCAGCGTTGAAAAGGCCATCTATTGGTTGTTTATGAATATCATCCAGCTTGGTATAAGACTTCTTTTGATGGTTCCCCAAATCAGAAGGACTGGAGAATCGAGTATTGGAAGCAGACTCACTAGCCGGACTACCAATAGGTGTTAAACTAGCACTAGGAGTAGTAGCTGGGGTACTAGGAGCAGCTTTGTCAGTAGGCGTATTCAAGGGAAACTCAAAGCCACCTTGAGCAGCTGATGTAGTAGCTTCTTGTTGTTGTTTGAGTAGGGTGTCAAGAGCTACTTGTGAATCCAATACATCCAATGGAGTTGCATCACTAGGAGGAGTAGGAGAGACTGTGGTGGAGTAGGATGGAACAACAAAAATGTCATCCTCGTCATTTGAGTCGGAAAGACCAGAGTGAGCACCTGTAGTAGAAGTTGCAAACACTTGTGGACCTACATCATGGTTAGTTTTGAAACAAAAATATCCTAATGAATCACTAAGATAATCAAGATCAAAATACCATTCAGGACCCTTGCCTTGGATGTTTGACTTCTCTTCAAAATACCTGAGATTTATAGTTTCAATTACTCGCTTGGCTTGGAGATTGTAGACACGATAAGCCCGAGAGTGAGCTGAATATCCCACAATGTATCCTTCATCTGCCTTGCCATCAAACTTCCCCAAATAGTCACTAGTATTCAGAATGGTGACAGGACACCCAAAAGGCTTCAAATGAGCAATATTTGGAACTTTGGCTGTTAGGAGCTCATAAGGAGTCTTCTTGTGAGGATTTGTAATAGAAACTCTATTCAAAACATAACTTGCAGTATTAACAGCTTATGTCCAGAACATGGTTGGAAGCTTGGAATCGGCAAGCATTGTTCTTGCTGCTTCTATTAGAGTCCTGTTCTTTCTTTCTGCCACGCCATTCTGTTGAGGAGTTCTTGCTGCACTATAATCTCTTTTGATGCCTTTAGAATTACAAAGTGCTATGAGGTCTTTATTTTTGAACTCGGTTCCATTATCACAACGAATACCTTTAACCTTCTTGGACAACTGGTTCTCTATAAGGGTAATAAAATCTTTAAGAATTGAGTAGGTGTCACTCTTGGCAGCCATGAAGAACACCCACGTAAACCTGCTATATCCATCAGTTACCACCAGACAGAATTGTTTGTGGTCGATGCTCCTAATAGAGGTAGGACCAAATAAATCCATGTGTAGTAGCTGCAATGGTTCAGATATAAGGCTGAGAGCAGTAATGGCCTTGAAGGATGCTTTATGTTGTTTGCCTTTGCTGCAAGCAATACAATTAATATCATTTCTAAATGACTTGGGAGGTAAACCACAGACCAGGTTCATATTTGCTAGTTTGTGAATGGTCTTGAAGTTCACATGCCCCATCCTTCTGTGCCATTGAGTGGCTTCATCTTCTGAGGCTTTAGCAACCAAACATGCTAGTTGACCAGTAGGATTGACTTCATTCAGCTTGATGCTATAGAGATTGTGTCTTCTAGGGATTCTGAGCAGAACCTGTGAGTTATCCGGAAGTTTAAAGTCTTTGGATAGCACAAGTGCATCAGTATTCGTAAAGAGAACAAACTGCTTCTTGTCACAAATCTGAGAGACAGATATCAAGTTGAAGTGTTGAAGTGCTTCCACATAGTAGACCTGCTCAAAATTAAGATTGGGCGTCTGAATTGTTCCTTTGCTAGTGATCCTGCCTTCACCTCCACCAAAATAGACCTTGCCGCCTTGAAATGGTACAAAGTTAGATATAAGACTTTTATTTCCTGTCATGCTCCTGGAGCATCCACTATCAACAATTCCTAGAGTAGGATCTTGGTATGGAGTAACCTACAACAACAAGATAATAAAGATGCAAAAGTTAGTGTCTTAAGGGGACCCAAACCTTTTCAGGTTTGAGCCTGCCTTGTGGATCTTTAGTAGAGAGCCAAGAAGATTGATGAGATCTACCGTTGTTCTTTGGTTGCCTATGCATCATATTGGTATTATTGTTTGACCAAGAACAACCTGCTGAGGGCTTAATAGCAGTTCCCAAATTTCCCAAACCAAAATACATGTGGTCAAAATTATGTGGATAAATTGGATTAAAATTCTGAAAATAGTTACTGGTGGTTCTATTTGTTGTTAATCCAATGTTTCTGCAATGATCAGAAGCTAATGGAGAGGTCCTTCTAGAAGAAGAAAACGATTGAGCACTAGGATTGAGTCTTCTAGAAGAATATGGAGCAACTCCTGGTGGACCAGGAGCAGGAAATGCTTGATGAACAGAAGAATGTTTGTCATAAAAATCACAATCTTTAATCAAATGAAATGCACTTCCACAAACAAAACATTTTTTAATCGACCTTTTATTAGAATGACATTGTTTTATACTGCTAACTTTATTACACACAATTCTAGGAGAATCAATCTTCCTAGGACTCAATAAACCAGGACTAGACACAGTTGAATTAAAAGTAACTCTCTCTTCACACTTCCTAGCACCAGTAGCAACATGATCATTCGACTTGGAACTTGTAGGTCTCGACTCTTCACTTGAACCACTTGATGCAGAGTCACTGGCTTTGTCACTGAAAGTACACGAGACAAAGTCATTAGAATTAGTAGAACTTTTTGGGGACTCATGCATCTGTGATCCATCCAAGTCATTATGCCTATTAGTGGGCATGAAAGTTCCAGTAAGAGGTAGAGGGACAGCATGCATTTCTGCTGCTGGTTTAAACCTATTGTATCTAGGTTCTCCCTCTTCCTCTTTGTCGGCATCAAAGACACTCGAAAAAGATAAATCAAACACATCTTCTGAATCAATATATTTATCAAATCCTAACTCTCTTTTAGTCCTACCAGACATGCTACTATTGATTAATTTTGAAAGATTTTTAGGTGCCTTTTGCCATTTTTCAAATCTCAACAGTGTAGCATCTAATCTTTCTTTCATCTCCTGTTTTTCTTTGATACTGTCATCTTTTACTTTTTCTATATATTTAAGCATATTTGTTGTGTTTTCTAAATCGATGCTCAGTATCCTAATTTTATCTTCATACTCACGTTGAGTATCTTGAAGCCACCTCTTTTGTTGTTCCAATGTGTTTAAAGAAGCCTTATAGGCTTGAACTTCTAAAAAATACTTATCATTCTGATCATTTACGTCATTATATTGAGACAACAATTATGAATATTTATCATGACAACCAAGAGGACAATGTTGTGCCTGAGGTGAGATGCCCATAAGAGCAAACTCGTCTGCTTCCTCTGCATCAGATAGATTCCCAGCAATCATTGCAAACACGTCAGTCGAGGACTCAGCTGATTCCAATGTGGTAGTCTGATGATCATTCCAATTGACTATAGAGTCAACAGATACCAATGCCTTCTTGTCATCTTTTACCTCCTGAACCTTAAAGGCTGAGTATCTGCTCTTCTCCTGGTCATTCTTGCTAGGGCATTCCCTTGCAAAGTGACCTTGTTGCTGGCAGTTATAGCATCGAACCTTGCTTCTGTCGAACCTTGCTGGCTCCCTTGACTTATAATTGAATTTTCGACCAGCTTTCTTTTCAAACTTGTGAACCCTAAGAGTGAGCATGGCCATCTGCTATTTAAGATCCATTTCATCCAGGTCAACTTTATCGACCTGTTTGAAGTCATCAAAAGCAAGTTGTTGTTGAGCATCAACATCAGCCACAAAAGAATGAAGAACAACTTCTACCATGCTACCAGATTTGGCTGTTGGTTCAGGAGCAGAAGTATGCTGAAAAGTATGTTGAGAAGACACGGTATTGCTTGGACTACTAGCATAAGACATGGGACTGGATCCCATAGAACTCACAAAGGCAGAATTAGCGGGAGTGGGAAAAGAATCACTTGAATATCCCCTCACATGAGGTTCAAAAGTTTTGAGCTTATGGAATAAATCATCAAAATTGAGATAGTCAAGCCCACCTTTTGCTTTGAGAGAGATTACCACCTGATTCCATGAGTAGGGTAAGGCTCTAAGAAATCTTGCATTAATATCACCATCGTCAGGTTTCGACCGAAGTTGATTCTATTGGCTCAATATCTTTTGGAACCTGTCATACCCTTGATGTATACCTTCAGTTTCTGAAATTTTGAATTCTGTGAATTCATCTCTCAGCATGGATCTTCGCATTTTCTTTGACTCCTCATTCCCACCAAACCTTGCTTTTATTCCATTCCAGATCTCTCTAGCATCATCCAAATGGTATAAGTCACCCATGTGATCATCAGGAATAGATTGAAGCAAAATAGTTTTTGCTTTGACCTCCTTCTGAATGGCTATGATTTCTTCATGAGTTTTAGGGTCAAGAAGAGTAATATTACCATTCTTGTCTCTTCCAGTCAGCTTCCTGTTGTTCCCATTCAGAATAACCTTCCAAAGGTCTTGATCAGTGTTAGTGATCCACCATTCCATCTTCATTGCCCAACTATCATACTCGTCCTTTTTTAGAAGAGGGATTTCCCATTTGTGTTGGAAACCGTAGCAACGATCTGCTGAGGTTGCACAGTTTCAGGAGTGCTATCTTCTCCTTTTGAGTAGAACTTGAGGGAGACATGATAAAACAAAAATGTTAGTAATAAAAAAATTGATTCTTCTTGTACAGAGACTCTCCCAGGCTCTGATACCACTTGTTGGGTCCACTAGATGTGGATCTTGCAGCCTGTCAGGAACGGTGAACGACTTCTGTAATCACAAGTCTATTCACAGAGAGACTCTACACACAATATAAGTGCGGAATACAAATACTATAAAGAAGAACGGAATAACTATAAAGACTTGATCCTTTCTAAGGATTTCTAGTATTAATAATGACTAGAATTACGTTTGATGAAGGTGTGTCTAACCCTTCTGCCTAAGGTTCCTTTTATACTACAAGGAAACCCTAATACATCATTAAACAAAACGTGTAGAACTGATATGCATATCTTTTCCTAACATATCTCATGCATATCCTAACAGAATAATAAATAAATAATAAAGTTTGACTTTAACTAGGACCAGGAGCACGACTTGCTCCTACTACTACTAGGACCAAGAGGAACTACATACCTCCTAGTCTACCTATTACAATTAACAATTCCAATGGTCCTAACATGTTATGTTGATATTGGTCCAATAAATATCACAAGGATCATTATCCGTTTTGTGATATTTAATTGGTGGATGGTGACGTGTTAGCTCCTGAATGGATGCAAAGTGAAAGTGGTTTTTAGTGTTGAGATTTGGGTACTAAATGTGTCGGCCACATGTTGTTTATTTGGCAATCCGTGTCTCATGTTTCTTGGCCTCTCATTGGTCAGTTATGTGTATACACGGGTTGAATAAGAAATATACTTTGAAACTTGGCAGAAATAGTCCTTGGACTTGGCAGATTAACAACTTGAGCTCCAAACTTCATAAACTTGACACATTTGGCCCTTTGACTTCTTGTTTGACCATAATAAGCCCCTTGACTTGTTGACTTGATAGTTGACCATGTTTGACTTTGTTCTTGACTTTCCCATATTTGCATCTTTAGTCCTTCAACTTTGAAAGTTGTCAAGAAAGGTCCTTTGACTTTGGTTGACTTGTCACTTTTCATCCTCCTTTTGTCTTTTCTTCATCAATAAAGCCTTGAATTCCTTGTTTGCTTCATAATTGTATTTTTTACCTACGCAAACACAAACAAAAAAACATACCCATAATACTGCTTTTATGAATCAAAATCAGGTATTTTGCTTTATGTTTTAGGGTGATTTATGATATAATTGATATGAGATTTCACTCATATCAAATCCTCTACACTTGATCATTTCCATGACCTCATGCAATGCCACATTTTAAAGCACAAATTTACACTTTTCTCATAATTAATCCACCTTGGCCAATATGGAATACTTTTACACTACACTACACTATATGATGCATGATTTTGATTTATACAATCGAATGCAAAGAAAAACAATACTATTTATATATTTTTGGATTTTTCTTAAAATGGTTTTAATGGAAATAACTCATAAAGAAATCAAAGACTTTAATTAGGGCTTTGGTACCATGAACACTTATCATCCTTAAGTTTTACTTTCCCCATACCAAGCTTACAAACAAGATCATTGTTATCCGTAAGTGAAAGTGCATCAAATCATTCATAAAGGTTAATTGTGTGACCATTATACCCACACTTATTATGCCTCTAAGACCGGTAATTATTATTTGAGCAAATTGATTTTGGGAAAATTTGTGATTATTTAAAACGTGAAATATAAGAAGTGTAAAATCTAAAAATAAGGAAGCACGGTTTTAATCCTAAGTAACCATCTTATCCATTACTCGAAAAACCGCCCATAATTGATATAAGTCTGACCCAAAATAATAAGTCATTCGCCTTATGTGTAAGATCCTTATTTCATGCATTAATAAGTAGCTACACACTCGCTAAGAAAATAAAAATAAAACTCACGCAATAATTTATATCCGCCGCCTTTTTGAGACCTTGGATCTTCAATCCCGTAACCCGTCAAGGTAATATTGTATTGGAGACACTATTAAATCCCCGCAACCCTTGTGAGAGTAATATTGGAATTCAATAGCTACTATAATTAACACTTCACTGCCCCTCTTGGGAGTCTTGTATAATTATTTTTTTCTTTTTCTTTTTCTCTTTTTTTTTCTAGCCACTCATTATTTTTCATAAGCTGCTCTTATTTTTCTTTATTCCTCACAAAGAAAGTTGAAAATAATAAAAGGAAAAACACCCGCTAAGTATTAAGCATGACATAAGTCTAGTACACATAAAACGTTCTAACTTAGAATTTTAAGACGTACTTATACCAACCACGAATGATTAGTAAAAAATACATAAGAGACTACAAACCAATTAAAACTGTTCTTGATTATTTATTAACATATATACATGCGTTGACAAGAAAGTAAATGTTACGAAAGGGGATATAAAAGCCACAATTAATTAATATGTGGTTTATCTAGCCCTTTACACTTACTTCAAACTCTATAATCTCTTGTTCTCCACAGTTTAAAATCTCAAATAATGAGACTAGTGGATGCTTAGCCTAATAAACCAATGAAGGTATACATGGTTAATGATACTAGCTAGAGAATGCTTGAATAAGAAAACTTGGGTTGAATCAAAGCATCCATGATGGGCCTAATATGTCAAAGAAGTCTGAACATGTTTAACCATGTCCTTTATTATATCTTTTTATATATTTTTGATAAAAAATAAAAGAAGGAATATATACAATGCAAATGTGTTATGCAAATGAAAAATGATTAATGCAAAAATTATGAATGAATATTTTTGGTAGCCAAAGTAGATCAAAAATTTGAAAAATGTTTGAAAAATTAATTTACATGTTATCATGAAGTCAATGACAATTTTCTAGGTAAGGTAACTTCGATAGAAGACCCCCCTATACTTAAGATAAACATTATCCTCAATGTTTAAGAGTATTGGAGTAAACTCCCCTACACTTATGACATTGATAACTTCTCTTAACCCAAGCTAAGGAAAGGTCTACTATAGTGAATTCATTTAAAGCAAAATGTGGTTTGAAAATCACAATAGTAACGAAGTGAACCCGATACAAGGGCCTCCTCCATAAACTCCAATGCATGCAATGAGAGAGAGCAACCCTACAAACATCAAGAAGACAAAAGAGAGGCATCCTCCTACACTTCTTCTCAACTATATACCCTTATTCCTATCCTACCACACTCTAGTCTAAAAGATCTAAACCTAGTTATTCAAGCTTGATTTATGGAGTCTATAGCTTGACTCTTCCCACAATGAATTAGTTCATGGGGAAAATAGGGATATCTTGGAGCATTTCCACGGAAATGTCCTCCCCAAAGTAATGCTTAACACGGTGACCATTTACTTTGAAATTTGGGCCATTTGGTTGTGACAACTCAATAGTCCTATATGGAAATACTTGAACAACGGTGAATGGACCAGACCATGTTGACTTAAGCTTGCCTGCAAAGAGTTTCAACCTTGAGTTAAAGAGGAGAACCGGCTCTCCAACTTTGAACTCGCGGTTCTTGATCTTAACATCAAACAATTGCTTAGTCTTTTCCTTGTAAAACAACGAGTTTTCATAGGCATTGGCTCTTAATTCATCCATCTCGTTAAGTTGGTCTTTCCAATGTGAACCGGCTTGGTTTGAATAAAAGTTAGCCCATTTGAAAGCACATGAAGCCTTATGCTCTAACTCGAATGGGAGGTGGCATGCTTTTCCATAGACAAGCCTATAAGGAGTACAACCAATTGGTTTCTTAAAAGCCGTTCTAAAAGCCCACAAAGCATCATCAAGCTTATCCGACCAAAAAGCTCGATGCTCTCCCACCATTTTTCTAAAATTCTCTTTAAACCACGATTTGTGACCTCGGTTTGCCGATTGGTTTGAGGATGATACACGGTACCATACTTCTAATAGCCCGAGTTACACCAAACCTAGCAAATAATTGCTTCAAGAACTTGACTACAACTCTAGCATCATTGGTAGACAAGGCTTTAGCCTCAACCCACTTAGAAACATAGTCCACGGCTACGAGTATGTACTTATTGCCCTTTGATGATGGAAAAGGTCCCATGGAGTCTATACCCCATACATCAAAAATCTCACATTCTTGTATGAAATTTTGTGGCATCTCATCTCTTTGATTAATTTTTCCTTGTCTTTGACAAACATCACAAAATTTCACCATCTCTTGGGCATCTTTGTAAATTTAAGGCCAATAGTAACCTGAATCAAAGACTTTCTTGGCCGTGTAGTTGGGCCCAAAATGGCCCCCCGTAGGTCCTTTATGGCAAGCTTCTGATATCTTAAATGCTTCGGGCCCATCTACACAACGTCTTATGATTTGGTCCGCACATTGCCTAAAGAGGTAAGGATCATCCCAAAAGTAATATTTTTCTTCCTTGAGAAACTTTTTCTTTTGTTGGGAAGTGAGACCCTCTATAAGCACATCACCCACAAGATAGTTTGCAATATCCGCAAACCAAGGGGTGGAGTCCTCTTGTGAAGAGATAGACATGACTTCCTCAAGTGGAAAGGATTCATTAATTTTTTTATGAGGTAATTCTCCTTGAAAAGGATGCTTAAGTCTACTCAAGTGATATGTCGCTAAATTCTCGGCTCCTTTCTTATCACGGATTTCTATAGAAAACACTTGTAGCAACAAAACCCATCTCAAAAGCCTAGGCTTAACATCTTGCTTTTTCATGAGGTATTTTAGAGCGGAATGATCCGTATACACTATGGTCTTTGAAAGCACAAGATAGGGTCTAAATTTCTCAAAGGCATAAACAATAGCAAGCAACTCTTTTTCCGTAGTGGTAATGAAGTTGAGCACCCGTCATTGTCTTACTCACATAGTTGATTTTGGTAAAATACGTCTCTTGTTTAGGAAAACAAAAGAGCGTATATGAGCGGTAAGTATTAAACAAATGATTTAGGAAAATAAAGTGTTAATGACTCAAATAAGTTCGTTTCCCAAGGAGATATATGTGTGTGAAAAACTTGTTTAATATTTGAGATTAATATTGAATGAAAGAAAGAGGGGATGAGAAAAGAGAACGACGGATACATTAAAATTATGCTACGACGACAAAATGAAAAAACCGTAAAAAGTGACAAAATAAAAATTAATTCAAAAATTCCCAAAAAATTACCAAAAATCAATAAAAATAAACTAAGAGTTTACAAATGATCAATACTTTTTCAAACCTTTTAATTAATTAAATATTAATTTTTAAATGCTAATTAATGCCCTAAAAATTCAAATAATTATTAAAAAGCCCAAATAAAGATTTTTCACTTTGTAAAACTCTAAAATGACTTAAAAAGACTAGAAACTATTTTTATGAAATTTTAAACTAAAAAACTATTTTTAAAGGATAAAAACTATTTAAATATTAAAATAATTCTAGAAATTATTAAAATGATGAGAAAATTAATCTAAGAGTTTTAAAAATCCTAACTTAATGTATTTGACCGAAGAAAAATGTAAAAGTTGCAAAAATATTAAAATTGAAATTTAATAATAAAATAATATTAAAATAATATTAAAAATCCAAAAATTATAAAAATTTCTAAAAACTTGCAAACTAGTTTATTTTAACCTAAATAAACAGAAAATAAAAGTGAAATTACCAAAATACCCCTATTGGGCCCCCAAATGGGCTTAAAACAAAAACAGTGTAAGTTAATGGGCTTTTTGGCCCAAAAAGTTCAACCTTAACCAAATAAGCTGAAAATTACCAGTCTAGCTTAAAGCTCAATTCTAAACATAAAAGTCTAAACGCCCAAAAGTTAAATGTGAGCTTATCACAGCTTAAATGAACAACAACTTATTCTTAATGGCCTTTTTGGCCCATTAAGCTATAAGCCAATGCCATAAGCTCTAATTTGACACACAACCTTCTTTTAAGACGCCTAAGAGATCTGTGAAAAGAAATTTTCAAAAAGCACAACCAATAAGCCAGAAATAAGCAAAGTAAAAATCCACTAAAAGACAAAATAGTTGACTTAGAGTTTTAGACCACCTCAGGACTTGATTCAACTTGCAAAAGACTCTAAATGACTTAAATAAGACAAATCAATCAAGAAAAGTTCAATAAGCCAAGCCAAATAAGAAGAATAAGCTGATAAGCACTTATGTAAAAGTCAATAGAGTTGGTTTTCTAGTCAAACCCTAAAGTCAACCACCCAAATGCTCTAGAATGAACAAATGGGTCAAATGATGAGCACCTATTACAAAATTGAAGTTGTTGCAGGTTACAATAAGCTAGAACAACTTATTGATAAGCTTAATGCAAAATAACACTAGTAGTGGCTAGCAGCAGGGGAAAGGAGTTCCCACTACTTTGACTATTTAACCTTGGATTTCTGAGAGATTTACTTGGATTCTATGGATACCAAGGGCACCCTTACAAACAGTGAGTTGTAATGAGTCAATAACAAGCAAGAAATCATAAATTGATCCAGCCAAATGATATAGATTAAGCAAACAGTCGCCAGATATGATACAGACTTGCAAATAAGCAGATTATGAACAAATAAGCTGTTTAAGCATGAACAAGCCAACCAAAATGAACCATATGCATAAAAAAGCTATAATAAACTCCAATAAGCACAAATAAACTTGTTTCAAACAATGATTCAAAGATTTGATAACAGATTCAAGCTTATGTAGTTTGCTGATGAACAAAGTGATATCCAAAAACCTTTTGCTGATCTAAATGACCCCAAATCCAATTTTAACACCTTAAATCCCTTACCCTGGTTGTATTAACTATGATTTAGAAATTGTTAACCCTAGTGTACCCTTAGATCTAGGTGTCCCCAAAATTTTATCCAAAAACAACAAGTAAAACAGATAAACACTTATAAGCACATATGAAACAAGAACCAACACAATACACCAAATAACAACCACTCAAATCAACCCAAACTTGGATTATGTAGTTAACCCAAACACCCCTTATCAAACTGATTTCTCAATTTTTCAAAGGGTATGTGTGATTCAACCCACAAACCAGGCTCAAATCAACTTAGTAACAATAAACAACCTCAAATAAACAAGATTCAACCACAATATCACATATTCATAGACAAAAACTCAGATTGATAAAAAATCATGCAATATTCAGAAAACTTAAAAGGGTTTAGAAATGAGCACCTCCAAAACATACATCCATGTTTTGGGATGTGTGAACTTAGGTGCTAGCTAAACAAGCACCAGCTTCCTTGTACCTTCTAAGATTCAACAAACACAAGGATGAACTAAAAACAATGAAAACTAGTTTTTTTGAAAACAAGGGTTGTAAACTCAAAATCATTTCCTCAAAACTCAACAAACAGATAATGGAACTCATACTTTAGCTAATTAAACACCAATATTATATAAAAACATAAAAGAAAATCACAATTTTTAGAAAATCCAACTTTTATTTCATAAAAATGAATTACAAGAATTTAGCTAAAATCTAGAACAAAGGGCTACTCACATGTTGAGGCTCCTTTTATAGACAACTCTGGACGATTCTAGAATGGAAAATACATCAAAACCCTAGCTATGAAATCTCAGAAATGCCCTTGATCTTCTAGACGCGTTTGTTGTTGATGAATTGTCAAATTTGATCTTGGTCGTTTATTTTGTGCTTGGGGACCAAGTAGTAACCTTAAAACGTTTATCTTGCCACATAGGATTCCTTGGAGAAGAAGTTGGTATTACATTGGCTAACGGGTTGGATGTTAGGGTCATTTGGGTAGTGGGATTTGGGATTTTTGGTGTGGGATAAGTTTGGGGTGAGGTGAATCAAGCGTGGGTATGGGTAATTTCAATTTACCCTTTGTTTAAGTGGGAGGTAAAACTGGGTGGATGAATGGTGAACATTAACTATTTTGATCCGAAATTAGAGGAAAGAAGTGTTTGGCGCGTGTTTGTGGCTTTTTAAACTTTGAGAATGGCAATAGCAGCCCTCGGTCTTTGGCAAAGTTTGCATAATAAGAATTTCAGCACAAATAAATGATTTCCTTTGTAAACGAAGTTTCAGAATTTAGAGTTTGGCCACAAAATGTTTTCAAAAGGGAATTTAGGGCTTTTATAACTTTGGCATATTTACAACATTAGTCCTTTTGATATTTAATCCATTTTTAAAGGACTAAATGCGTAATTTTCTTGAACTTCAAGGGTCTTCTTTGATCTTTGACTTCATGAGGGACCATTATTGATTATTTAGATTTGTTGAGGGACTAAACTTGCCAATTCTTCAAAGATGAAGGACCTTTTTGTCATTTTGACAAACATAAGGGACCAAACTTGTAATTATTATTATACAAGGGTATTAAGTGTCAGTTCTTCATAAATGAGGGATCATTCTTGTACATCTTTAATTCTTCAAGGATTATTCTTTAATAAATAACAAAATAGGGCCCTGTTCATTGTGCGGCTTCGTTTCTCGTGTTCGTTTTTCCTTGTTTCTTGTGATCTTTTGTATTTTTCACGATATCCATACCTAAAATAAACAAGTAAACAAACACAAGCATATATATGGTATTTTGATGACATTTTATGCATTTAAAACCCGAAAAGAACGATGAGATCATGTATAAATACCATCTCATCAATAGTGTATAGGTTGGAAATGCTTATTAACTCTTTGTACCAAAATGGCCCCCATGGCATAATCACTAGCATCACACATGAGTTCAAAAGGAAAATCCCAATTTGGTGATACCAAAACAAGAGCCTTAGTCAACTTTTCCTTAAGAATCTCAAAAGACTCTAAACACTCTTGTGTGAATATGAAGGAGCCTCTTTTTCTAAGAGATGGGTCATGGGTCTTGCTATCATAGAAAAGTCTTGTATAAAACGCCTATATAAACCCACATGACCCAAAAAGCTCCTAACTCCTTTCACCGTGGTAGGTGGGGGAAGTTTGGTAATAACATCTATTTTAGCTCGATCCACTTCTAATCCTTTGTTGGATATCTTATGTCCCAAAGCTATTCCTTCTTTGACCATGAAATGACACTTCACCCAATTTAGAATAAGACGTGTTTCTTCACACCTCATTAGCATACGTTCTAAAAGGGAGAGACAAGAAGTGAATGAATCTCCAAAGACCGAGAAATCATCCATGAACACTCCCATTGTGTGCTCAATCATGTCATTAAAAAGATTGCCATTATACACCTTTGGAATGTCCCCGGGGCATTGCACAAGCCAAAAGGCAATATCTTATAAGCAAATGTGCCATAGGGACAAGTGAATGTTGTCTTTTCTTGATCCTTTGGATCAATGGGTATTTGGAAATAACCCGAGAATCCATCTAGAAAGCAACAGTACTCATTTCCCGCTAAGTGTTCAAGCATTTGGTCCATGAAAGGTAATAGGAAATGATCTTTACTAGTGGCATCATTAAGCTTCCGATAGTCAATACAAACTCTTCAACCCGTTATAAGTCTATTAGGAATTAGCTCATTGTTCTCATTAGGCACAACGGTGATTCCATCCTTCTTAGGCATACAATGCACCGGCCTAACCCATGGAGAGTCGGAAATTGGGTAAATCATACCCGCATCAAGGAGTTTGATAACTTCCTTTTTGATGACTTCATGGATTTTTTGGTTAACCCTTCTTTGGTTTTGAATGGCGGGTTTGTAATCATCCTCCATAAGGATTTTGTGTGTACAAAAACTTGGATCAATTCCCCTTATGTCGGATATTTTCCAAGCTATAGCTTTCTTATGTTTCTTAAGAACCTCTATGAGTTTTTCCTTCTCATCATCTTTCAAGTATTTAGCTATGATAACGGGTAATTGGTCCTCTCCCTATAAAAAGGCATATTCAAGGTGTGATGGAAGATCCTTAAGCTCTAGGGAAGGTTGAATCTCAATGGAAGGTTTCACTAAGGATGGATCATCATTGGTAACTTCTAGTGGAGTAGGTTAAGGAATAGGATCCTCATTGAGTAACTTTTGGATAGTGAGAATGTCTTCTTCCGAATTAATAGGAGAATCATCATTACCAAGAAAGTTAGACTGAGATTCCTCTAAGAGGAAATCACTCTCTCCAAATGGTGTTAAGGAGGAGCAATTGAGGCAACAGTCTCCACATGTGTCATGTTCTCACTATCATTCTTGTAAGCTTCATGAAAATGTTCAAGACACACCTCATCAAGAACATCCCCTATAATAATTGTTTCACAACTTTGAGGTTTCTTAGTAACTTTCCCCAACTTAAAAACTACTTTCTCATCCTCAACTCTCATAATTAGTTCACCTTCCACCACATCAATAAGAGTATGACCCGTCCTCAAGAAAGGTCTACCAACAATAAGAGGAACTCTCGGGTCCATATCATAGTCAACAACTATGATTTCCACGGGGAATGTGAATTTATCAACCCCTACAAACACATCCTCTGAAATGCCTACCGGATAAGCTATTTAACGGTTTTCTAACTCAAGGGTCATCCTAGTAGGAGTGAGCTCGAGAAGAGAGAGTTTTTGCCAAACCGATAAAGGCATGAGATTGATGCTTGCCCCAAGATCCGCTAGTTCCATGCAATTTTCCACCCTGGTAAAATTACAAGGGATAAAAAACCGTCCCGGATCTCCAAGTTTTGTTGGTAAATTCTTTAGCAACACGGCGGAGCAATTCTCATTTAATGATGTGTTAGGCATATCCACCAACTTTTCTTTGTTTGAGAGGAGATCTTTGAACATTTTGGCAAACTTGAGCATATAAGCTAGAGCTTCCGCAAAGGATATGTTGATATTAAATTGCTTGAACATCCTCAAAAAGTTTGACACTTGAATATCATCCTTGTTTTTAAGGTTTTCCTTTCTCAATCTTGATGGGTATGGAAGACTTGGTTTTCGTGTAGGTTAAGTAGTTATTGTTGAAGGGCTCTCTTTGTTGGTTCCTTCATTGATAAGTATGGAAGGTGAAGGAGAAGTAGGTGTAGAATCAGAAGGTGTATGTGTTGAACATGTAGAGCTTGAAGGTGTTGATTTTGATGTTGTAGGCTTATCTTAAGGAGGAGTGATGAGACTGCTTTTATACATAGTCCCATCGTCCAAAATGGGCTTAAATGCTTAAAATATCATAAAATGTGCCAAATATATGCTTGTGTTTGTTCAATGTGTATTTTAGGTACGGATATTGAGAAAATGGCAAAAGATCACAAGAAACAAGCAAAAACGAACACGGGAAACGAAGCCGCACAATGAACTAAGCTTAGAGTTGATTTTCTAAGAAAAACCCTTGAAGAATTGAAGATTGTACAAGAAGGGTCCTCCAATATTGAAGATTTGACACTTTAAACCCTTGTTTATTCATAATTACAAGTTTGGTCCTTAAAGTTTGTCAAATTGCAAAAAGGACCCTCCACTTTGAAGAATTGGCAAGAATGGTCCCTCAATTATGAAGACTTGTCACTTTTAGTCCTCCACTAAATCAACAATACAAGTTAACACCTTGAAGAATGAAGACATTACAGATTGGTCCTTCAAAAATCATCAAATGGTAAAACAAGTCCTTGAAATCCCTTTGTAAAACTTTTTGGGGCAAAAGTCAAAAAAACAAAACTTGGATAACAAAGGAATTCGGATTATTACTTGTTTAAACTGAAATGAAAGGAACTAATGAAACAAAGGAATAAAGCTGTCAAACATCCAAAGATACATAGACCAGTGGTGGCATGCCATGTGTCCCACTCACCCATTTCAGCCAATCACCACTCAACCCTTTGCCAACTCACACATCCACTCAACATTTTTAAACTAATTAAACTGATAAGTTTAAAAAACGCGCTAAACAACATATTTAAACACAAAACCGGATAAAAATATCCACTATTCACACATGAACACAAATTGGGTATTTGTGTTTAAGCCAAAATTAGGCCACCATCTTGTCTAGAATTATGATTAGGGTTGTTCTAATCATAACCCAACTCCTAAACCTGCCACATCACCACCCAAGAGTTCACATGTATCCTCCCCTGCACACATTTTTGGGAAAGAAGCCAAAACATGCCAGCAATCCGATGTCCCACAAAGCTGCTTTCATACTAAGCTCACTTTGGACCCTTTGATCAATTGGCATACCTTTTATACCTTCACAAACGGCCAAGAAGACTTCACATGTTTAAGGATTTTCAAACTTCCAAGGGAAATTCTAGAAGTTCAAGGCTTAGGGTTTTCACATTTTCAGCTTTCTTCGACTATGTTCACCCTCTATATAAAGGGTTTATTGCACAACATTACAATTTGCTCTTGGTTTTTCCTTGTTCAACATTCTGTAAATCCTTGTTTCAAAATTAATGAAAAAGTTTTTGGATTGTTGAAGAAATCCAAGTGCCATCTTTATTATTCTCTTGTTATTGTTACATGTTAGTGATTGTGAAGTTTCAAAACGTGTTTTCAAAGCTTGTGCAAGAAATTGCAAGTTTTTCTAAAATCTGATATTTTTCTAAGTTCTTGGTTCAAACCTTTGAAATTTTTGGATTACAAGTGGTCATAGCACCCTGATAAGGAGCTTATCAAGGTGTAGTGAGCTTGTGGTTTGGGGATATTCAAGGAGTGGGAACAAGCTTGAATTAATCATCTTTTATTTTCCATTTTCTTTTTCATATAAACTGCTTGTTCTAACCATGTTGTTCTTAGCAGCCTATTGGAAGCTTGTGCCTTGTTAAGCTAGGCACATAAGCTCAAAAATTCGTGAGTGTGGATGTACATTCATGAGGTTTGAGTTCACTTACCAAAAATCTGTTAAAAAAGTGATATTTTGTGATTTTGTGATATTTTGTTATAAGTGTTGTTCTTGGGGCTTAAATCTGGTTTCTACTACATGCTAATGTTGTTATGATGCTAGATTATGCTTGGGTAAACCTGAAATACACATTTCATTAGTTAAATCTTGGATTAAAAAGTGAAAGGGGTGTTTGGGTCTACTGGTTTAAGGTTCTTGTTTGAATTTGAGTTAGTATTTAGGGTTGGTAAGTGCTTGTATCTGATATTTACTTGGTTGTGGGCTATTATCTGCAAGTTTTGAGCTTTTAAACATCAAATCCTACATTGTGCTATATCTTGCTTGTTTTTGCCTAATTTGACCTAAAATCTTGGAAACACCTAGAGTGTATGCATGTTTAGGGACAAAAAGTGTTTAAACAAAGTTTGCGTAACCTGTTTAAGAGATTTGAGGGTTTGAATTTGGACTTGTGGTCAAGTACATCAGCAATGTTCATTTGTATTCATCTTTGTGTTCATCAATAACATTCATCAGCTTGAATCTTGCTCTAATCTTTAATCCAGTGTATGAAACAAGTTTATTTATGTTCAATTGAATTTATTAGAGCTTGTGTATGCATTTGGTTCAATTTGGTTGGCTTATTCTTGATAAATCTGCTTATTCCTTAAAAACTGCTTATTATCCAAGTCTGTGCAATGTCTGATGCTTAATTGAATTAAATGTATCAACTGGCCTGTTGTTTTTGTGATTTCTTTGTTGTTATTGACTCCTTATAACCCACTGGTTATAAGGGTGCCTTTGTGTTTTCTGAATCCAACAAAAATCCATATACGACTAAAAGTCAAGAAAGTCAAGCAGTGGAAACTTTTCCCACTGCTAGACACCCAAAACTAGCCACTGCTAGTGTTAATTTTCAGTCAGCTTATTAATAAGCTTTTCTAGCTTATTTAGACTTGCAATAACTTTGATTTTGTGATCAATCTTCATCAATTGACCCATTTGACTATTCTGGAGCTTTTTAGGGTTTGAATTTTAGGTTTGACTAGAAAACCAACTGACTTGACATTTTCATAAGTGCTTATTTGCTTATTCCAGCTTATTGAGTGGTTCTTTTTGAAAACATTTTGTTGATTTTTCTTAATTAAGTCATTTGAAACCTTTTGCAAAAAGAATCAGCACTTGAAACAGCCTAGATCTCGAAAAAGAATATTTTGTCGTTTTGTGTAGAGAGCTTTTGCTTATTTCAGGCTTATTTCTTGGGCTTATTCAAAATTCTTTTTACAAACAGCTTAATTAGGTCAAGATAAGGTTGTGTGTCAAATTTCACCTTATGGCATCAGCTTATAGCTTAATGGGCAACAAAAGCCCATTAAGAATAAGCTGCTTTGAAATATGTTGTGATAAGCTCACTTTCATCTTTTGGTCCTTTGAAATTTTGTGTTTAAAATTGAATTTTAAGCTTAACTAGAAGTTTTAGGCCATTTTTGTGAACATTTTCTTATTGGGCCTTAATTAAGCCCATTAAGGGTCTGTTTTACTATTTGGCCTATTTGGAGGCCCATTAGGGGTAATTTGGTCATTTCAAGTTCGTTTCTGTTTAAATTAGCTTAAAATAAACTAGTTTGCAAGTTTTCAAATTTTTATATAAATTTTAGATTTTTAATATTATTTTATTATTATTTTATTGTTAAAATTACTTTTAATCTTTTTGCAACTTTTTCATTTTTTCTAGGTTAAAAACAGTAAGTTAGGATTTTTAAAACTCTTAGATTAAATTTCTTGTCATTTAATTAATTTTTAGAATTATTTTAATAATTTATTAGTTTTTAATAATTTTTAAATAGTTTTAATTAAATGTAAATTTTCCAAAAATAGTTTCTAGTTTAATTAAGTTATTTTAGAGGTTTACAAAGTGAAAAATCTCATTTTGGGCTTTTTGCTAATTAAATTGATTTTTTGGGCTTTAATTAGCATTAATAAATTATTATTTAGTTAAATAAAAGGTTTGAGTGATTTTTGATTTTTTGTAAATTCTAATTACATTTTTGGATTTATTGCAATTTTCTAGAAATTTTTAGGTTAATTTTTAAATTTCATCATATTATACGGTTTTACGTGCACGACTTTCGTCTTAGTTTTATTTAGAATCGTAACTGTCATCCTTTTCTCTTTTTTTCTCATAATCATAATCAAAAACATTTAATCAACTCTTTACATAACACACTAGCCTCCTAGAGAACGAACTCACTCATTGGGTCATTTGTGCACAATTTTCCTAAATCGTCGTACTTACCCTAATTACGTTCTTTTTCCTAAAAGACATGTTACTACCACTTATCATTTTGGTGCCGATGCCGGGGAGGCGTGTTGTGTTTTGATTTGAAAAATTTTGTTTTTATATTAGCCATAATAACTATTTGTGTGATTAGCACTCTAATCAAAAACATCTTTGAGAAATTTCCCATAGTTGGGCATGCTGGTTAAGATATCAACAAGGGGAACGTTGATCTTAACGTGAAAACACAACCTTGATTCGGGATTTCATCACTCGATCATTGTATTCGAATCTCAAACAAAGAAAAAAGGCAAAATAGATAATTACTTTCGTGAAGCTTAATTTTGTAAAACACAAACTATAAGGTGGGTATAAGGCGGGTATTATAAAATATACCCTAAAGAAAAAGGCTCTTAAGTGCTTCGCGCCGCCTCGTTTCTCCGCTTTCTTGTGTGTGTTTAGATAAAAAGGCCTAATCGAGGGTTTTCCAACCAAAGTATTATCTACGTATCTATATTTTCTTGGTTTCAATTGATTAACCCCTCTTGAACGTTTTGGTGTTCCACCAACGTTCTAAAGTCATCGAAGGCGTTCACTTCACGTGATCGTTTTCATTCCTTGAGGCTCCTTTAATCGAGAGATTTGATTTGAGGAGAGATTTGTAGATTTTTGTCTACGTAATACATCACAAAATCCAAAAAAAGTAAAAACAATCAAAAACACAAAAAATGGAAAAAGTTAAAAACACCAAAAAGAATCTTCTTTGCTCATCCCCACGTTGTACGTGACGTTTATGCAAACTCGCAACCAAACTAGATGTGCACGTAAACGTAGAAACCGAAAGGAGACCACACCTAATTGAGTTTTTTATGAAAATCTTTCGTGATTTGCATTTCAATATAAGTTTTGCCGACGCTTTGGTCATGATGCCTCCATTTTCCGCTAACTTTAAGAGTATGTTAAACAACAAGAAGAAATTCCAACAATTGTCTAGTTGTTCATCGGTTTATCTTAACCGCATACCTTAAAAAGTCGGTGATCCCGATAAATTCTTGATTCCATGTGCAATTCAAGATATGGAAGAATGCTATGCCTTGGCCGATCTTGGTGCTAGTATTAACTTGATGCCTCTTGCAATCTTCAAGTCGCTCAATCTTCCTAATCCTACTCCTTCACTAATGTCTATCGAGCTGGCTGATAATTCCACCATTCCCGCATGTGGATTGGCCGAAGACGTTTTTGTGAAAGTGGGAACGTTCTGTTATCCGGTAGAGTTTATCATTGTCGATATTCCCACGGATCCTCAAGTTCCTCTTATTTTAGTTCGTTCGTTTTTGGATACGCCAATGGCGTTGATTGATGTGCATGCTAGAAAAATCACCTTACGTTTCAACGACAAGGAACTTGTTAAAAACGCAACACAAAACTCTCAACTTTCTCATGTTTATTCCGTCGCGACCATAAACCTCGTTGATATGATCGACGTCGTTTGTGAGGAATTTTCACAAGAATTTTTAGTTTTTGGTGACGATGAAAATAGTGGCTATCCCACTATGCTCGATCATATTCTTGATAATTCGACGCCATCCTTCACTCCATTTGAAGGTGGTGGTTTTACGTTGGAAGAATTTGATGTTCCTCGTACTTGTAACAAAGACCTCGACAACGATGAGGACTTCTCGAATATCAAGGATTTTCTTAACAATTTCCCATTTCCTCCACCCGAGGAGGTTATGAGTATCGAGCCCAAATCTTTAATTGAGGAACCACCAATCCTCGAGTTGAAAGATTTACCTCCTCATCTTGAATACGTATTCTTGGAAGGAGACGATAAGTTGCCGGTTATTATTTTGAAGGATCTTTCGAATGATGAAAAAACCGCACTTATCGATGTTCTAAAGGACCACAAAGGGGAAATTGTGTGGAAATTATCCGACATTAAGGGGATTGATCCTAAATTTTGTACCCACAAAATCTTAATGGAGGAAGACTACAAACCCGCAATTTAGTGCCAAAGGAGGGTGAACCCCAAAATTCACGACGTCATCAAAAAGGAGGTCCTTAAACTCCTTGACGCGGGAATGAATTACCCTATTTCTGATAGCCCTTGGGTGAGTCCTATTCATTGTGTCCCTAAAAAGGGAGGAATGAACGTTGTGCCTAATGATGACAAGGAGTTAATTCCAACTCGACTCTTGACCAGTTAGAGGGTGTGTATCGACTATCGTAAGTTGAATGACGCCACTTGTAAAGACCATTTTCCCTTTCCCTTCATGGACAAAATGTTGGAGCGTCTTGCGGGAAACGATTTCTATTGCTTTTTAGATGGTTTTTCTGGTTACTTCCAAATCCCCATCAATCCTCGTGATCAAGAAAAAACTACGTTTACGTGTCCATATGGAACGTTTGCCTATCGTAGAATTGCATTCGGACTTTGCTATGCACCGGGAACTTTTCAACGGTGTATGATGGCTATTTTTCATGACATTATCGAGAAGACGATGCAAGTCTTTATGGATGATTTTTCCGTGTTTGGTTGTTCGTTCACTTTGTGTTTGTCGAATCTTGAGAGAATGTTAAAACGTGTGAGGAAACCAACCTTGTGCTCAATTGGGAAAAATTTCATTTTATGGTTAAGGAAGGAATTGTCTTAGGGCACAAGGTCTCGAAAGCGGGGATTGAGGTAGACAAAGATAAGGTAGACGTAGACGTCATCGCCAAATTACCTCATCCCAAAACCGTTAAGGGAGTTAGGAGTTTCCTAGGACACGCGGGCTTTCAAAGATATCTCGACCTACTACACATCTCCTCGAAAAAGATACTTCTTTTGTCTTTAACGAAGATTGTGTACGAGCCTTTAAAATCCTTAAAAGGAAACTTACCGAAGCTCCCATTCTTGTTGCTCACAATTGGAACCTCCCCTTTGAACTTATGTGTGACGCAAGTGATTACGCTATTGGGGCCGTATTAGGGAAATGTCATGAAAAACATTTCTTGCCTATCCAGTATGCTAGTAAGACGATGACCGAGGCTCAACTAAAATACACTACAACAGAAAAGGAATTCCTTGCCGTGGTGTAAGCATTTGAGAAATTCCGACCTTACCTCGTCTTGACCCAATGCATAGTGTATACGGATCACTCGACAATCAAGTATCTCATGGCTAAGAAAGATGCAAAGCCGAGATTGCTTTGTTGGATTCTCCTCCTACAAGAATTTGATGTCGAAATCCTTGAAAAAAGGAGCCGAGAATCTAGCGGCCGATCATCTTTTTCGTTTGGAAGATCCTCACCAAAGTGTGTACGAGAATAAGGAAATCACCGAAACATTTCCTCTCGAGACACTTGGTGTAGTGAATTCCAAGCTTGACTCATCCACCCCAAGGTTTGCGGACATCTCAAATTACCATGCGGGCAACTTCATCATTAAGGGTATGACGACTCAACAAAAACGAAAATTTTTTCGTGACGTCAAGTTCTACTTTTGGAACGACCCTTACATCTTTCGGACTTGTGCGGATTAAAATATTCGACGTTGTGTTTTTGGCAGCGAAGCTTCTAATATCCTTAAATCTTGTCACGAGGGATCCACGGGTGGTTACCATGGTGCTAATCTCACGACGAAGAAGGTTTTCGATGCCGGCTTCTTTTGGCCTACTATTTACCGAGACGCACATGCACTTGTCAAGTCATGTGACTCATGCCACCGACAAGGAAAAACCTCACAAAATGATGAAATGCCTCAAAAGATCATCCAAGTGTGTGAGATCTTTGACGTATGGGGAACTGATTTTATGTGCCGTTCCCATCATCTCGTGGTAATAAGTACATCCTTGTCGTCGTTGACTACCTATCTAAGTGGGTGGAAACTAAGTCTTTGCCCACGAATGATGCCTGTGTGGTAGTCATGTTTTTGAAGAGTTTGTTTTCTCGGTTCGGAACCCCTCGTGCGATTATAAGCGATCATGGAACCCATTTTTGTAATGACCAATTCGAAAGGGATCTAAAATATATGGGGTTACACATCGGATTTCTACGGCTTATCACCCACAAACGAGTGGACAAGTCGAGGTTTCAAACCGAGCGTTCAAGAGGATCTTGGAGAGATCGATAGGAGAGAACCGACAATCGTGGTCGGATAAGTTAGACGATGCTTTATGGGCCTTGCGTACCGCTCATAAGATGCCCACTGGGTGCACTCCTTACAAGCTCGTGTAAGGGAAGAATTGTCATTTGCCAATTGAACTCGAACACAAAGCTTATTGGGCCCTAAAGCATTGTAATGGTGATATTGAGACCGCGGGAAAACACCAGAAAATGCAATTAAATGAATTAGATGAATTAAGATACATTGCTTATGAAAATTCATTGATTTATAAAGAGAAAACAAAAAAGTTTCATGATTCTAAAATTAAAAACCGGGTTTTTAACATTGGAGATCAAGTGTTTCTTTTTAACTCACGTTTGAAAATCTTTTCCGGCAAGTTGAAATCCCGTTGGTCCGGTCCATTCACCGTTACCCAAGTTTTTCCATACGGGACCATCAAGCTAGCTCAACATGATGGCCCTAACTTCAAGGTGAATGGACATAGTTTGAAGCACTACTTTGGCGGGGAAGTTCCCTCTTTGAACTACCTCGACCAAGTCACCTTCCCCAATGATAATTAGTATTGAGGGGATCGAGTCGAGCTCATGATTCAGTAATCAAAAACGAGGTGCCTCGTGTGGGAGTCCCATGCTTATCCGTGTACATATTATCGCTTTCTAATGTAGTTAACGTGAGGGGATTTGTGCCCTTCCAACCTTTGTTCCGTGGTTGTTTTTGATATGTGGTTTTTAGATGATCATGATCTTCACTATTGGAGTCTCTCGTGTTTGTTTTATGTGATACCCAGAAGCCGAGGTCATTTATTTTACCCTAAATTACGAATATTTTTGAAATTTTTAAGAAATTTGGTTTATTATATATTTGACGGTTTAAGTTGAAACCAACGTTTGAGGTCGTAATCTTAACTATTGACGATTTAGGAAAGACGACAACGACTACGATCCCGACGGATGCCCGATTTTTATGTTTTATTGTCACTTTGTGGATATTAGAATTTTTCGAGAATTTTATTTTTGGTTCGTGTTAAGTCGAGCTGGGTGCATTTTATTTTATCCCGGGTGCGTTTAAATTGCTTTAAAAGTATTTTCGAGTGTTTTGGGCGACCCCCGACTCCCGCAAAATTTCAAAATCAACTAGTAAGTAGTTTCCGCTACTAAAATTTATCGTTTAAAAATGAGGCCAAAAGAAATTAAAGATGGCAAAAGAGACCCCTCAAAATTTTACAAAAGGGAAGGATGGAAAACACACATCAAATTTTCATTTCAAAAAAAAAATTCATTCCCTCCTTCTCCTCTCTCTTTGGCCGTCGGCCTCCACACCACCACCACCACCAAAATTTTTCCCTTTTGATTTTTAACAATCCAAGTTTAGACCACATCTTAAAAATCCCTTGTAATTGTTTTGGTACAATCCATTTCAACATGCATTAACTAAAATTTTTCAAGAATCAAAGATTTTTCAAAAAGATGTTTTGATGTAATTAAATCATTTTCATGTTTGATTAATGTTTGGGTAATGAATAGTCATCCACAAAACCAACCAACATCCATTTGGTTTGGGTGTTTTGGACACCAACACCCCACGGCCAAATGGGGGTATTTGGTTGTTCATGGTGCTTGATGTTTTGTGATGTAGGTTTGTGTTTAGAATGATGTTTTAGATGTTTTTAGATAGGTTAAACTTAATGCATGTGTGATTTAGGAATTGGGTTTTTATGAAGATTTGATTTTACTAGTAGTATGCGCTGATTAGGGTGTTTGTGATTGTTTATAAGTGGTTAGAATAGGTCTAGGTGATGTTAGAACGGATTAGAAACAAGTGTTGGGTTGATTTTGAGGAAGGAAAAACTAGGCAGATTCTTTAAGCATGTTTTCGTGGGTTTAATTTTGAAAACAGGTCATGAGGATAGGATTTAGTTGTAGAGCATTGTCTTAGCTTCTATTTGGTATAAGAATGAGCTTACGACTCCAAACGAGTCAAAAGTTATGCTATTTTGAAACTTCGTGTACCGGGAGAGGAGGATCAACATAATTCGAAATTATGCTTGGTTTTAGGTCAAATCCCGGGGACCATAGATAGAGTTCTATAAAGAATTGAAAGTTGTTCTTTGGTCCTAAACCTCTGTTTTTGAGTCTATTTTTAGACTCGGGAGTCAAATTAGCTAATGGTATGTTTTAAATGAGTCAAAGTCTTACATTGTAAAAGTGAAAAATCAGTCCGAAAAGTTAACGTCTAGTGATGTAATGAGTAATGGGTCTTAAAAGTGAAAACTTTTTATGGGATTTAAAATGGAATTTCTACAGGTTGTAAGGGATTTTTACAAATTTTCACGTCATTTATAGTGATGCTTAAGTGTTAGAAAACACCCCGTACTTTTGGTAAGTACCGACAAAGTTATAAAATGGGAAACATTTTTAATTATATAGATAGATAGTACGAGTCTAGTAATAATCACATGTATGAGTTTTGGCGTGATTTTTTATAAGAATTAAGTGTTTTTATATACGCGTGTTTAGTACAATAATGTACACGGAGTATCGATTCGATTTTCGTATTTTGATTTTTAGGTCACGTGTTAGATTTTCCGGGGCAACCACATAGTCGGTGATATTTTTGTTACGTCTTCACTAGAACCACTACTACTACGCAAGGTGAGTTTATAGCCTCGCTTAATACACTTTTAAATGGTTTTACCCGCGAGGGGGATGCATGATATTTTAAATAAAACGAACATAAGTCATGAATGATTGTTGGACCCGAACGTTGCCTGAATTGTGTTGAATACCTAGTTGCAAAAGACCCTATATTCATGAACTATTAACTAATGTTTAATCCTCGTGTAGATTGGAAATATCCGCTTATACAGTTGATAGTACTATGGGGTTAACGACCCTATCCGAGACGAGATCTAGTACGTTGAGTACCCTCTGCGGACGGATAACTTGTGATATGAAATAAGGTATAATTGAAACTAATGCCTTTAGAAGGGGCACTGGTTTCATCTTAATCATGCCGGTAAATGTACGCAGGTGATTGAGTTAACGGATTAGTGTCATGAGCTTAAACACAATTATTAGCTACTGCTAACGATAATAACCTTGAATGATAGATTGTTTGATCGACAATTCTATAAATGATCATGATTGATTTTATACACTTATGTTCAAAAATGAGATTGTAAAACCTATAAATTTCGCTCAACATTATTTGTTGACCCCTTTAAGCATGTGTTTCAGGTAATCGATGATATGGTATCAAGGAGCATGCGCGGATGGAAGTTGTTGTGGCTTGGCGGTCTACTTTGTCTTTCCTCCCTTTTATCACTTAAAACTTTTATGTCATGTCATGTGAAACAAGTAATGTACTTTTGGGTTGAGATTCAGTGGGGACCTAACGCAACTCTATTTTGTATTTCTTTGGTGTTTGGGAAGCAATAGACTTTGATGTCTTAACAATGTTTAATTAATGTTTAACTTTCTACATCTCTTTGAGTCGTTCGAAATAGCTTATGTGTAATGATAACTGCCTAGCACCTAAATGTTGTAGTTCCGCCGCGTATACGATTTGGGGGTGTTAGAGATTGGTAATCAGAGCCATGAGTTATAGAGAACTAGGTCATTTTGAAAAATCCTAAACTATAACTTTTGGTGTCGTAAGAAATTTTCCAATGACACGACTATCCTGCATGGCTCCGGTAAGGTTTACTTTTAGTATTGATGGAAATAGATGTATCCCTTATAAATTGAAATGAATATATGAGTATTTCTTACGTAAATACTGAACTACTATATGTAAATGTTGAAATTTTACGCGGAGTACTCAATACCATAATTCTTGTATTGCCTATGCATGAACATCATATTATCAAGTTTTGGGCATGTGTACCACCATTGCATTGCATTTGCATGCATACAATTTTAAATATTGAATAATGACCTTACGTACCCTCTAAAATTTCCTGTGATTGCAGAAATGGCCGAGGTACCACCTAACGGGAAAGAAAATAGAGTTATGGAAGAAACCGAGAGTGAAGAGGTAGGGGAAAATGTTGGAACAGCTGTTGTAGGACAAGCTGAGGCGGAAAATGTGCAAGCTCAGATCCCCGGTCGAAGAATTACTACTGTCCCCAGGCCTGCCCGTATCTCTCATCTGATCGGTATGCCAGGTATCCCTAGAAGGTCTGACGCCACGACTAGTGCTAGTTCTCTCCATAAGGAAATCGCAAGGGTTACTTGCCCTAGGCCAAGACAGTATGGTGACGTTCCGTTTTTCTTGAGAATGATTGATAGGCTAATGTACGAACATTATGTGGTGGAAACAAGAGTGATCAAGAGGTTTGACGAGAACGAAAGAGCACATCAGAAGTTATTGACAAGGACTATAAGGGCTGAGTACGATGGAGCATCGACTAAGAATGATATTGATAGTTTGAGATCCATGATAGCAAATTTGAGTGCAAGTATATAGCGGGTTAAGGAAGACCAGGCTAGGTTGGTCAGGATGTAGAGTTGGGACCACCGTGTAATATCATCCCTACCGCAAGACTGGAGATTCGTAGATGACTCTGAGCTGGAGGCCAATGATTTCATGGTTCAACTGCCCGCCAAGGGTGAGTGTGTTGCTTTTGGGAATCAGGTAGCACCGGAGTTCGGGTCTACTTTTGGAAGGAAGAGGGTGATAGAATATGAGCCGAGCGATAAAGGGAAGAGAAAGATGGATGAGGAAGAAGATAGTGAGGAAGAGCCAGAGGAGGAAGAGGAAGAACCACCGTCCAAGAAGTCATGTGGATCACCACGTGGCTAGTTACTTGTATTTCATTTTTATCTTTTGATCATTGTAATTGAACATATTTAGACTCCCGCATGATGGCATTGTGATGAAAACTTGATAACTTTAAGTTTGGTTTGTGTATGGTTGTAGTGGCATTACTTGTCACATATTTTGGTTGATATATCAATGAAATCCATGTTTACCTTTCATAATCTATGATAAGTCTTAAATTTTATCTTTTGTGATTTGATTGATAACTTATTTGATCCTTGCAACTGATTTGATCCTGTGTGTACTCGAAGATCGACTTGAGATCAGGGTATCATCAACTGCGAGTTAGAGAGGAGGATATTCTTATAACTACTTTTCGTACGCGATACGGACATTTTGAATTCCAAGTGATGCCTCTTGGATTAAAAAATGCGTCTGCAGTGTTCATGGATCTTATGAACCGGGTGTGCAAGCCATATTTGGATAAGTTTGTCATTGTATTCATTGATGATATTCTTATTTACTCCAAGAGCAAAGAAGAACATGAGAAGCACTTGAGGACGATATTGGAGTTGTTGAAGAAAGAGAAGTTGTACGCAAAATTCTCCAAGTGTGAATTTTGGTTGGAATCTGTACAATTTCTTGGGCATGTGATTGACAACAAAGGAGTTCGTGTAGATCCTGCCAAGGTGGAGACAATTAAAGAATGGTCGGCACCAACAACGCCGACTGAAGTTCGACAATTTCTTGGTTTAGCTGGTTATTATTGGAGATTCATCGAAGGGTTTTCGTTGATTGTAAATCCGTTGACCAAGCTTACTGAGAAGAATCGGGTGTTTGAATGGGGAAATGATGAAGAAATCGCTTTTAAAACACTTAAGGACAATCTGTGTTCTGCTCTGATTGTGTCATTGCCGGAAGGAATCAAAGACTTCATGGTTTATTGTGACGCGTCTCATAAGGGTTATGGAGCTGTTTTGATGCAACGTGAGAAGGTGATCGCTTACGCATCGAGGCAATTGAAGAAGCACGAGGAAAACTACACTACGCATGATTTGGAACTAGGAGCTGTAGTTTTTGCGCTAAAGTTGTGGAGACACTACTTGTATGGGACTAAGTGTGTTGTATTCACTGACCACAAGAGTTTGCAGCACATATTAGACCAAAAGGAGTTTAATACGAGACAAAGACGATGGGTGGAGCTACTGAGTGACAATGACTGCGAGATTCGCTACCATCTTGGCAAGGCGACCGTTGTAGCGGATGCACTTAGTAGGAAGGATAGAGAGAAACCTTTGAGAGTCAGAGCATTAGTGATGACTGAGGGTGTTGATTTGACCGAAATGATATTGAAAGCGCAAGACAAGGGATTGATGAAAAAAATATTGGCGCTGATAATCTCGGAAGACTGAAGAAACCTCTTTTTTCGGTAAAGTCGGACGGGTTCAGATATTTTGAAAATCGGATTTGGTTACCGCTATGTTCACCTGAGGAAGGAACGCCCGGAGTGCGAGAACTGGTTATGAATGAGTCTCATAAGACGAAGTACTCGATACATCCTAGAGCGGATAAGATGTATCAGGATATGAAGAAAGTCTACTGGTGGCCGAATATGAACGTAGAGATTGCTCGTTACGTCGGTAAGTGTTTAACTTGTGCAAAAGTTAACGCTGAACATAAGAGACCGTCTGGGTTGTTGGTACAACCTGAGATCCCAGAATGGAAATGGGAAAAGATCGCTATGGATTTCGTGACGGGTTTACCTAGGACTCCTAGTGGTTGTGATATGGTGTGGGTTATCGTGGATAGATTGACGAAATCTTCTCACTTTTTACCTATGAAGAAGACGAATAACATGGAGAAACTTGCCAGTGTGTACGTGAAGGAAATTGTTTGTCGATATGGAGTACCTTTATCGATCATTTCGGATCGCGACAGCAGATTTACTTCGGAATTTTAGAAATCTATTCAACGTGCGATGGGAACCGAATTGAGTTTGAGCACGACCTATCATCCTGAAACTGATGGCGAAAGCAAACGAACCATTCAGACGTTGGAGGACATGCTCCGAGCATGCGTGATTGATTTCGGAGGAATCTGGGAACGCTATTTGCCTTTAGTGGAGTTTTCGTGTAATAACAGTTATCATGCGAGTATTAAGGCTGTCCCATTTGAAGCATTGTATCGAAGGAAATGTAGGTCTCCTGTGTGTTGGAGCGAAGTGGGAGAAAGTCAGTTGACTGGGCCCAAAATGGTTTTAGAGACTACAGAGAAGATTGTGCAAATTAAGAACCGTTTACTTGTTGCGAGAAGCTGACAGAAGATTTATGCCAAAAATAGGAGGAAACATTTAGAATTTGAGGTCGGAGACATGGTCATGCTTAAGGTGTCACCATGGAAGGGTGTGATACGTTTTGGAAAGAGAGGAAAGCTGATTCCAAGGTATATTGGACCATTCAAGATTGTTAGATGAATTGGACCTGTAGCTTATAAGTTAGAATTGCTGAAGGAGCTTAGTGGTATTCACGACATGTTCCACGTATCAAATTTGAAGAAAAGTTTGGCGGATAAGGAATTGATGATTCCTTTGGACGAGATTCAGCTTGACGATAAAATGCACTTTGTGGAGGAACCAGTGGAGATTATGGACCGAGAGGTTAAGATATTGAAGCACAATAGAATTCCCATTGTGAAGGTACGATGGAATTCTAGACGTGGACCGGAATACACTTGGGAACGTGAGGACTTCTTCAAGGAGAGATATCCTCATCTGTTCTAGCGGCACAAAATGTGAGTATAAGAAGAGGCGAGCGTCGGGACGTATCTCTCTTTAAGGAGGGGTGGATGTGATACCCAGAATCCGAGGTCATTTATTTTACCCTAAATTACGAATATTATTGAAATTTTTAAGAAAAAAACCGTTTATTATATATTTGACGGTTTAAGTTGAAACCAACGTTTGAGGTCGTAATCTTAACGATTGACGATTTAGGAAAGACGACGACGACTATGATCCCGACGGATGCCCAATTTTTATATTTTATTGTCGCTTTGTAGATATTAGAATTTTTCGAGAATTTTATGTTTGGTTCGTGTTAAGTCGAGCTGGTGCGTTTTATTTTATTCCGGGTGCGTTTAAATTGCTTTAAAATTATTTTCGAGTGTTCGGGGTGACCCCCGACTCCCGTAAAATTTCAAAATCAACTAGTAAGTAGTTTCCCGCTACTAAAATTTGTCGTTTAAAAATGAGGCCAAAAGAAGAAAAGATGGCAAAAGAGACCCCTCAAAATTTTACAAAATGGAAGGATGGAAAACACACATCAAAAATTCATTTCGAAAAAAAAATTCTCTCTCTCCTTCTCCTCTCTCTTTGGCCGTCGGCCTCCACACCACCACCACCACCAAAATTTTTCCCTTTTGATTTTAACAATCCAAGTTTAGACCACATCTTAAAAATCCCTTGTAAGTGTTTTGGTACAATCCATTTCAACATGCATTAACTAAAATTTTTCAAGAATCAAAGATTTTTCAAAAAGATGTTTTGATGTAATTAAATCATTTTCATGTTTGATTGATGTTTGGATAATGAATAATCATCCATAAAACCAACCAAAATCCATTTGGTTTGGGTGTTTTGGACACCAACACCATATGGCCAAATGGGGGTGTTTGGCTGTTCATGGTGTTTGATGTTTTGTGATGTGGGTTTGTGTTTAGAATGATGTTTTTGATGTTTTTAGATAGGTTAAACTTAATGCATGTGTGATTTAGGAATTGAGTTTTTATGAAGATTTGATTTTCCTAGTAGTATGGCCTGATTAGTGTGTTTGTGATTGTTTATAAGTGGTTAGAATAGGTCTAGGTGATGTTAGAACGGATTGGAAACAAGTGTTGGGTTGATTTTGAGGAAGGAAAAATTAGGCAGATTGTTTAAGCATGCTTTTGTGGGTTTAATTTTGAAAACTGTTCATGAGGTTAGGATGTAGTTGTAGAGCATTGTCTTAGCTTCGATTTGGTATAAGAATGAGCTTACGACTCCAAACGAGTCAAAAGTTATGCTACTTTGAATCTTCGTGTACCGGGACATGAGAATCAACATAATCCGAAATTATGTTTGGTTTTAGGTCAAATCCCGGGGACCATAGATAGAGTTTTATAAATAATTGAAAGTTTTTCTTTGGTGCTAAACCTGTGTTTTTGAGTCTATTTTTAGACTTAGGAGTTAAATTAGCTAATGGTATGTTTTAAATGAGTCAAAGAAGTCTTACATTGTAAAAGTGCAAAATCAGTCCGAAAAGTTTACGTCTAGTGATGTAATGAGTAATGGGTCTTAAAAGTGAAAACTTTTTATGGGATTTAAAATGGAATTTCTACAGGTTGTAAGGGATTTTTACAAATTTTCTCGTCATTTATAGTGATGCTTAAGTGTTAGAAAACAGCCCGTACTTTTGTTAAGTACCGACAAAGTTATAAAATGGGTAACATTTTTAATTATATAGATAGATAGTACGAGTCTAGTACTAATCACATGTATGAGTTTTGACGTGAGTTTTTATAAGAATTAATTGTTTTTATATACGCGTGTTTAGTACAATAATGTACACGGAGTATTGATTCGATTTTCGTATTTTGATATTTAGGTCACGTGTTAGATTTTCCGGGGCAACCACATCGTCGGTGATATTTTCGTTACGTCTTCGCTAAAACCACTACTACTACGCAAGGTGAGTTTATAGCCTCGCTTATTACACTTTTAAATGGTTTTACCCGCGAGGAGGATGCATGCTATTTTAAATAAAACGAACATAAATCATGAATGATTGTTCGACCCGAAAGTTGCATGAATTATGTTGAGTACCTATTTGCAAAAGACCCTATATTCATGAACTATTAACTATTGTTTAATACTCGTGTGGATTGGAAATAGCTGCTTATATAATTGATAGTACTATGGGGTTGACGACCCTATCCGAGACGAGAGCTAGTACGTTAAGTACCCTCTGTGGAAGGATAACTTGTGATAAGAAATAAGGTATAATTGCAACTAATGCCTTTAGAAGGGGCACTGGTTTCATCATAATCATGCAGGTAAATGTACGCGGGTGATTGAGTTAACGGATTTGTGTCATGATCTTAAACACAATTATTAGCTATTGCTAACAATAATAACCTTGAATGATAGATTGTTTGATCGACAATTCTATAAATGATCGTGATTGACTTTATACACTTATGTTCAAAAATGAGATTGTAAAACCTATAAATTTCGCTCAACATTATTTGTTGACCCCTTTAAGCATGTGTTTCAGGTAATCGATGATATGGTAGCAAGGGGCATGCGCGGATGGAAGTTGTTGTGGTTTGGCGGTCTACTTTGTCTTTCCTCTCTTTTATCACATAAAACTTCTATGTCATGTCATTTGAAACAAGTAATGTACTTTTGAGTTAAGATTCAGTGGGGACCTAACGCAACTCTGTTTTGTATTTCTTTGGGGTTTGGGAAGCAGTAGACTTTGATGTCTTAACAATGTTTAATTAATGTTTAACTTTCTACGTCTCTTTGAGTCGTCCGAAATAGCTTGTGTGTAATGATAACTGCCTAGCACCCAAATGTTGTAGTTCCGCTGCGCTTACGATTTGGGGGTGTTAGATTTTAAGGGAGCAATCGATCGTTTTCTTTCAAGAATTTCTCGATATCCACATGATATATCCTTTGATGTTTTAACCTTAGGATTTTAGCATACTTCATAAACGGCTATTAATTTAACGGTTCCACCCTTTCCATGCTAGATTAAGCATTCGACTACGTCTCTAGTATGGGGGTATCCTACCCTTAGACTCGAAACATTGAGAACAATGTTTAACTTTAGTATGGGGGGTGAATAGATACTTGCCTTGCCAAACCTTCACGCTTTCCAAAGTTTATCTTTTTGTTAATCGTTTTGTTAAAAATAAGGCTAAAATGGCCAAAATTTAAAAATTTTATCATGTTTCATAAGTGTTTGATGACACGAAGGTAGATTTTCCAATGGCGAGAATAAGAGTAATTTTTGACTCGACCGTGCGTGTTGAGCAGTTAGCTTCGATTCCTTAGCTTCACATTAGGCTAAGTCTCTTAAATGAGGACGAGAAATGATAGAGTTAATTATAAGTTACTACACTAAACGTAGAGCACTCGTATTCTTTCAAAAACTCATGTGTTCTCGTTGTTTGCTTATTCTCTCTTCGCTTGTATATATATTTTGCTTAATAAGTATTGGCTTAGCGGTTTAGTCTTGATTGTTGGTTTTTAGTCTTTTCTAGTAGCTTCCATGTAATTAAATTGGGAAAACATTAAGGTATCGCCAGCGTCACGGTTTTGAAGTATTGGTAACCCGAATAATCGAAAGCTTCACCTAATAATAAGATTTCAAGTGCTCACCTAAATGAAGCAAACAATTTGAAGCTCACAAGGCCGAAAAATCTATGCGAAACTGAAAGTGAATTATGCCTTAATCTTTGAAGCTTTAAAGATCCAAAATTCGCCTTAGCGTGAGGATATACGTCTTTAAACATAATAAAACCACCGATTAGGAGGATCAAAAAAGGCAAGGCAAGACCGAAGTCATAATAAAAGCTTCATGGCGAAGTTGAATAAAAGATGGAGGTAAACCTATGATAATAAGGCCCATCCATTAGGGGGCGTATAAATGTCTTGGTAATAAGTCTCATGTTCAAAACTGTTATAAAACCGTGTTTATCGATCCTTCTTGTTGACTTAATTTTTTGACATCGTTGTCTATTAGGGGGGGTTACTAATTCGATGGTCTTGGTTACACCGTTATGACTCTATTTTTAGACCTAAATCTCTATCATCGCATAAGTCAAAAATGTATCCTCGTGAACATTCAAGACAAAAATAAAATATAAGAGATACCACATAGGAAAATGGGAGCCTAATTACGTAATTAGGGCATATGAGTATTGTTAGCATTACTAACTTATAATGACAATGATCTTGTTGCACGCTTTGCATGGAATTGGGTGAAAATCGAGGACGGTGAAATTATTTCTAAACGAAGCATTCACGTGTTCTTGTTCTATGAATCTATACGTCCCATTTTGCGATAAAAATCATACGTTATGTCTAAAACACAAGTAGCAAGTAGTAGTAGTATAGCAAGTTTATCATTTAATAAAAGTGCATAAAAATGAAACTTAGAGGTGCCAAGATACTTTATTCTAGCATTGCGTGAGGGCACGACAATGGTTTAGTATGGGGGAGTGACGAGACTGCTTTTATACATAGTCTCATCGTCCAAAATGGGCTTAAAATGCTTAAAATATCATAAAATATGCCAAATATATGCTTGTGTTTTTTCAATGTGTATTTTAGGTACGGATATTGAGAAAATGGAAAAAGATCACAAGAAACAAGCAAAAACGAACACGGGAAACGAAGCCGCACAATCAACCAAGCCCTATAGTTGATTTTCCAAGAAAAACCCTTGAAGAATTGAAGATTGTACAAGAAGGGTCCTCCAATATTGAAGAATTGACACTTTAAACCCTTGTTTATTCATAATTACAAGTTTGGTCCTTAAAGTTTGTCAAATTGCAAAAAGGACCGTCCACTTTGAAGAATTGGCAAGAATGGTCCCTCAATTATGAAGACTTGTCACTTTCAGTCCTCCACAAAGTCAACAATTCAAGTAAGACCTTTAATAATGAATACATTACAATATTGGTCCTTCTAAACTCATCAAATGGCAAAACAAGTCCTTGAAATCCCTTTGTAAAATTTTTTGGGGCAAAAGTCTAAAAAACAAAACTTAGATAACAAAGGAATTGAGATTATTATTTATTTAAACTGAAATGAAAGGAACTAAATAAACAAAGGACTAAAGCTGGCAAACATCCAAAGATACATAGACTAGTGGTGGCATGCCATGTGTCCCACTCACCCATTTCAGCCAATCACCACTCAACCCTTTGCCAACTCACACATCCACTCAGTAATTTTAAGCTAATTAAACTGATTAGTTTATAAACGCGCTAAAAAACATATTTAAACACAAAACCGGATTAAACCATCCATTATTCACACATGAACACAAATTGGGTATTTGTGTTTAAGCCAAAATTAGGCCACCATCTTGTCCAGAATTATGATTAGGGTTGTTCTAATCATAACCCAACTCCTAAACCTGCCACATCACCACTCAAGAGTTCACATGTATCCTCCCCTGCACACATTTTTGGGAAAGAAGCCAAAACATGCCAGCAATCCAACATCCAACAAAGCTGCTTTCATACTAAGCTCACTTTGGACCCTTTGATCAATTGGCATGCCTTTTATTCCTTCACAAACGGCCAAGAAGACTTCACATGTTTAAGGATTTTCAAACTTCCAAGGGCAATTCTGGAAGTTTAATGCTTAGGGTTTTCACATTTTCAGCTTTCTAGGACTATGTTGACCCTCTATATAAAGGGTTTAGTGCACAACATTACAATTTGCTCTTGGTTTTTCCTTGGTCAACATTCTGTAAATCCTCGTTTCAAAATTAATGAAAAAGTGTTTGAATTGTTGAATAAATCCAAGTGCCATCTTTATTATTCTCTTGTTATTGTTACATGTTAGTGATTGTGAAGTTTCAAAATGTTTTCTCAAAGATTGTGCAAGAAATTACAAGTTTTTCTAAAATCTGATAGTTTTCTAAGTTCTTGGTTCAAACCTTTGAAAATTTTGGATTACAAGTGGTCATAGCACCCTGATAAGGAGCTTATCAAGGTGTAGTGAGCTTGTGGTTTGGGTATATTCAAGGAGTGGGAACAAGCTTGAATTAATCAACTTTTGTTTTCCATTTTCTTTTTTCATATAAACTGCTTGTTCTAACCTTGTTGTTCTTAGCAGCCTATTGGAAGCTCCTGCCTTGTTAAGCTAGGCACATAAGCTCAAAAATTCGTGAGTGTGGATGTACATTCATGAGGTTTGAGTTCTCTTACCAAAAATCTGTTAAAAAGGTGATATTTTGTGATTTTGTGGTCTCCTGTTATAAGTGTTGTTCTTGTGGCTTGAATCTGGTTTATACTGCATGTTAATGTTGTTATGATGCTAGATTAGGCTTGGGTAAACCTGAAATACACATTTACTTTGTTAAACCTTGGATTAAAAAGTGAAAGGGGTGTTTGGGTCTACTGATTTAAGGTTCTTGTTTGAATTTGAGTTAGTATTTAGGGTTGTTAAGTGCTTGTATCTGATATTTACTTGGTTGTGGGCTATTATCTGCATGTTTTGAGCTTTTAAACATCAAATCCTACATTATGCTATATCTTGCTTGTTTTTGCCTAATTTGACCTAAAATATTGGAACACCTAGAGTGTATGTATGTTTAGGGATAAAAAGTGTTTAAACAAAGTTTGTGTAACCTGTTTAAGAGATTTGAGGGTTTGAATTTGGACTTGTGTTCAAGTAGATCAGCAAAGTTCATTTGTGTTCATATTTGTGTTCATTAGTAACATTCATCAGCTTGAATCTTGCTCTAATCTTTAATCCAATGTATGAAACTAGTTTATTTATGTTCAATTGAATTTATTAGAGCTTGTGTATGCATTTTGTTCAATTTGGTTGGCTTATTCTTGCTAAATCTGCTTATTTCTTGAAAACTGCTTATTATCCAAGTCTATGCAATGTTTGATGGTTAATTGAATTAACTATATCAACTGGCCTGTTGTTTTTGTGATTTCTTTGTTGTTATGGACTCCTTATAACCCACTGGTTATAAGGGTGCCTTTGTGTTCTCTGAATCCAACAAAAATCCATATAAGACAAAAAGTCAACAAAGTCAAGCAGTGGAAACTTTTCCCACTGCTGGACACCCAAAACTAGCCACTACTAGTGTTAATTTTCAATTAGCTTATTAATAAGCTATTCTAGCTTATTTAGACTTGCAACAACTTTGATTTTGTGATCAATCTTCATCAATTGACCGATTTGACTATTCTAAAGCTTTATAGGGTTTCACTTTTAGGTTTGACTAGAAAACCAATTGACTTGACTTTTTCATAAGTGTTTATTTGCTTATTCCAGCTTATTGAGTGATTCTTTTTGAAAACTTTTTGTTGATTTTGCTTAATTAAGTCATTTGAAACCTTTTGCAAAAAGAATCAGCACTTGAAACAGCCTAGAACTCGAAAACGACTATTTTGTTGTTTTATGTAGAGAGCTTTTGCTTATTTCTTGGGCTTATTCAAAAATTATTTTTACAAACAGCTTAATTAGGTCAAGATAAGGTTGTGTATGAAATTTTAGCTTATGGCATCAGCTTATAGCTTAATGGGCCAAAAAGCCCATTAAGAATAAGCTGCTTTGAAATAAGCTGTAATAAGCTTACTTTCAGCTTTTGGGCATTTGAAATTTTGTGGTTAAAACTGAATTTTAAGCTTAACTGGAAGTTTTGGGCCATTTTGTGAACATTTTCTTATTGGGCCTTAATTAAGCCCATTAAGGGTCTGTTTTACTATTTGGCCCATTTGGAGGCCCATTAGGGGTAATTTGGTCATTTCAAGTTCATTTCTGTTTAATTAGGTTAAAATAAACTAGTTTGCAAGTTTTTAGAATTTTTAATAAGTTTTGGGTTATTAACATTATTTTATTATTATTTTATTATTAAAATTAGTTTTTAATCTTTTTTAATCTTTTTCATTTTCCCTTGGTTAAAAATAGTAAGTTAGGATTTTTAAAACTATTAGATTATTTTTCTTGTCATTTAATTAATTTTTAGAATTATTTTAATATTTTATTAGTTTTAATCATTTTTAAATAGTTTTAACTAATTTTAAATTTTCCAAAAATAATTTTTAGTTTAATTAAGTTATTTTAGAGGTTTACAAAGTGAAAAATCTCATTTTGGGATTTTTGTTAATTAAATTGATTTTTTGGGCTTTAATTAGCATTAAAAAATTATTATTTAATTAAATAAAAGGTTTGACTGATTTTTTATTTTTTATAAACTCTAATTACATTTTTTAAATTAGTGAAATTTTCTAGGAATTTTTAGGTTAATTTTTAAATTTCATCATATTTTACGGTTTTATGTGCACGACTTTCGTCTTAGTTTTATTTAGAATCGTAACCGTCATCCTTTTCTCTTTTCTTTTCTCATAATCATAATCACAAACATTTAATCATCTCTTTACACAACACACTATCCTCCTTGAGAACGAACTCGCTCATTGGGTCATTTGTGCACGATTTTCCTAAATCGTCGTACTTACCCTAATTACGTTCTTTTTCCTAAAAGACGTATTACTACCACTTATCAAGGAACATGTTGTCCCATAGATTACGTGATGATTAAACAAGAAATAAAGGTAGAAGATAGATGAATTCTAGAGAGAGAAAGTAGAGAGAATGGTTGGAACTTTTGGAAGATTAGATTAGAGAGAGAATATGAAAATGACCAACACCCTTCCTAACATGCTAGAAAGGGTATATATAGTCCACCCACATGCGGGCTTGTTTATGGACTATATTCTAATGGTCCGGGCTTTCTTTTTGGGCTTTAGTTACTTATGAATGAACTTTAGCCTAAAGTTAAGCCCGTATAACACGACTAATCTATTACCTATTACAACATTCTATTATACGATACATAATAAACATATGGCCGAGCATTCTTGTTTGACTCAATATTTTGAGGCTAACAATCTCCCCCAATGAGAGGTCATTACCCTTTATGAGAGGTCATTACCCTTTGTCATTTGGAGATATGTAGAAATTACTAATCTCGCCATAAATGAGTCTCGAATGTGTAATAGTAGTCTTGTTTCTTCATGATGTGATCTTTGAGCCTTTGTCTTTGTCTTTCGACTTTGTCTTTTGATCTTGTGATCTTCAAATCATCACTGACTTGTCTTTGCCATCTTATGATCTTGTGTCTTCATCCACATGCTCACACTATTAATTGTTGAATATGTCTTTAGGCATGAGTATGTGGTTTTGAATCTTTGACTTTGCTAAGTACACCGTGACGCCACCTTCTCGAGACAAAACATAGACACGGACTGAATGGCTTTGACATTCGTCCTAAATCGGTAGCGTTTTACCTCCGGTCGGTGAAGACCGTTATACGATATTAAATACCGTACCTGTGATAGGTAGATTCAGTTAAGAATCTCCTTGACAGGGTTTCGCGGCTGTACTAGCTGTTCTCTTTACTCGACCGTCTCAAAACCAAGACTGCGACCATAAAGAGTGAATCAATTGGATAAATATCCGCTTGATTAAAGTCGTCAATTCAAATTCCTGGAACAAGTGTGATTCATAACGAATCTTACCATTGTTGCTTTCCAGTTGACACAAGCTTGATTCCTAAGAATCTCACAAGTCACCTACTGTAGCACTGTTTGAGGTTGACGCTAGAAGGATTTCCATTCGTCACTGTGAATATTAATGAATATCACTCTGAAGGTTCAGGCAAGACAATAAAGATATTGCCTAGAACCTGAAACGAGTTTGAATCAATTCAGAATCAAACCACTGTTGCTTTTCAGTTTTACACATGTTTAATTCATAAAGAATCTTACATATGACCTACCGCAGTGCTGTTTGATGTTAACACTGTGACACCCCCAAATTGAGTCAAACGCAACGGTAATAATATTTGGGTGTCACGTAGGCAATGTTGTAAAACAAGGGCTAGGCGGCCGCCTAGGCGGCCGCCTAGGCGGCGCCTAGGCGCTAGGCGCTCATACTCCGCCTAGGTGACGCCTAGGAGCTAGGCGGTAAAAAAAAGTCAAGAAAGTCAAGAAAGTCAACAAAAGTCAATATTTTTTTACGAAAAATTAAGGGTTTTCTTTCTAATATATAGTGCTCATATTTATTTTAACGTAACATCTTAAAATAAGAGATAAACGAATGATTATAAACATAAAGTAATGGGTTTTTCGTATAAAATTGTAACCAATTGAATTATATGTTCACGTTTGAAGTTTTAAACACTTAAATTGTTATGTTTTATTTGTCTACTTTGAAAGGACTTCGAATTATTTGAAATTACAAGTATTTTTTATGTCATACATATTATTTATAATATTTATATGCATAAAATTCCAATCCGCCTAGATGAATTCCGCCTCGAAGGTCGTCGACCGCCTCACTACCGCCTAGCGACTTATGCAACGTTGCACGTAGGTGGATCAACAACAGACAGAATATAGAGCAACAGATAAAAGATTATCCTTACATTTATTACATGATTGAAAGTGCAAATAGTATTACAGTAGTCTTTAACATTGTTTGAAAGTCTGAATTTATTCCCAATTTATAAAACCCCAGATGAGCTCTATAAATGCAATCTATAATGATGCTTGACTTCATGCACAACATTACCTGCTTCGGTTACCTGAGAAAACATGCTTAGAAAGTCAACATAAAGTTGGTGAATTCACAGGTTTAATTAAAATAAGTTTGGACATTAGATATTCCCAGAAGTAGTAATGCACAAAGCACTAATACTTAAAAGTAATTACATTTCCATATTGCCCGAAACTGAAACTTGACAGTGAAGTCCTTAACAGATAAGGACCCTTCGCCTTATCATTATCAAGGCACCCATAACAAAAATAAGTGCTGACATGTGAAACATCTGTTGTCCCGACTGAGGCACAGTGAGCATGACTCACCCAGATGGGGACGGTCAATCCCAAATAGATCTATTTATTACATTCAGGTAATTCAATAATTCTAACAGTTTCGGATGCACGGGTCATGTTGTTCATCTATAATAGGCATGGTAATCAAAAGTTTTACAGTTCAATCTAGGTCCATAAAATCAAATATGTTGCATGTTTTCTTCCCCATTAAAAGGTTTAAAAGTTTGTCAATATATAAAGTGGGGCCATGAACTCACCTCAGTAGTAAAGCAATAAGTCAGAAGATAAATCTGATAAGGATGCTCACGATACAGTCAACGACCTAAATAATTATAAGGTCTCAGTAAATGCATAACATAATGCATAAAAGTTCCAGAATAAATCTGTACATGTTTAATCGGGTTTAAGTATTTAATTACAATACTTGTAATTTGTTCGTCGTAGTACAAGTTCTAATAGTGTTTATTTTAGGTATAAAATAAATAATAAGGTTTAATTAATTAATTCACTTAATTAATTTGCACTTACGTTGTTTATAAAACACTTCAAATATTTATATAGGATAGTTTTATATTCGTTTAAAGTGATAGGAAATAAATATAATTAATATATTTATTTTATAAGTTAACCATTTTCAATTTATATTTAATATATAAATAAGGTTTATAAGTGTATAACATTTATTCAAAAATCCATGTTTACGTACGATTTATATTTATTAAGTTACAGGTTTGGAAAAATAACAATTGTTACATTTATTTAAGTTTTGCGTTTAAATAATGATTTAAAATATATAAGATTTTAAGGTTCGTAATACTTGTATAAAAATACGTTTTAGTCCTTTTAAATAAATAGGTACTCGCGATTAAATTACATTTATACCCCTAGGGTTTCTAAATCTTTCAAGTATTTATGGTTTTGGTCCCTCTGTAGTTACACGTGTAACTAGGGTTTCCTAAAGTTTCATAAAGTGTCAATTTTGGTCCTTATAGTATGCGGCCTAATTTAGGGCTTGTTATAGTTTCACTTAATGGCAGTTTTGGTCCCTATAGTTTCGGCTAATAATAAAGTTTATTATAAGTTACGTTTTTGCCCCCTAGGGCTTGTATGGGTTTTGGCTATTGGCAAGTTTAGTCCCTAGGGTTGCTTAGGGTTTTATTAAGTTTAGTAACTTGACACTTTTAGTCCCTAAGGTTTATTTTAGGTCGCGGCTTGTGTCCAACATAGTCCCTAGGCTTTTCAAAGTTTACACAACTTACCCTAATATTTTAGTAATCTCTTTTTAGTCCTTTTTAACTTTACAAAGTTTCGGATATGTTCAAAACACACCCTTGAACTCTCGGCATTAATTAAAAAGTGGATCAAAGTTTATGTTTTTGAAATACAAAGTTCTACACGTATTCATTTAGACCCCTTTTACTTACTAAAATTACATTTTAGTCCGAAAGTATTATCTATGCCATTTTAACCCGAAAGTTTATATATTTACTATTTTAGTCCAAAACTTCTTAGATCTATCATTTAAATCCAAAATAATTATAGATCTATATTTTTAACATGTAACTTTATAAAATCATATCTTTGACACTAAAAGTCTTATAAAACATTTATTTAATGAAAACGATTATCTATCTAGGAAAAGTATTATAGTGAGCTTAAACTAATCTTATGAGGCGTAGTAGTGATCTTAACATTTTAAGGCACCTAATAACATGAATCTAATGTTTCTAGTTATATCTAAACATTACAAGATCACTCAAAATCATAATATGAGCTTAAAAGCTCACGTCCAATATTATTTGCATGGTTAGGTTTTCATGATTTTTCAAGTTAAACAAGATCATGTTGATATGTTCTTCAAGGTTGACAAGTTTTTACATCAAGTTTTGTTATATATAAAAATTAGCCGTGGGTTTCACTTATGTTTTTAGGGTTTCCATACTTGTTTAAATGTTATCTTTACCAAAAATAAACATGTACACATCAATATATATAAAGGTAGTGTATTAGAAAAGATAGGTTTTAACTTGGACTTACTTGATTTGATAGGTTTAGGAATGATATGAGAATGAGTAGAAACAAGTGACAAGCTTTCAACAATGGAGGTCTAGGAAAACATAAACATGCCGTGGGCTTCAAGTAGTCTTCTAGGGTTCTTGTTCTTGCTTCAATGATCAATGTTTCTTGTAGGTTGAGCTTAGGATTAACCTTTAGGTTGTAGAAGACATAGTATAGGAGTAGTAGTAAAGCTTGAAGGTTTAAAAATGGTGGTGAATGGGGTTTAGCCGTGAGTTGAGAGAGAGAAGAGTGAAGTGAGATTGGAAAATATTTTGTGTTGTGTGTTGTGTGTTTGTTTCGGCTTAAGAACAAGTGAGAGAGTGAATCAAGAGTATCTTGGTACCTTGTACAAAATATCTATCCAAGATATGAATGGATACACTTGGATACTCCTTTCAAATACACATATGCTCAAAAACTAGCAACTTTCTTCTTTCCCCTTTTTGGTTCCATTCGTGTGTTTTCATAAGTCAAATGGGGGACAAAAATGACATGTATAGTGAAATGTATGGAGTGTGTAAGTGGCTTTGTAATAAGGCATGGTTTATGTGTAAGTAATGTAAGGTTTATGCATGCATTAGTATAGGGTATTAGTGGAGTGCATGATTACACTACGTTACTTGTGGCTAGTTAAATCAAATGATGATAGTGCATGCATGCATACATACACACGTTATTGTATAGACATGGGAAGGGTTTTGGGTAAATTTTGCCAAGTGTTGTATGATAATAATAGTCTTTGTATATTATTATAGGTACTTGTTGTGTTGTAGGTATTTTTGTTGAAGCTTTTAGATAACTTAGTGAAAGTGTATTATTAAATACATTACTAAAATTAGTTTACCTGAATAAAGTAAATAAGTGACAATGTAGAATAATATACATTGTTTTTAAGGTGTTTAGGTATTTAATCCTTTTAAGTAATATATGTAAGTATGTACATATAAAAAAAATAATTCAAGTACTTAATAAATAGATTAAGTAAGGTTACAGTTTATTTCAAAATATGTACTGAGGTGATGAATTTCATTATTCAATCAAGTGGCCAGTCAATTGCCAAGGTAGTCAATAAATGACTAAAGGTTCATATAAATATAAAATAAATATGAAAGGTAGTATGACAATAGGTATATGATAATTAATAAGTCATATAAAAGTGAAATAATATAAATTCCAAATATAAATAGTACTACAGTTGATAAAGTCAATGAGGGTAAAAACAGAGGTTTTACAGCACCATCCCGTTATTTTAGCTTTGTCCTCAAAGCTTAAGATGAAGCTATTGGTCAGGTGAACAAGTGTGGATACTTGGTCTTGAACGAGTCTTCTCGTTCCCAAGTGAACTCAGGGCCTCTCCTAGAGTTCCAACGTACTTTGACCAGCGGGATGCGACTGCGTTTCAACTTCTTAACTATCCTCTCCATGATTTCTACTGGTTCTTCTACGAACTGGAGTTTGTCGTCAATTTGGACTCCTTCCAATGGCATAGCCAGTGGTTCTTCAGCATAGCACTTCTTCAGGTTAGAAACATGAAAGGTAGAGTGTACCCGACTAAGTTGCTGGGGCAACTCTAAACGATAAGCTACTTCCCCGATCCTGGCTATTACTTTGAAAGGGCCAACATAACGTGGATTCAGTTTTCCACGTTTGCCAAAACGTAAAACACCCTTCCAAGGTGATACCTTGAGCATAACACGGTCACCTACTTCAAATTGCATAGGTTTGCGTTTCAGGTCTGCGTAGCTCTTTTGTCGATCGCGAGCAGCTTGAATTCTCTGGCTGATGACGACGATCTTGTCAGTAGTCTCCTGGATTAACTCAGGTCCAGTGAGCTGAAATTAAACTACTTCTGCCCAGCACACAGGCGAACGGCATTTGCGACCGTACAGTGCTTCAAAAGGGGCAGCCTTAATACTGGCATGATAAATGTTGTTGTAGGAGAATTCCACTAAAGGAATATGGTCAACCCATCAATTTCCAAAATCAATCACACATGCTCGTAGCATGTCCTCTAGAGGCTGGATGGTTCGTTCACTTTGACCATCAGTCTGCGGATGATAAGCAGTGCTCATATCCAAATTGGTAACTAAAGCTCGTTGAAAAGCCTTCCAAAAGTTTGACGTGAACCTACCATCTCGATCACAGATTATCGACACTGGTATTCCATGTTTGGTCACAATCTCCTTCATGTACGTCTTTGCTAATTTGGCAAGGGGAACGTTCTCCCTAATCGGCAGGAAATGAGCGGACTTGGTGAGTCGATCGACGATTACCCAGATAGTATCGTAACCGTGAGATGACTTTGGGAGTTTGGTAACAAAGTCCATAGTGATGTTTTCCCACTTCCATTCCGGTATCTTGGGTTGTACAAGTAAACCTGATGGTCTCTGATGTTCAGTTTTGACACGAGCACAGGTCAAACATTTCTGAATGTAGGTGGCAATGTTGGCTTTCATATTCGGCCACCAATATAACTTCTTCATATCCTGATACATCTTTTCAGATCCGGGATGTATAGAATATTTAGACTTATGAGATTCGTGCAAGATCAAGTTCCTCAAATCCCCATAACAAGGTAACCAACTTCGTCCGTGAAGGTATAGGGTTCCGTCTGCTCTAGGTTCTAACTTTTCTATGCTAAGATCAATTCTGAGCATTCCCCCAACATCTTCCTTCACGAGGTTTTCAGGCAATTTGGCTTGAGTCTGAGCTTCCAAAATCTGTTTGGGTAGATCCAAACTGATTGTCATCACCAATGCCCGAACTCTCATAGGAGGGTCCGTTTCCTTACGACTTAAAGCATCAGTAACCACGTTTGCTTTTCCCGGGTGGTATTTGATCTCGCAGTCGTAGTCACTCAGTAACTCAATCCAACGGCATTGTCTCATGTTCAACTCCTTTTTATCCAATATGTGTTGCAAACTTTTGTGGTCAGTATGCACTGTACACTTTGTTCCGTATAGGTAATGTCTCCAGATTTTGAGAGCCAAAACTACGGATCCAAGTTCTAGATCGTGAGCGGTGTAATTCTTCTCATGCTTCTTCAATTGCCTTGAGCGTAGGCAATCACTTTCATCCTCTGCATCAATACGGCTCCTAAGCCTTTGTGTGAGGCATCACAGTATACAACGAAATCATCGTTGCCTTCAGGCAAGGCCAGTATAGGTGCACTACATACCTTCTGCTTGATTAGTTGGAAAGCTGATTCTTCCTTCTCTCCCCACTCGAACTTTATTCCCTTTTGTGTGAGTTTGGTCATCGGTTTGGCTATCTTGGAAAAATCTTCAATGAATCTACGGTAGTATCCGGTAAGGCCTAGAAATTGGCGGATCTCCGTCGGTGATTTAGGAGATACCCAATCCTTGACAGATTCGACCTTTGCTGGATCCACATGAATACCGTCACAATCGATGACATGACCAAGAAATTGCACTCTAGGAATCCAAAATTCACATTTAGAGAACTTAGCATAGAGCTGCTCCTCCTTGAGTACCTTTAGTACTTGTGCAAGATGTTCTCCGTGTTCTTGTTCGTTCTTGGAATAAATGAGTATGTCGTCGATGAAGACTATCACGAATTTATCCAGGTAGGGTCTGCACACACGGTTCATAAGGTCCATGAAAATAGCTGGTGCATTGGTCAACCCAAATGGCATAACCTGGAATTCGTAATGGCCGTAACGGGTTCTAAAAGCTGTTTTTGGAATATCTTCTTCCCTGACTCGTAGTTGGTGGTATCCAGATCGCAAGTCAATCTTGGAATACACACTTGTTCCTTGCAGTTGGTCAAATAGGTCGTCAATACGAGGAAGTGGATAACGATTCTTCACAGTTAACTTATTCAGCTCTCTGTAATCGATGCACATTCGAAAAGAACCATCTTTCTTTTTGACAAATAACACAGGAGCTCCCCATGGTGAGTAACTGGGTCGTAAGAATCCTTTGTCAGATAGCACTTAAAGTTGTTCAGTTAATTCCTTCATTTCTGATGGTGCCAACCGGTATGGAGCTTTAGCTACAGGTGCTGCTCCGGGAACCAAATCAATTTGAAATTCCACTTGTCGAATCGGTGGTAAGCTTGGCAACTCATCAGGAAAGACTTCTGGAAAATCTCGGACAATGGGTACGTCCTTGATTTGCTTCTTCTCGGGTTTGTCTTCTTCATCTGTTTGAGAAATATGGGCCAAGAAGATAGGACATCCTCTCAACAAATTTTTCTGAGCTTTGGTACAAGAGATAACACTAAGTCTAGTGTTAGCGAGGTCGGTGTTACCGTCACCTCGAACGATTAGAGTTTCGTTTCCCCATGGAATACGGACTAGCTTTTTGTCACAAACAATGACTGCGCGGTATCTCGCTAACTAGTCCATGCCGATAATAATATCAAAACTACCAAGGTTTACATGGATAACGTCAATGTTGAACGGGTGTTTGGAAAGATTTAAGGTGCAACCTCTAATGATAGTGTCAGCATCTACAATTTTACCGTCAACTAATTCTACAGAGTAACGGTGATCTAAGCTTGTAGGGACAACTTCTAGTGCTTGACTAAATTCAGTGGATATAAAACTTCGGTCTGCTCCAGTATCAAATAAGACAAATGCATTGTTCAACAGAAACATACCAGTTACGACATTTGAATCGGGGTTGGCTTTTGCATTGCCGACCACGTACACTCTGAATGAAGCTCCTCCACTGTTCTTGTTCGGGTTGGCCCGCTTAGGGCAACTTGGTCTCGTGTGTCCTGGTGTTCCACACTCGTAGCACACAACTCCCTTCTTGGGTCCATTGTTGTTTCCTCCAGTAGCGTTGTGGTTCCCCTGCTGTCCATTCCCGTTCCCACGGGCATTGTATCCACCCCTGTTGTTGTAGCTTCCAGTGTTTTGAGTGGGTCGGGCCTGAGTGACAGCATTAACTTGACATGTTTTAGCAAAGTGACCTACTTGTCCACATCTGTAGCAGGTCTGGCATGGGCTATCAAAAGTATGATGATAGTTGCACTTTGGGCACATAGGTTTGGTTCCTCCGTACGAGTTAGTTCTTGCAGTAGTAGCACTGTAAACTTGCCCAGCATTCTGCTTCTTAGGATGCTGCTGGTGCTGATTGCGGAAGTACTCGTCTGCCCTTCGCTTGTTGTCAGTCTGCCTCTCGGATAGGGTACGGACTCTTTTGTTTATCAACTCAGTAGCGAACTCAATGGCACTCTCGACGGTAGTAGGTCGAGATGCGAGCACACTGTCGTGAATGGCGTCTGGGAGTCCACCCACGTACTTCTCAATCTTTTCATCCTCTTCCACAAACATCCTGGTGCACATGAGGGTCAACTCTTGGAACCTTTGGTTGTACGCAGTGATGTCATTGTTCTTGCATTTGAGATCCCATAACTCGATCTCCAGCTTCTTCATTTCTCCCCTTGGGCAGTACTTCTAAGGCATCCTCTCCTTCAACTCAGTCCAGTTGAGAGCATAGGCAGCATCGTGTCCAAGAGTAGCAACAACAGAGTTCCACCAAGTAAGAGCACTCTCAAGTAGGGTGCAGGTGGAAAACTTCACTTTGTTCTCTTCTGCACAATCGTTGATGCGAAATACCGTTTCCAACCTCTCAAACCACTACATCAGTTCCACCACTCCTTCCTTGCCCTTGTAATATGAAGGTTTACATTTCAAGAAGTCGGGGTAAGAGCAACCCCTGGTGGTCTGATTATTCCGGCGGTTGTTGGAATTTTGACTGTCGTCCACGTTCCTGCTGGCAGCCATCGCAGATGCGATGCCCTGGTCAATCATTTCCCTTAATTGGGCAGCAGTGATGTTTTGGGTAGTCTCGGCATTTATGGGGTTCGTTCTAGTGTTTACCATTTTTCTATAATTATACAAAAAAATGAAATCATTAGTTCAAGGTGTTAGCACAGTTTTATATAATTACACGAAAAGGAATTTCATGCATATACTTTGCAAAAAATTAGATAACCTGTTTAAAGTTCACAATATAATACAGTACGGATATAACAAAAGCTAATGAGTACATGCCATAAGTCTAGAATAGGAATACAGTACAAAATGCACAACCTAATCCAAGACAGAGCACAGCCCGCCTGTCTAGGATGGTGGTACATGAAATCTAAAGTACATCATATATGAATCCCTAGTCTAAATAGTACAGTACAGGAATACAACTGACTAAAGAAAAGTACAAATACAAGAGATCCTATATCATGATAGCCGGGGTGCAACCCTAATAGCTTATCATGATGTACAAAAGATCTAGCACATCTACTCTACTGATGCCTAACTGAATCCTCGGATACGGCTGGTGCCACGGGCGGAGATGAGACAGCCGGTGCCTGCATGGCATCCTGCATCGCGGTCATAGCAGTCCTGGTCTCTCTGAGCAGTCGGAGTGCCTCACGGAACTGGTCTCTGAGAGTCTTCTAAACTCCCCGGAGTGAGCTGTCTCTGACGTCAACCCCTGATGGCGGACATCCTGGAGGTCGAAGAATATGGCAAGAGTCTACTCCATGGTCATAAGGGCGGTGTGAGTCTCTGTCTGCTGACTCTTCAGTAGGTACATCTGCTCTCATAGGAACTCGTTCTCATCCAGCAACCACTGGAGAGAATGGTAAGTAGTCGACCACACTCCTCGGGCAGCGTGTGCCTCTGAGCTCACGGTCCATGATAAAAGGTCCTGGCGCTGCTGTAGAACAGTGCGCTCAGTCTGTCCGGCCGCTAGCAGAGCAAGAATGTCTGCTACGTCCTGAGCTGGCGTGCGGCAAGTGCCGTGATCTGGGCCTGGACAGGGTCAGCATGTTGGCCCGGGAGCCCTCACCGATCTCAAAGGTGGAATCGAGAGGTGCCTCGTACCTCCTCTTGCGAGGTGGCAGAGACTCGGGTGCATGCTCCCGTAGTACAGTCACGAGTGGTACAGGTGGTGTAGCAGTAGGAGGCTGGACCTCTTCCCCAACGGGGGAAACAGGTGGTGAAGAAATAAGCGCCTCAATGGATGCAGCGTCGACAGATGTGTGACTATCACCGGAGTCACTAGCAGATAACCATCCACATAAGATGGTCGTCAGAGATACGGCAGCAGGTGTATCAGTAGGTGAAGTCATGATAAATCAGAAAGTAATATAGTTTTAATTGATATAAGTATAAACTTACTCAAGTTAAAATTTTGAGAAATATAATTTAAAATTATATAATACTGCCATTTAACACTCGCCATGCTAAAGGTTACGTTAATACTTATAAGATTAATTAACCGGATGTTAATAATCAATGCACAGGCAATCACACAATCGATGTATGCTCTATGGTCTATATGCTTAACTATTCTAGTCCCGAAAATCCTAAAAGATTTTTAAAGCAGTTATAGTTCAGATTATATAAAAATTTTATTTTTATACTTATTTTAAACTTGGTTCTGATTCTCTATAACTATCGCTCTGATACCATTCTGTGACACCCCCAAATTGAGTCAAACGCAGCGGAAATAATATTTGGGTGTCACGTAGGTGGATCAACAGCAGACAGAATATAGAGCAACAGATAAAAGATTATCCTTACATTTATTACATGATTGAAAGTGCAAATAGTATTACAGTAGTCTTTAACATTGTTTGAAAGTTTGAATTTATTCCCAATTTATAAAACCCCAGATGAGCTCTATAAAAGCAATCTATCATGATTCTTGACTTCATGCACACCATTACCTGCTTCAGTTACCTGAGAAAACATGCTTAGAAAGTCAACATAAAGTTGGTGAATTCACAGGTTTAATTAAAATAAGTTTGGACATTAGATATTCCCAGAAGTAGTAATGCACAAAGCACAAATACTTAAAAGTAATTACATTTCCATATTGCCCGAAACTGAAACTTGACAGTTAAGTCCTTAATAGATAAGGACCCTTCGCCTTATCATTATCAAGGCACCCATAACAAAAATAAGTGCTGACATTCAGGTAATTCAATAATTCTAACAGTTTCGGATGCACGGGTCATGCTGTTCATCTACAATATGCATGGTAATCAAAAGTTTCACAGTTCAATCTAGGTTCATAAAATCAAATATGTTGCATGGTTTCTTCCCCATTAAAAGGTTTAAAAGTTTGTCAATATATAAAGTGGGGCCATGAACTCACCTCAGTAGTACAACAATAAGTCAGAAGATAAATCTGATAAGGATGCTCACGATACAGTCAACGACCTAAATAATTATAAGGTCTCAGTAAATGCATAAACTAATGCATAAAAGTTCCAGAATAAATCTGTACATGTTTAAACGGGTTTAAGTATTTAATTACAATACTTGTAATTTGTTCGTCGTAGTACAAGTTCTAATAGTGTTTATTTTAGGTATAAAATAAATAATAAGGTTTAATTAATTAATTCACTTAATTAATATTTTGCACTTATGTTGTTTATAAAACACTTCAAATATTTATATAGGATAGTTTTATATTCGTTTAAAGTGATAGGAAATAAATATATAATATATTTATTTTATAAGTTAACCATTTTCAATTTATATTTAATATATAAATAAGGTTTATAAGTGTATAACATTTATTTAAAAATCCATGTTTACGTACGATTTATATTTATTAAGTTACAGGTTTGGAAAAATAACAATTGTTACGTTTATTTAAGTTTTGCGTTTAAATAATGATTTAAAATATATAAGATTTTAAGGTTCGTAATACTTGTATAAAAATACGTTTTAGTCCTTTAAATAAATAGGTAATCGCGATTAAATTACTTTTATACCCCTAGGGTTTCTAAATCTTTCAAGTATTTACGGTTTTGGTCCCTCCCTAGTTACACGTGTAACTAGGGTTTCCTAAAGTTTCATAAAGTGTCAATTTTGGTCCTTATAGTATGCGGCCTAATTTAGGGCTTATTATAGTTTCACTTAATGGCAGTTTTGGTCCCTATAGTTTCGGCTAATAATAAAGTTTATTATAAGTTACGTTTTTGCCCCCTAGGGCTTGTATGGGTTTCGGCTATTGGCAAGTTTAGTCCCTAGGGTTGCTTACGGTTTTATTAAGTTTAGTAACTTGACACTTTTAGTCCCTAAGGTTTATTTTAGGTCGCGGCTTGTGTCCAACATAGTCCCTAGGCTTTTCAAAGTTTACACAACTTACCCTAATATTTTAGTAATCTCTTTTTAGTCCTTTTTAACTTTACAAAGTTTCGGATATGTTCAAAACACACCCTTGAACTCTCGGCATTAATTAAAAAGTGGATCAAAGTTTATGTTTTTGAAATACAAAGTTCTACACTTATTCATTTAGACCCCTTTTACTTACTAAAATTACATTTTAGTCCGAAAGTATTATCTATGCCATTTTTAACCCGAAAGTTTATATATTTACTATTTTAGTCCAAAACTTCTTAGATCTATCATTTAAATCCAAAATAATTATAGATCTATATTTTTAACATGTAACTTTATAAAATCATATCTTTGACACTAAAAGTCTTATAAAACATTTATTTAATGAAAATGATTATCTATCTAGGAAAAGTATTATAGTGAGCTTAGACTAATCTTATGAGGCCTAGTAGTGATCTTAACATTTTAAGGCACCTAATAACATGAATCTAATGTTTCTAGTTATATCTAAACATTACAAGATCACTCAAAATCATAATATGAGCTTAAAAGCTCACATCCAATATTATTTGCGTGGTTAGGTTTTCATGATTTTTCAAGTTAAACAAGATCATGTTGATGTGTTCTTCAAGGTTGACAAGTTTTTACATCAAGTTTTGTTATATATAAAAATTAGCCGTGGGTTTCACTTATGTTTTTAGGGTTTCCATACTTGTTTAAATGTTATCTTTACCAATAATAAACATGTACACATCAATATATATAAAGGTAGTGTATTAGAAAAGATAGGTTTTAACTTGGACTTACTTGATTTGATAGGTTTAGGAATGATATGAGAATGAGTAGAAACAAGTGACAAGCTTTCAACAATGGAGGTCTAGGAAAACATAAACATGTCGTGGGCTTCAAGTAGTCTTCTAGGGTTCTTGTTCTTGCTTCAATGATCAAGGTTTCTTGTAGGTTGAGCTTAGGATTAACCTTTAGGTTGTAGAAGACATAGTATAGGAGTAGTAGTAAAGCTTGAAGGTTTAAAAATGGTGGTGAATGGGGTTTAGCCGTGAGTTGAGAGAGAGAAGAGTGAAGTGAGATTGGAAAATATTTTGTGTTGTGTGTTGTGTGTTTGTTTCGGCTTAAGAACAAGTGAGAGAGTGAATCAAGAGTATCTTGGTACCTTGTACAAAATATCTATCCAAGATATGCATGGATACACTTGGATACTCCTTTCAAATACACACATGCTCAAAAACTAGCAACTTTCTTCTTTCCCCTTTTTGGTTCCATTCGTGTGTTTTCATAAGTCAAATGGGGGACAAAAATGACATGTATAGTGAAATGTATGGAGTGTGTAAGTGGATTTGTAAGAAGGCATGGTTTATGTGTAAGTAAAGTAAGGTTTATGCATGCATTAGTATAGGGTATTAGTGGAGTGCATGATTACACTAGGTTACTTGTGGCTAGTTAAATCAAATGATGATAGTGCATGCATGCATACATACACACGTTATTGTATAGACATGGGAAGGGTTTTGGGTAAATTTTGCCAAGTGTTGTATGATAATAATAGTCTTTGTATATTATTATAGGTACTTGTTGTGTTGTAGGTATTTTTGTTGAAGCTTTTAGATAACTTAGTGAAAGTGTATTATTAAATACATTACTAAAATTAGTTTACTTGAATAAAGTAAATAAGTGAAAATGTAGAATAATATACATTGTTTTTAAGGTGTTTAGGTATTTAATCCTTTTAAGTAATATATGTAAGTATGTACATATAAAAAAAATAATTCAAGTACTTAATAAATAGATTAAGTAAGGTTACAGTTTATTTCAAAATATGTAATGAGGTGATGAATTTCATTATTCAATCAAGTGGCCAGTCAATTGCCAAGGTAGTCAATAAATGACTAAAGGTTCATATAAATATAAAATAAATATGAAAGGTAGTATGACAATAGGTATATGATAATTAATAAGTCATATAAAAGTGAAATTATATAAATTCCAAATATAAATAGTACTACAGTTGACAAAGTCAATGAGGGTAAAAACGGAGGTTTTACAAACACTGGAAGGATTTACACTCATCATTGTGAATACTAAGTAGTATCACTTTGATTGTTCTACACAAGGATATAGCTTAGGACTCTCTTGTTCGTCATCCATGTGTTCTAACAAGATTTGATTGATCTCTAGGCTCTAGACTGATTTGTGCACTTTTAGTGGTCGGAGGCTGGAGCAGATGCCACCTATTCAATATCAACTATCTCGGAATGAGAAAGCTAATAGGAGTTATGTTGTTATCCGTGACAATAAAACAAACTTCTTTTGAGAGAAGCCTGAGTAGCTAGGAAAGGGTTGTGATTCACATCACTGGGTCCATGATGAGTTTGTCTTCATGATGTGTTGAATCGGTTTCTGCCTAAGTTGTATGGAGGGCTTCTTTGTTTGCACCCTTTATCCTTACATTTCTTTTTCATTCTTCAACCCCTTCAATGTTTACCAAGACATCATTACTAGCACTTTGTTGTGATGGTTACAGTGCTAGCATCAGTACTTAGTCGACATTCTGCTACGATCACATTCTACTCCATCTTTCCTAAGGGCTTCTAATAATCTATTGGATTGTCCCTGGGAAGATCCTTACAGTTCTGGTTGGATCATAGGACTTAAACCTAACCATCATTTTGACACCAATAACGTCGTGGATTAAAGATGTTGTGGGTATTTGATCGTAACCATAAAACCACTTTTAAAAAAGTCTATCAAAGTGTTTGAAAAACTTTTAACACCTTGATAGTTTTGTCGTTTCAGAAAATGCTCCCCCTTTACATGTGAATCGATAATCGAAAGTGTTTCGCACATGTAGGTAAGAGTTAAAGTGCTTGAGTCTTGAGTCTTATAAAATATCACATTTTAATCACATTTTCTCCCCCTATGTCTAATATATAAAATCTATTGATATTAGAGATACCAAATTTGATTAAAATATATTTTCAAAAATATTCTTTAAAATCTCCGGGAGAAAGATGTGTCAATCTTTGCATGAAGTTGAAATGCTCCCCCTCAAAAATTGATCCAACTGAATTGTCATTGTGAGGATGTGATCCAAATTTCGCTTTTTGAGGATGGGATTTTGTTGAACACACAATTTTTGTAAGATTCTGAATAATCATTGAGAAATTCTTTAAAAAATTATGTTCAACGCTTTTTGAAAAATCCTATTTCTCTTTGGCGAAGAGGTTTTTCTAAAGCATAAACTTGAGTTCATAGACTTTGAATGTCTTGACGAATCTACTCAAGTGTAAGAAGATATCTCTTCTTTTGCTGAGGGTAAGGGTCGTAAAGCGTACACTCCCCCGTGAATATCGATCCGGGTTGCAATCTGAAAGTGATTACAAGCCATTCTGTTGAGCTCAAAACATTGAATGTTTTGTGATAAGCTAAACCCAAGATAGATTGCTCTACCCGTTGTTGTAAAAATTGTCCAAAATAGACATTTTCCTTTATTAAAAGTAGAAATGACATGTTTTGAACAATATTTACAACTTTCATTTGAGCTTTATGTACACACCCGTGTCGTTATTGAGCGACATTTCTAGGCACGTCCATATTATCGATACTAAAAGACATGCCGAGAAGAATATTTTTGGATTTTCAAAGATTTTTAATTTTGTTTTTGGTTTTATATGTTTTATATTTTTGTATTTTGCTTTTTCAAAGATATTTACAGGTTGATGTTTGATAGATAAATCAAGCAGGTACCTTTGCCAGAATCTCCAGGTATGCTGGAGTCAAACATCTCATACCAATTTTCCTAACGAGGTACTGAAACCTATCTTTCAATAGAGCTTTCATAAACAAATCGGCTAGTTGGTAATCCGTTCCAACAAAGTATAGTTCAACGATGCCTCTTTCAACCTGTTCCTTTATGAAACAATATCGAACATCAATGTGCTTCGTGCGTGAATGCTTTACCGGATTGTAGGAGATGGCTATGGCCGAATTTGAGTCACAGTACATAGGTACTTTATCAAAGTGGAAGCCATAATCCGTGAGTTGTGTTCTCATCCAAAGAACTTGAGTATAACACACTGATAGAGACACATACTCCGCTTCGGCTGATGAAAGTGACGTACAATCCTACTTCTTGGAAGACCATCCCACAAGTTTATCTTGACCTAGAAATTGTGCACCACCAGAAGTACTTTTTCGTGTATCAAGACACCCTACATGATCAGAATCTGAATAGGCCGTTAGAAAGAAACTGGTTTCCCTCGGATACCAGAGTCCTAAATGAATGGTATTCTTTAGGTACCGAAAGATCCGTTTAACATCCTTGAGGTGCTTTTCAGTGGATCGTGCTTGAAATATCAGGTCTACTTGCTGTCAAGTACATGAGGGAACCGATCATGGAACGATATCTCGTTTGATCTATGGCATTTCCCTCCAAATTAGCATCTAGCGATGTGGTTGATAATGGTGTCCAAAGGGGTCACATGAAGTCATACCATGCTTTTTGATTATCTCTTGACAATACTTAGCTTGGTTTATGAAGATACCACTTGGGGATTGGTGAACTTGAATTCCAAGAAAGAATTTTAGTTCGCCCATCATTGACATTTCAAATTTGTTGTGCATAACTTTTTCAACCCATTTTGAAAGTTTTAGGTTGGTAGACCCGAAAATAATGTCATCAACATAAATCTGCACAATCAAGATGTCATCCCCAAATTTTTAAGTGAACAAAGTTAGATCAATGGAACCTTTTGAGAACCCTTTGGATACCAGAAATTTGGAGAGCTCGTCGTACCACGCCCTTGGAGCTTGCTTTAGTCCATATAGTGCCTTGTGCAGACGATACACCTTGTCAGGATAATGAAGATTTACGAATCCTTCCAGCTGCGTGACATAGACTTCTTCCTTCAAAGGACCGTAGAGAAATGTCGTCTTTACGTCCATTCGATAGACAGTGAATTCTTTATGTGCAGCATAAGCAAGGAAAATCCTGACCGCTTCCATACGAGCAACTGGTGCAAATGATTCGTCAAAATCAATTCCCTCTTTCTAGCATACCCCTTATCCACTAACCTAGCTTTGTTCTTGATGATCGTGTTTTCTTCATCCATCTTGTTTTTCCAGATACAACGAAGATTTAAAGGAATCACATCGTATGGTTTGTCAACAAGTTCCCAGACATTAATTCTTTCAAATTGTTGAAGTTCATCGTCATCGATTCAATCCAAGCATGATCAGCCATGGCTTCTTTGATGTTTTCAGTTCAGTTGTACGCACGGCGAGTTCGAACATACAAACATCGCCATCGGTGGCTAGTTCCCGTCTTGTACGAACAGGCTATGAAGGGTTTCCAATTACTTGAACCAAAGGATGTTCTCGGGTCCAGTGATGTGTTGAAGGATGTCGTTGATAGAACATATGCATATTAGACGGATCTACATGGCGATTAGAAGATTCTCTAAATTCGTGTACCGGTGTACCGAATGGGTTGTGAAAGTCGTCAACGTCAGATAATGCATCGTCTGCTTGATTTGTGTTCTCTAGAGCGATGAAAGTAGTTGTGTATGTAGTAGGATTGATTGTTGAAGAGATATTCTGAGGAGGTAAATCTGCAGCAAGTAGATGAAGTTGTATCCTTTTGTTGACGATGATTGGTATCATCATTCTTATCATGAGTGACAGTGGAAGACTTTGATACAACATGTTTCTCCCCCGTGAAATATTCATCAAACATTGGTCCATATAACATTTCCAACTCTTCAAGTGTGGTGTCCACTGTCATATCTGCTCTAGGAACATATTCAGGAACCAGCTTTGAACTTGACGGTTCATTGTTGTGGTATTGAGTTCCGAGTTTCGTGCGGTTGTCCATAGAAGTCTTTTGTCGTTGTGGATCGGGACTTAAACTGTTTGTTCAAGTGCCATTTCTTGGAATTAATCAAATTTGATATGAATAGTCTTGACTATCAATTTTGTTCTCTTGTTGTACACTTTGTACCCCTTAGACTGAGTTGCATATCCCACCAAAATGCATGCATCACCTTTCTCTTTAATCTTGTCCAGATTTTCACCATCTCGAATAATGTAACACGTACATCCGAAAACATGAAGGTGTTTGAGTGAAGGTTTACGATCATTAATTATGTGATATGGTGTCTTTTCGTGTCTTAGGATAATTAAGGAACGGTTTATGTGTAGCATGTGGTTGATACGGCTTCTTCCCAAAAGAATAGTGGTAGTTTTGAAGCAGATAATAATGTTCGAGAAGCCTCAACTAAAGTACGATTTTGTCTTTCAACAACTCTGTTTTGATCTGGTGTTCGAGCAATATATGTTTCATGTTCAATCCCTTTGGCTTCAAAATAATTCTTCAGAGCTGAATTCAAGAATTATGTGCCTCTGTCAGTACGTACCACTTTTACTTGAGCTTGAAGACCACGTTGTATCAGCTTAAGGAAGTTAATGAGAATCTCAGGTGTTTCATCCTTGTACCTTAATAAGAGGGTCCACGTGTACCTTGAGTAGTCATCGAAAATTACCATAACGTATTTCTTCCCATTGATGCTTTGAACATGCATAGGGCCACACAAATCTATATGAAGAAGATCTAACCGTCCTTTAGAGCTTGGTGTAGTCTTTGTCGTGAAACTACTTCGTATAGCTTTACAAAGCTCACAAGAATAACAAAGATGATCTTTGATGAATTTCAAATTTGGAAGGCCTCTCACAATATCGTTTTTGGAAAGCAAGTTGATGGTATCAAAGTTAAGATGAGATAATCGTTGATGACATAACCAAGCTTAAGTCGTTGAAGCTTATGCCATGAAACATATTGGAGTTGAAGATGTGGAGTCTTGTAGTGAAATAGTGTAGAGATGAGTACCCGTGAACCGGTAAGTAAGTCATTCCCATCATAATCACGAACAAAACATGTCTTCTTTCTAAAAGCAACCTCCAAATCTGCATCACAGAATTGACCAACCGAGAAAAGATTGTGATTGAGCCATTCGACGTAGTAAACTCTTTTGATAGTGATATTCCCGTGAACCAAGTCTCCATATCCTAGGATCGGTGCAAATTGATCATTTCCGAATCGGATCGTACCCATGAACTTCTCCACGAAGTTAATTAGAAGCTTGAAATTCCTTGTCATGTGCTTCGTGCATCCAGAGTCCAGTATGAAGAGAATTATTTCGATCACCTACAGAAGAATTAGAACAAGATGAAGCACTTGTTAAATTGGATTCCATGTTAGTTGTGATTTCCGATTCATTAGTTTCCCTAGTTTCATCACTTAGAGGCACACTAACGCACGTAGTCACATTTTCTGTCCTAACCTTAGGCATCCATTTATATCCTGGAGGACATTGATTAGAAAACCACCATTTCCAAGACTTGCTAGCAGACTCATATAATTCCCTAATTCTTTTTCTAGGGTTCTTAGTAGTAGAGTCTAATGCAATACTTTTATCAGGGGGGTTGCACCAGAATGGTTCACTTTGCGTTTGGGTTTTCTAGCACTAATAGGCATCGCAGTTTGCTTCTTAGTTCTAGTATCTACGCCTTTAACATTATTTGAAACACACATTGCATGATTAACATTAGCACACTTTCCACATTTCACACAAACAAACTTAAAAGCATTCAAAGTCGAATCATTCAAACCTTCATTACACGCGATTATAGACGTTTTATTATTAGAAACATTGAAAATCCTAGGGTGGTTTTCTACTGTCTTCATCTTCCATTGACTTTTTTTTATCCAAACCATTTCATTCATGCGAGTACTCTTAAGCTGAGACCGACTAACACTATCAGTGGGGACTACTCATGTAGTAAAAGATTCACGTCTATTAGTGTTTCTAGAAGTCTGAGGTGATTGACTTTCTTTATTGTTTTTGGGTTTAGTGGCCAATCTATACATCCCTGGTTTAACCACATTTGTGTTCTTAATGCTTTGTGATTGAATATGTGTTTTGGGAGCGTTTTGTGGTAACCTATCCTTCCCATCCGTCTTGGGGGCAAACCCAGGTTTTGCAAATGCAGAATTAGAGAAAACAAATGGTTTTCCCAAGACAGAGGGTCTAGTCACTTTGTGCGCATTGGGTTGTCTTACAACAGGTTTCTTAACACTAGGTTCCACAATTTTCCCACCCATCTTAGCAACGAGTTTCTTCAAATTTGTTATCGCTATTTCCCAGTCTTGTAACTGATCTTTCAACTCTTTAATTTCCAAACTCTTTTCATTCATTTCTCAACACATTTGGGAAAGTTTTTCTTGTAATTTATTATCATGTGGAAAACTTCCCATGTCTTTTTGCAAAGCAAGTTCAAGAGAATGACAATGTTTTTGAAGGAAATCAATTTTGTGTTGAAGTAACTCAAAAGCCTTTTTATCAACATTTTCTTTACGTTTTGAAATATTAAGTTCAAGACGCTCACATTCCTTGATCTTATCAAGATATTTGCATGCAACATCAGAATATTCATCGATATCAGCACAAGATTGAAGAGTAACACACAAAATATGTTTGCCCAAAGACATTCTTCTAAGAGTAGATCATATTCGTTTGAAAAATCTGATTTGTCATTTTGAAGTTCATCAATTTATTTTTCAAAAGACTCAACATATTTCAAATCATCAAACTTTTCAGACCGAATCAAGTTTTCAAACTCAAGAACATGTTTTTTATTATCTTCGTATTTGGTATTAAAAGTTCTTTCACAAGCACAGTTATGTCGTGAGGAATCTCTGTTTTCCACTTATCTTTTTGACGTTTTTCCCAATCTCTTTCAACAATTGATTGAACATTATCAATATATTGTTTAAGAAAACCAAGTGTTTTTCTACCTTTGCTTTTAGAAGCATCAAGAGGCAAATAGTTAATATATTTAAAAAGATTCATTTTCCTCTTAGTGGCAAAAGCTTTCTTCCATTAAATTCGTCTTTGTTTGCATTCTAAAAACAATTCCTCACGAGACTTCTGTTTTTGTGGAGTGAAAAGACCATAAAGACTGTTTTCATAAGCATAATTATATGGTGTCACAAAGTCTTTGTTAACCGGAGATCCACTCTCCTCATCCCAAAGGGACGTCTCTTCACTATCGAGGCTCGCTACTAGGCAATCATGATCGGTCCATTAGGAGTCATCAAGATATAAGTGAGGGTTAGCAGCTTGAGTTTCTTCGAGGTACTTGGGGCTTGCAAAACTAGGTTGACCTTTGAAAAATGACCGAGGTGCTATCATTCTAACGGTTTGAATAGAGTCACGCGTTTTATAAACAACTTTTTTCAAAAAAATCGACTTGTTCTTCGAGATCCTTTACTTTTTTAGTATCTTTGCGTTGTCTTATTTTGAAATCTTGTTTTAATTTTTCAACCTCTTGTTTCTTTTCGTCAAGAATTTTAGCAGAATCGGTGGTATTCATAGAGAGCCTTTGTTCAAGTTCATTAACTTATGTTGTGACAAGGTACGTTTTTTGACGTTCATCATTTAATAAGACATTAAATTAACGTTTTCCTTTTGTTAACAAAGCAAGAGCTTCGTTGTATTTATTTTCAAAATCATCCTTTTTAACGTTGAGAACACGACTTTTTTACCCCTCAAGCTCTTTGGTCGTTTGAAGAAGCTCAGCCCTATAACTATCAATAGTCTCACTAGATTTTATAAGAACGGCTTTGCTTTCTTCAAAGTTTTGAGTGAGTGTTGCGCTTGCCTTCTTTAATTGCTTTTGACTCTTTCTATTTTCATTGACATCATTTTGTAAACTATCAATTAAATTAGCAAGCGCGACACGCTCCTCATCATCATACTCATTTGCATGTTGATCATCCTCAAACTCATTATTGCATATGTCTGATGAATCAGGTGTGGTATTGCTATCAACCGTTTCCATTATACACGTGTCAGTAATTGTTGTTGGTAGATCACTATGCTCATATGTATCACCATACACATTATATTCATCATCATGTTATACCTTATCAATTGGCTCGCTATCAAAGATAGGACCCTTTTCATCTTCAGTGACGTTAAGGACCTCATGAATCTTTGCCATGTATGAATAATGTGCCTCGAGTTCTTGGTCGGAGAGTTCATCATCTGTGTCGTCAAGCATTTCTCCTTCCTCAACTGATAACTTGATCCCAGCTTCCATTTTCTTGTATAGCAGCATCTTTTCCTTATGATAACTATAATCTTTGACCCTCTTTGGCTGGCTGCATTCTCTAGCCAAATGCCCATAACCTCGGCAGTTAAAACACTAGTTTGTTGCACAGCTTGAATACCAACAATTTCCCTATTTCTAACAAAAGTAGCAACCCTTTGATTATCATACTTTACGGGTTGTCGATCATACTTTGGAGGACTCTCAACACGTCTTCGTGTGTCATACCTTGGAGGACTTTGAGCATAGTTGTTCCTCGTGTTAGATGATGTTCTAAGGTTGTTGTTGGTAGGTGTATAGATTTTCCTGTATTGTTTCATAATAAAAGCCATTTGTTTCTTGAATTCCCTATCCTTTTGAGCACATTCTTCATCACTGTCTTCTTCGGAGGGTTGCTCAGGTGTGGGTGATGGTGCTCTTGCAACTTCTTTGCCTCGGGATCTTGTTGGAGCATGTGACTTATAGAATGTGGATGATCGTGTTGATGATGATTGAGTGGAGTAGGTCTTTGGAACACGAGAACGATAATCTGGGTAATGTTGAGTGGTAGACACCAAAGCAAGTGGATTTGAAACCTTTGCAGCACGTTCAACACGAAGTTCATTTGCTTTATTTTGAAATTGTTTCAAAACATCAAAGAGCGTGTGATATGAAACTTCATCTAACTTTTTTTTGTTGTTTCGCTAAGGTGACAAACCGTTTCCACTCTGGTTGAAGTTTCTGTAGAAATTGGACATTGACTTGCATGGTGGAAACTTGTAAGTTATGTCGGGTCATGTCATTCATCAATTTGTAGAATCGGGAGTAATAAGAATCAATTTATTCCCCATCATTTGATGTAAACTTGCCAAAGTCCCAAAACATCTTATTTTTCATGTCTTGTTTGATAAGTGATTCACCTTGTTGAAATCTTTCAATAGTCGTCCACATTTCTTTGGCAGTAGAACAAGCATAAACTGTGGAATAAATATCATCTCCAATGCCACTGAGAATTAAGTAGATTGCTTCCTTTTTGCATCAAACCAAACACGGTTCTCTGGTCTGAGGTCGTTTCTCTTTTTCTCACGTTCATATGCAAGTTGTTCTTTAGTTGTGTCTGTGGCTGGTACTCAAGGAACTTGAATCCTTGAGAGTGTATAGGGTCCATCAAATATACATTGCCTTAAAGCATCAGCGTTAGGTTTTGTGTTAAGGTAACGTAGAAAACGGGATTACCATTGATCATATAGACCCCACACAAGCATTGGGGGTCTCTCTTTGTTACCCGCCACAATTATGTTGTTCTTCGTCACACGATATTCGGCAGTAGAATGCATCTCAATATTCTCTGAAATGATGAAGTGAATATGGATCTTAAGTAGATGTGTTGTGATTGTTGTTGTGGTTTAAATTCCGAAAATTGAAATTTTTCTTCAGTCCGACAATAAATTCCCAGTCCGATAAAACGGTAGACCAAAAAATTTTCTAATCGCCAAATTTTGAAATCGAGCTAGAAATGTCCTAAAACTAGTATGGAAAAAAATTTGAATTTACTTGTCGGGAAAATTTTAACTCTTTTTTTTAATCTTCGTGTAAACGATATTTCGAAACTAGTCTAGATAGTGGTAAGTCTAAAAAATACTCGAACAAAATTTAGCTAAACATATCATCGGAATGTCCATCAGAATGTGCTTTCGGAATGTCCATCGGAATGTTGTCGGAATGTAGTATCGGAATGCTGTCGGAATGTAGTATTGGAATGTCTGTCAGAATATAGTATCAGAATGTCTGTCGGAATGTATAACTGTCGAAATATGAGCTGTCAGAATCACTTTCGGAATCACTGTTGGATTTACCTATCAGAATACAAAATCGGAATAATGGTCGGAATATTAAAACCCTTTTCCGATGGAATTCTATCAAAATAACTGTTGGAATATTAAACCCTTTTCCGATGGAATTCTGTCGGAATGCTTGTACTTTTTCGAAACTTTAGGTAAAAAAGTGATATTTTTGACATGAAATCCGTGATTTTCACTAACCAAAAGCAACAAAATCCCTACGACAACTATGTAGGAGATGTAAATCAAGATGTATAGCATGGAAAGCATAAGAAAAACTTGAATCCGAGATGATTTTAGGAGTAAATCACACGAACCAAGTATAATATCAACAACGAATCACAAAACTACCCCATGGCGATTGCTACCAATTGTTGTCCCATAGATTACGTGATGATTAAACAAGAAAGAAAGGTAAAAGATAGATGAATTCTAGAGAGAGAAAGTAGTGAGAGAAAGTAGAGAGAATGGTTGGAAATTTTGGAGGATTAGATTAGAGAGAGAATATGAAAATGACCAACACCGTTCCTAACATGCTAGGAAGGGTATATATAGTCCACCCACATACGGGCTTGTTTATGGACTATATTCTAATGGGTCGGGCTTTCCTTTTGGGATTTAGTTACTTATGAATGAACTTTAGCCTATAGTTAAGCCCGTATAACACGACTAATCTACTACCTATTACAATGTTCTATTATACGATACATAATAAACATATGACCGAACATTCTTGTTTGACTCAATATTTTGAGTCTAACAGAACCATAGTAGGAGTAACCAAAGGAGGTGTAGGAGGTATTGAAGGATCAATAGTTGTTTTTCCACTCCTTGTTGTACTTGAATTTACATTATCCATAAGATTGGTTTGTGTGTTTGAAGGTAGACCACCTTGTGGTCTTTGATTGAGAAGCATCATAAACCTCTTGTTGGTTTCCTCTTGCATAGCTCTTAATTGATCTTGTGTTCTCTTCTCACTCGCACGAATCCTTCTTTCATTTTCTTGATATCTCCTTTCATTGTCTTGGTTCATCTTATGAAGAAGCTCAATAGTATTAAAATCATTTGGCCCATTTCCTTGAAATCCTTGTTGTTGGAGAGGTGGAGGTTTATTGTAAAACCCTTGGTTTTGAAAGTTGTTGCCATGAAATTTGTTTCCTTGGGTTTGAAAGTTATCGGGTGCTCCATTCTTGTTGTGTCCTTGGTAATTTCCCCTTGGCCCTTTATTTCATTGAAGCAATTGAGGAGGGGTTGTTTGATTTTAGGTGGGTGGATGGGGTGGAAATCCGGATGGAGCAAGGTACTTATTTGACTTGTAAGAGAGATGGTTAGGGTTGATATTAGGTTTAAAGTGCTCTCTTTGTTCATCTTGATAGGCATAACATTCACCTTGAAAATTTTGAACTTTGTCACATTCTAGGTAAGAGTGAGGTCCTCCACATATCTCACAACTTAAGTTAGCATTCACATCATTGGAAGAGGAATTGTTCAAGTAAACACTCCTAAAGGCTTGAACCATCTCTTGTTTGTTCTTTTCAATTACTTGAAGTAGCTCATTGTGACTCTTGAGGAGTTGATTATCAATGGATGGATTAGCACTCTCTTGCACAACATGGACCCCCTCATCTCTTTGGTTATTTTTTTGCATCATGGATTTTTTTCTCAATAATATCCCATGCTTCTTATGTGGATTTTGAAAGAATGCTCCCACCCGCGGATGAGTTAAGGGAATCTTGATGGTGAGGTCTCAATCCATTGTAGAAGGTGTTGATTTGGTGAACTTGGTTAAAACCATGGTTTGGGCATTTTCTCAACAACTCTTTGAACTCTTCCCAAGCCTCACTAAAGTTTTGGTCTTGCCTTTGTTGAAAACCAATGATTTGGTTTCTCAAGGCGGTGGTTCTCGAAGGAGGAAAGAACTTATTCACAAATTTCTTGGTAAAATCCGCCCAAGTGTGAATGCTCCTAGAAGGTTGTATGTCTAGCTAATACCTAGCATTACCCTCTAAGGAGAATGGAACTAAGATCAACTAGATAGCATCAGGAGGGACCCCATTATACTTAATTGTATTGCAAATGGACAAAAACTTCTTGATGTGATCATGGGGGTCAACCATATGTCTCCCTAAAAAGGGTGTAGAAGAAACCATTGCGATCAAATGTGTCTTAAGATCAAAAATATTTGCAGGTATATCGGGTATAACAATAGCATCGGCATTTCCCTCCACATTTAATTGGAGGATCTCCATCAATGGTCTATTATCAGCGACGACCATGACTTCATTAACGGGGTCGAAAGCACGATGCTTGGGATCGGCTTGATGGACGGTGTTTTTCTTGTCCTTTTTCTTCCTTTTGGGTGGAACGGGTTGTACACCAAAAGGTATATGTGTACGCGCTCGAGTGCGCATGCAACTCAACTCGATGAGTGAGAGAGGAGCTCTCGATCGAATTTGGAAAAGAAGGGATTATCCTTTCCGAGGTTCAATAAGTAATATCCACAAAAAATATAATATATGTAAGTAATACTTGGGTGGCAAAACCCCCAACAAGCTTTCCTTCTTATAATATTCACTAGTGAACGGGGGGAATGAGGTGGCGCGAAGCTCTTAAGTATGTTTATCCTTTAGGCTTGCATTTTATAGCAAAGCCGCCTTTCTATTCACTTAGTAGTTCGTATTCTTCGAATTCTTGTCTATTGGAAGTATTTATCTATTTTTGCCTTTAATTTACTTTGATCGATACACGAACTTTGGACCGGAACGCCCCCAAGCACGGTGTATTGAAAAAGCAATACTTATGGAAGTATGTGTATTGAGTGTATCTACGTATATGTACTTACATATAATAATATAGAGAAATTATTTTTTTATTTATTGAATTTTTAAGAAAATATAGTATGTACGTAAAAACGAGTGAATCCAATATAATACAATATATTTTTGGTGTAATCTTTTAGGAAAAATATTACTTTTTGAATTTTTTTTAATTTTTTGGTTCAATTCTCAGGAAAGAATTGATTTTGTGTTTTTTTTATATTTTTATATTTTTGATTTTTTTTATCTTTTTTATTTATGATACGTAAAAGGAACGTTCACAAGGTGAACGGATCCTAAAATCTAATCGAAATCTTCAATCAATCGTCAATCGTAATGTCATGAACGGGCAACATCGCCATTTAATATTTCACTTTTCAAGATCGTAATTCCGAACTCACAACAAATTGATTGTCCAAGTGATTTCAAGTTTTTAATTGTTTTTGGTTGTTATATAAGTTTTTGTATCTAGATCTAATTCAACAAATCACGTAAAAATAGTAAAAATAGTATCACTACGTAACCCGAACTACACTAGAAACATATTGCAATTACCACAATTAAAGCAAGAAGTACAAGTTTTAAATGCACAAATGGTAAAAATGCTTAAAATATAAAGTATGTATAAGTGCAAGGACCAATAATGTAAATTCTGAAAGTTAAGGGACTACAAATGTAAACTATAACAAACTAAAACAACCAAGTAACAAATTTGCAAAACTGATTAACAAACTTGTAGCAAAATATAACAACTTATAATTGGAAACCCTAAAAAGTTAAATTTTCAAAAGTTGATTAACAAAATCTGAAAGTCTAGGGACCTTTAAGCAATTAAAAAAACTAATAACAAAAACGGGTAACACAAATCCAATAAGCTCATATGAGCTTATTATCCAACCAAATAAGCTCTAGTTTCTTTCTAACTTCTTAAAATCCAAATTTAGATAGGTGTGTCAAAGGAAACTGGCTGAAAATAGCTAGAACTGAACTTAGCTTATTCTAATAAGCCCAAAATAAGCTATAAGCTGAAATAGACATCCACTACTTGATTTTTCGACTAAAAATGATTAAGCTACTTATTAAAAGGTTAGAATGTCAAAAATTATGGAAAATGATTCATTGAATAAGATGGAATCTCAAAATAAGCACAAAGAGCTTATCGTTGACTTTTGTTGACCAAAAATTTCCAAAATCTGGAAATCTCCAAAATGTCTTAAAACATGTTTGTAAATAGGACTGTGCAAGAAAATTTCTAAATCTATGAAGTGGATTTATGGGAAAGGATTCAACAGTTAAGTGTTATCACATAAACTTGCAAATGCTCATCAGCTTATTCATAAGCTGATTCCTAGCTTATTTCTTGATAATGTATTGTCTACCCTAGTAAAACTGAAAGCTTATATGTTGAACTCTATCTAGAAACAAAAATTAGCTTCTAACATTCACTAATAACGATTTGCCAACTGATTGAAATCTGCTTGTTTTTGGCTTATGAAAATGACCCAATGTTTTTCTATGTAGTTTGCGTTTTTGACTTAAACTTTGACTACAAAAACTCACAAAGTAATTTGTACAAGTCTAGTAAATGTGTTGATACACAAATCCACTACTTACAACAACTGAATCACTAAATCAACTTTAATCCAAACACCACTTTTAAACTGTTATGAAAATTAACAAAGACTTATCAGTCAAAAGTTTATGAAATCATGAGAGACTTATCTGAAATTGTTAAACAACTCAAATGAACCACTTTCAAGCCAAAAACCAACAAGTTAACACTATAGAACTCAAAAATGCAATTTGATGACAGTTAAGCAATTAAAGACCAATTTTTATCAAGCTAGAACTGATAAGAAGCTAAGTATCAACTAACAATCTATCAAATCATAACAAACACACCAAATTAACATTTAATCAATAACAATTCAGCAGTTAAGCTATGATCCTAAGAATTAAGCATGGCAAGACATTTGAGTGGAACAAAAATGGGAATTTCAACACCTTTTAGCACTGAAGCCTCCTTTGATGGAGTAGAGGAACGTTGAGCTCTCTAAAACTAACACCAAAACACCACAATCAACTACCAGAACTTATCAAATCATCATCATCATCATCTAAAATTGATCAACTCTACAACATTCTGATCTGCTGGTAAGGAATTGAGCTAGAACTGTCTGAAATCAACTAACAAGCTTCCAAATCACTCAAACAAGCTCTATTGATCTGATATGATCTATTAAACTAAGCTGCAACAGAGTAGATAGGATAATGAAGTAATGGGAAGAGATTTGTTGTGAAAAGTGAAAGTTGAAGTTTTATTAATGGTAGAAAGTTGTTACAAAGTTGTTACAAATCTAACTAACTAACTCAAGTGTTTGTTAGACACTTAAGATTTGTTGATAACTAAATCTATGACAATCCGTCAATTTGAGGTCGTTATTTTATTCTCAAGTATTAATTATAATCATTGTTTTATTGTTAGTTTATGAACTCACTCACTTTTGGGAAGAAATTTGGGTTTACGTCTTAAAGTAGCATCGTCTAAGTCTAAACCGGAAAGCTCTACGTTACGTGTTTACGTCTACGTACTCCGTTTCTATGACAGTCTGACATGTCATGTAGTAAATTTGTTCTCGTATAGTATTTTGAACTTTTAGTTTGTGTTGGTTCATAAACTCACAAATTTACGAGAAGAAATTAGGACTTACGTGCATAATTTAACGTCTTTTACGATTAAACCGGGAACCCTAGGTTTACGTATTTACGCTTTTCTACTCCTTTTATATGAGACAATTTTTATTAGAATCGTTTGTGCCGTAGATTCATAATTTATAAAAACGTTATTTGTAAATCGACCTGATGAGACTGCTTTTATACATAGTCTCATCGTCTAAAACGGGCTTAAAATGCATTAAATATCATGAAATATGTCAAATATATGCTTGTGTTTGTTACATGTGTATTTTAGGTACGGATATAGAGAAAATCACAAATGATCACAAGAATCAAAGAAAAACAAACACGGGAAAAGAAGCCGCACAATGAACCGGGCCCTAGAGTTGATTTTCCAAGAAAAGTCCTTGAAGAAATAAAGATTGTACAAGAAGGGTCCTCCAATATTGAACAATTGACACTTTAAACCCTTCTTTATTCATAATTACAAGTTTGGTCCTTAAAGTTTGTCAAATTGCAAAAAGGACCCTCCACTTTGAAGAATTGGCAAGTTTAGTCCTTCAACAAAACTAAATTGTCAATATTAGTCCTCCTCAAAGTCAAACATACCATGAAGATCTACAAAGTTCAAAAATGTGCAAGATCAGTCCTTCAAATATCAAAGAAATACAAAACAAGTCCTTATAAATCCTTGTGGAAAAGTTTTGTGGCCAAAATAGAAGTTTTGAAACTTTATTTACCAAGGAAACCAAGTTTCGGGCTGAAAAGAAGGAAATGAAGACAATGTGCAAGATTGGGGACCAAAGCTGCCAAGACAGCCATACTTACATTAACCACTCACACACTACCACCTCACCCACTATCTCCCTTCAACCAATTAAAAGACACCCTTCCTCCACATCACCATCCACTAACTGATTAATATTTATTAATAACGTTTAAACCAAAATTGGTGCCTAACACTTTCTTAAACCCAAATAAAGATCAAAAACTGGTGTTCTTAGTTCATGTTAGCCCTATATTTTATATAGTCGAACAAGAATGTAATAGGTCATCTTAGTCGTTATTGGTCTTGTATAGTAATAGGTTAATCCGGAAAAGCGGGCTTGGACTTTAAGCTAATATTGTCTTTGTTAGGGGCTATATGCCCAAGTGAATGCCAAGCCCGACCCAAGATGAAGCCCACAAAGACCTTAGAGCCGTGGCATATATAACCCTCTTCCACATGTGGAAGAGGGTGTTGGTTCATTTCATAAAACACCTAGTTTTAGTGTAAACCTTCCACTTCTCTCTCTACTCTCTCTCTACTTTTCTACTATTTCTCTTTCTAAATCTTGTGTTATGGATTGAATGAGAACAACATTTGGTATCAAGAGCCTATAGTGGATAGGTGATTGAAGATTCGTGTGTTGTGTTCTTGATTTTTCATGCCTATCTTGCTCTAAAAGTCACGTACCAAAATCTTTTTGGTGTTTTTATGGTTCATTCTTGATAAAAATCATCTACTTACTATTGGTAGTGATTTGGTATTGTTGTCTTGGTTAAAAACACAAAATTTTTGGGTGCTTGATTCATTTTTAGGCTAAAAATCACGAATTTGTTGTGTTCTAGTACTATCCGAGAAAAAAAGGGGTATTTTTGATTCCTTGGTACGATCTTTGTATTGCGATTGCATAAACCTGGGGTTTCTACTTGCGATCCAGTATCACGATCACTGGTTACGATCTAGAGTGCGATCACTCACTGCGATCCAGATTGCGATCACTCGCTGCGATCCAAGGAGTACGATCACTCACTACGATCCATAGTGCGATCACTCACTGCGATCACCCACTACGATCTGGAGTGCGATCACTCACTACGATCAAGGAGTGCGATCATAGGCTACGATCACTCGTTGCGATCACTGACTACGATCCAACGTTACGATCTGAGTACGATCTAGTGACTACGATCCACAAGTACGATCAAGGACTGCGATCTAACAGTACGATCTAAGAGTACGATCAAGGACTACGATCTGAGTACGATCTAAGAGTACGATCATGGACTACGATCTGAGTACGATCTAAGAGTGCGATGGGTATTGCGATGGACATCATAATTTTGTTTGAGTACTTATTAGACTTAGCCACTATCAAGTAAATTCAAATTTTTTCCCTACTAGCTTTTGGATATTTCTAACTCAATTTCAAAATTTGGCAATTCAAAATTTTTCGGCTTACTGTTTTGTCGGACTGAGGAATTTATTTTCGGACTAAAGATTGTCGGAACTCTATGAAATTTCAACCACACCTCATCACAACAAATCCACTAAGATCTGTAATTCTTTCACAAGTATTCACCATGTCTAACAACAACATCAACATTGAAACTGCTAATCAAATTCGTTTGGAACAAGGTGGCAACGGTAATCCACCTGTGCTCACTGCCGGTTGTTACGTTCAATGGAGATCTCGTTTTCTCATATTTCTCGACTGAAAAGAAAACCGAACTTCTCTTCATCACTGCCTTGAGAATCCACCTCTAGTTTTTGAATTCAGACCAATTACCACACAGGCAGAGGATGGTACTTCATCAACTATACGAGCTATAGAGGATTTTGACACATGTTCTGCTGAGAAAAAGAAACTCCTCCAAGCTGAAGCTGATGCTGTAAACTTCATACTCACTGGAACTTATAACGATATCTATTCCACAGTTGATGCATGTCCTAATGCTATGGAAATGTGGAATGCAATTCATCGATTGAAGCAAGGTGAGTCGATCAATTTTCAAGATCTCGAGACTAATCTACTTTGGGAGTTTGGAAAATTCACATCTGAAGATGGTGAATCCATTGACTCATATTACTCGAGATTCTACAAAATGATGAATGAGCTTGTCAGAAATCAGTGCACCATCTCCAATCATCATGCCAATGTTCAGTTTCTACTTCAACTCAAATCGGAATGGCAAAGGTTTGTGACCTTGGTTAAACAAAGGGAAGATATCAAGACCATCTCCTATCACAAACTTTATGATATCTTGAAACAACATCAGAATGAAGTGAATGAACTAAGGGCTGAAAAGGCAGAACGGTCTGCAAATTCTATTGCTTTTGTGGTTGCTACTTCAACGAAACCCGTTCCCCGCAAACAAGCACCTAATCATTCCTCAAAGTCATCAAGCTCATCCACCAAACCTCTAGCTATTGCTAAACACAAAGCAAAAGCAATTTTTCCCACTCCACCTCCAAAGTATGACACCGAATCAGATGGAGACAGTGATGATAAACAAACTTCAAGGGACAAGAAGATTGAGGAACTCATGTCTTTACTCACCACAACTTATAAGAAGATCTACAAACCTACCAACAACAACCTCAGATCATCATCCAATGCTAGATATAAGGAAGTTGATCATGCACCTAGGTATGATCGTCATGCTAGGTATGATAATCAGAGGTTGCTGAATCAAGTTAGGGCTAGAGATACTGTAGGCACTCCGGTTGTGCAGAAGACTGGGATTCAATGCTTCAACTGCAAGGGATTTGGGCACATGGCTAGGGAATGCAAGAAGCCAAAACGGGTTAAGGATTCGGGATATCACAAGGAAAAGATGCTGCCGTGTAAGAAAGAAGAAGCAGGAATTCCACTCACAAGAGATGAAGTTGACTGGCGTGATGACACTGATGATGAAGCTGATGATCAAGAGTTGGAGGCACATTATGTGTACATGGCAAAGATTCAAGAAGTGATCCCAGACTCTGATGATACTTCTGGACCCATCTATGATTCTGAGCCACTTGAAAAGGTACCATCACATGATAACTATAATGTGTTTGCTAATGAACGACGTCATCCTGAGCAACCCGAAAGCATCAATGACACATATGTAATGGACACGGAGGATAACAATATCTCTACGGATTCACAGCATATGTGTAATGATGACGAAAAAGCTGTTCAGGATACTGACTCGGACGAGGACCGTGATTTGCTTGCGTCTATTATTGATTCTTAAAAACATGAAATTGAGGAAAACAAAGAGGCTAATTAATAAGTGTGAAAACACTTATCCTTTTACCACTTATTTCCAATAATAACAAGACCAAAACGTATATTTTATGTCGTAAAAGTCGGAATTATGCGTGGTTTGTGTTTTTATTGTGTTTTAGGACCTAAAGCTGAAAAAGGAAGAAAACACGGGCTTTCACGGGCTTTTATCGAAGAAAACGAGAAAAGACGAAGTCAAGAAATCAAGAGTGCTTAAAGAACGAATGTCCAAGACCTATTCTGAAGATTTATCGAAGAAAAAGTCTAAAGACGGAAGTTTAATTAAGTCAAAGAACTTAAGTCTAAATTAAAGAAGAAGATTATTAAGACAAGTTCAAATCCCGAGACGACGTCGAGAAAAGACAAAGAATTAAATCGAGTCGAGAAGAAAAGAAAGAAGGAAGCACCACACATGCACTTCCCACTTCCCTATAAATACCCTCCTAATCACATTAGGAGGTAGTTAGCTAGTTTTATTTTTAAGTTTTCTTTCTAGTTTTTAGGGAGAGAAAGTTCTAAACTTTCTCTCACTAAGTTTTTCATATTTCCTTTTTTTAAGCTTTCATTAATCTTTGTATTTGAGTTTCTTTAATCAAAAGTTTAAGTTTAAGCTTTGTGTTCTCTAATCTCCTTCTACATTTCTTGGTTTACTTCATCTTTGATCCGAATTGCATACTTCATTCGTATGATTTGATGATTTCGTGATTAAAGAGTAAATCTTCTTCGTTTACATATAAGCTCTTACATGTATAAGCTATAAGCTCTCTATGGTCATTGGCTTATTTCAAGGTTTAGCTTATTGATTTTCAGATTTCTCAAAGGATTTAGTCACTTTAAATTTCCTTTCATAAAGTTTATGATCTTTTATGTTTTACAAGTTATCAAATTTAAGCTTTTTGAAGTGTTTAAGTCTTGGATAAAATAGCTTATTGATTGTGCTTATTGAGTTTTAAGGTTGCCACCAATTTCGGATTAACATTGCTTCCATCGCAATCTTGGGGATTCTACACATTCCGACGGATTGCTCGTTTTGATCGCAATCACCCTTAAGGGTTTTACTTTGCGATCGGTTGGTCATTTCCCCCTTATTTCGATCTGGATTGCGATCGCTCATTGCGATCGCACATTCCGACGGGACTAAGGTCCTTGTTAAGACGAAACTCTGCCCAAATTTACTTTACAACATTCCGACAGTGGTACATTTTGACAGAAGTGTTTACAACTTTCCGATCTGAAACTTTGCGATCTAAAACATTCCGATTGTGATCATTCCGATAAGCATCATTCCGACAGAATTGCATTTTACATTCCGATGGGTATTCAGATTGGTATTCCGATGGACCTGTGCATGGATTATTCCGATGGTCTGTTTTAACTATATTCCGATGGTTTTAGCTTTGGTGCATTCCGATAGAAATGAATTGCATTATTCCGATAGAAATGAATTGCATTATTCTGATAGAACATGTTTTAAGTTTTAAAGTTTTACATAAAGTCTTTTTCTAAATAGCTTTTAGTTTAATTCTTAAACGCTTTAATTTTAATCAACGACATTTTCATACTTGCTTTTATTTAAAATTAGATAAACAAAACCAAACCACTCTCTTGTTCACCAAAAGACGATTGAGTCGCACTTTAGACTGGAAATCAATTCGAAAAGATCGGTTTAACGAACTTTCATACGAGCTTAAAAACCTTGTATTAAATGGCGCCGCTTCCGGCTCTTTTCATTAGGATTAACGGTTTCTAGTGAGAGACGCATTGAATTTTGGGATCCGTTCTTTGAACGTTATTTTCCTTGCTTTAAAATTTTTTCAAAAACCCTAAAAAATATAAAATTCTTCAAAAATACAAAAACATTGAAAAATCATAAAAAGCAATTCTTTTCCTAAGGTTTTGCACCAAAAAGATTATATAGATATTCTCTCTGTGTATATTTTTCTTCTGCATGTGTATGCGTACTAGATCTTCAAATTATTCTAAGCCCGAGACTCGTGAAGATTTAGATATGGCTGGTGTTCATAGCAACAATAATAACCCACCTCTACCCAATTTGAATAACAATAACAACAACAACAATGTCCCCTACCTGATTTACGAACAATGGAGGAATTGTGTCAACCCACCATGAACAGACGCGGAGGCCCGATTGCGCTGATGCACATCACGGCTCAGGAGTTTTCTTTGAAGCATCACATGATCCAACAAGTGCAAACTAACCCATTTCGCGGAATTCCGGATGATGATGCCAACAAACACCTCGACAGATTCATTACCATCACCCAAAGCATGAAGTCCCCCGGTGTTTCTATGGATGACCTTCGCCTTCAATTATTTCCCCACTCGCTTTCTCACCATGCCGAAAAATGGTTTGACCGTCTCCCAAAGAATTCTATTCATACTTGGAATGACATGACTCAACGCTTTTTGTCGCGCTACTTCCCACCATCCATGGTCACAAGCCTTCGTAACCAAATTAGTGGATTCATGCAAGACAATGATGAATCGCTCTTTGATGCTTGGGAATGATACAATGATTTGATCGACCGTTGTCCGAACCATAACATGCTCCCCGTCACTCTCATTGATACTTTCTACAATGGTCTCACTTTTCGTGATCGTGACACGATCAACGCCGCCGCCGGTGGTACTTTTATGAAAAGGAGACCGGAGGAGTGTAGAGAGTTGATTGAAAACATGACTACTCACCACAAGAATTGGGATTCATCCGCATCCTCAAGATCTAACCCGAGAGTCAATGTTTCTTCTACTACTTCCAATCCCGAGATGACCGAAATTACCCGACAACTCGCAGAGATGAACAAGAATTTCATGACCATGGCCACAAACCACTTTCAACAAGCTAAAGCCGTTTGTATTTCTTGTGACACATGTGGTGGTCCTCATTCTTACAATGATTGTGCTTCTACTCAAGGCAATCTTTCTGAAAACGTTAACGCGGCATACGGTACTTATCCCACGGGAAGCTATCAAGCTCGTCCTCAAGGAGACCGTAACTTGCTAAGTTATCGTTCAAACAAATATCTTGCTCCACCCGGTTTTCCTCCTCCGAACCAAAACCAACAACAAAGCTATAACCGAAACAACCAATCCCAACCTCGTGCTAACAATCAATATCAATCCCAAAGAAACCCATACCCACCTCAAGGAAATTCTCAAGCTTACCAAGCTCCACCTCTCAATCAATCGATGGTATTGAATCAAGACGTCGAGACGTTCATGAAGACTAATAGAGAGATGGTGACGAATCTTCAGAGTCAATTCGCCAACTTGAAGAATGACATGGCAAAATAAGGGTGCGATATTTGAGCCGAGCTAAGGAATGACATGGTGAAACAGAGCAACGATATTCGTGCCGACATGCGAGACTCTTTCAGCACCCAAGCGGATAATTTACGTGATATGTTAGGTTCGCTCTTCCAAGGTAATCAACCCTCTTCTTCGGGTACTCTTCCGAGTAACACCGTTGCGAATCCAAGAGGGGAGATGAAAGCATTCACTACTCGTAGTGGAAAAGGTTATACAGAACCCGAGCTTCCTACACCTCCACCCGTGATTGTGAACAAGGAAAAAGAGCAACTTTCCCCACCTCCTTTGCCTACTACCCCCATTCCCCCACCACCCGTGGTTGTGAGTGATCCTACTCCCCTAAAGCCTTCCTCTTCATCCGATATACCTTATCCTTCAAGGTTGAGGAAAGAGAAGCAAAAGAGCAAGGATGATATTCAGGTTTCAAACTTTCTTAAAATGTTTAAACAATTGAATTTTAACATCTCGTTTGCTGAGGCTCTCGCTCACATGCCCAAATACGCGAAGATGTTTAAAGATCTTCTTAGTGACAAGGAGAAGCTTCTTGACATTGCTCAGACCCAACTTAATGAGAATTGCTCTGCCGTTCTCTTAAGGAAATTGCCCACCAAACTTGGTGATCCGGGTCGCTTCTTAATTCCTTGCAACTTCCCGGGAGTAGAGAATTGCATGGCCCTAGCCGATCTAGGTTCCAGTATAAACTTAATACCTTTAAGTGTTTGGAAGCAATTATCTCTCCCCGAGATAGTCCCCACCAAAATGACTTTGGAATTAGCTAACCGTACGGTTGCTTATCCAGTGGGGATAGCCGAAGACGTCTTTGTTGCCGTTGACAAATTCACCTTCCCGGCGGATTTTGTTGTCGTTGAATACGAGATGGATCCTCGTGTTCCATTAATCGTTGGACGTCCCTTCTTGAGGACCGGTCGCACTCTCATTGACGTAGCCGCAGGCGAAATAATCATGAGAGTTGGTGACGATAAAATTGTCTTCAACATGGGTAAGATTTCTAAGCAACCTTATTCATATGAGAGTGTTAATGCTATTGATGTTATCGATGAGGCTTGTGAAGAACACTTTCATGATGCTTGAAAAAGTACTCTCTCTTCTCTACCCAATGTTGAGACCGTTTCCTCAATTGCTCCGGCATTGACTCCTTTTGGAGAAAGTGACTTGGATGATTTTGAAGCTAGCTTGGGTCCACTCGATCTTAAGTATGATGATTCTTCCACCGATTGGGATGAAGACATTCGTACTATTGAGAAACTTCTCAATGAAGACCCGTTTTCTCTTCCTTCTCCTAAAGAGGTGACTAATGATGATCCATCGTTAGTTACACCATCTATTGAGGATCCTCCTACTCTTGAGCTTAAGGACCTACCCCCTCATCTCGAGTATGTTTTACTTGAAGACAACAAGAAGTTACCGGTCATCATCGCAAAGGACCTGAAAGAAGAAGAAAAATCCCGACTTATCGCCGTGTTGAAGAAACATAAAAGAGCTATCGCTTGGAAAATCTCCGACATTCGCAGAATTGATCCTCACTTTTGCACACATAAAATTCTCATGGAGGACGACATTAAGCCCACAATTCAAAGCCAACGAAGGGTGAATCCTAAAATCCATGACGTCATCAAAAAAGAGGTTATCAAACTTCTTGATACAGGTATGATTTACCCTATTTCGGATTCACCATGGGTTAGTCCAGTCCATTGTGTGCCTAAGAAAGGCGGAATTACCGTTGTGCCCAATCAAAACAACGAGTTGATTCCTACACGTCTCGTTACTGGGTGGAGAGTTTGTATAGACTATCGCAAACTCAATGATGCCACGCGAATGGATCATTTCCCTCTTCCTTTTATGGACCAAATGCTTGAACGTTTAGCGGGTAATGAATATTACTGTTTTCTTGATGGTTTCTCGAGTTATTTCCAAATACCCATCGATCCCCAAGATCAATAGAAGATAACATTCACTTGTCCCTATGGCACCTTTGCTTACAAAAGGATGCCTTTTGGCTTATGCAATGCCCCCGGGACTTTCCAAAGGTGCATGTTGGCCATCTTCCATGACATGGTTGAGCAAACCATGGAAGTCTTCATGGATGATATCTCGGTCTTTGGGGATTCCTTCTCTTCTTGCCTTTCTAATTTGGAACTTATGCTTAAGCGGTGCGAAGACACTCGCCTTGTTCTGAATTGGGAAAAATGCCATTTTATGGTAAAAGAAGGCATTGTACTAGGACACAAAATCTCTAAAGCCGGTCTTGAAGCGACCGTGCTAAAGTTGATGTCATAGCCAAATTACCTTCGCATTCAACCGTGAAGGGTGTGAGAAGTTTTCTGGGTCATGCGGGCTTCTATCGTCAATTCATTCAGGATTTCTCTAAAATGGCTCGCCCGATGACCCACCTCTTGGAAAAAGATACTCCTTTTTTATTTTCTAAAAAGTGTATCGAAGCCTTCAATCTTCGTAAGGATAAGCTAACTAAGGCACCGGTCTTGGTTACCCCTAATTGGGAGCTGCCTTTTGAGTTGATGTGCGATGCTAGCGACTTTGCTATTGGAGCGGTTTTGGGTCAAAGAGTGAATAAACACTTCCAACCAATCCACTATGCTAGCAAAACAATGACGGGGGCTCAATTGCATTATACGACAACCGAAAAAGAGCTTTTAGTTGTTATCTATGCTTTTGAAAAATTTCGCCCCTATCTTGTTTTATCCACCACCATCGTATACACGGACCATTCCGCGTTGAAGTACTTGATGACTAAGCACGACTCTAAGCCAAGACTTCTTCGCTGGGTTTTACTCCTTCAAGAATTCAACATTGAAATTCGTGACAAGAAGGGTGCCGAAAACCTAGCCGTGGATCATCTTAGTAGACTTGAGGATCCATATCAAGGGGATCATCCGAACAAAGAGATCAATGACTCTTTTCCCCTTGTGACCTTAATGTCTATTAATCTCAATCTGGATGACACCCCGTGGTTTTCCGACATTGCAAACTACTTAGCGGGTGGTGTTCTCATCAAAGGGTTAACATCCTAACAAAAGAAGAAGTTCTTGAATGATGTTAAGACTTACTTTTGGGATGACCCTTTTCTATTCAAACAATGTGCTGATCTGATCATTCGTCGATGTGTTGATGGACCGGCAGCTTTGCAAATCCTTGATGCTTGCCATAAAGGACCCACTGGTGGTCACTTTGGTCCCAACTACACCGCTAAGAAAGTGTTTGACTCTGGATTCTATTGGCCCACCATTTATCGTGACGCTCACGAAATGGTTAAGCATTGTGATGCTTGCCAACGCCAAGGCAAGATCACACATAAAGATGAGATGCCTCAAAATTTCATACAAGAATGTGAAATTTTTGACGTATGGGGCATCGACTTTATGGGGCCATTTCCATCCTCCAAAGGGAACAAGTACATCCTCGTAGCCGTTGACTACGTTTCTAAATGGGTTGAAGCTAAGGCACTCCCAACGAACGATGTGAGGGTGGTTGTGAAGTTTTTGAAGCAGCTGTTTGCTCAATTCGGTGTTCCTCGTGCTATAATCAGTGACCGCGGGACTCATTTTTGCAATGATCAATTTGCAAGAGTCATGGCTAAGTATGGTGTCAATCACCGTCTTTCCACCGCCTATCATCCCCAAACCAATGGGCAAGCCGAGATTTCCAACCGTGGATTGAAGCAAATTCTGGAACGTACTGTGGGAGAGCATCGTGCCGCGTGGGCCGATAAATTAGATGATGCTCTGTGGGCTTTCCGTACAGCTTATAAGACCCCGATTGGTTGTACACCGTATCGTCTTGTGTACGGGAAAGAATGCCACCTCCCCATCGAGCTGGAACATAAGGCGTACTGGGCCTTGAAGTGGGCTAACTTCGACATCAACAAAGCCGGTGATCTTCGCAAGATTCAACTCAACGAGCTCAACGAAATGAGGAATGAAGCTTACGAGAACTCACTGATCTACAAGGAGAAGACCAAGATCATTCATGACGCAAGGATTAAGAACCGAGAGTTCCACGTTGGTGATCAAGTCTTACTTTTTAACTCTCGGTTGAAGATCTTCTCTGGCAAGTTGAAGAGCCGCTGGTCTGGTCCATTCACCGTCACCAAAGTCGTTCCATATGGCACCATTGAGCTTTCTCAGCCAAATGGGCCCAATTTCAAGGTGAATGGCCAGCGTTTGAAGCTGTACTTTGGTGAGGACATCTCTCATGAGATGATTCCATCCCTCACCACGTTCCCCATGAACTAAATTTGGGTCGAGTCAGGCTCGTGACTCGGTGAACAAAAACAAGCGCTTCTCGGGAGGCAACCAGTGATCTATCCTTTACTGCTTTCATAATAAGTGTAGGGGGCCCCGTATGTGTTTGTTGTCTTGTTTCTTGTGCTGTGCAAGGATTAAAGCTTCAAAGATCCACTCTTGATGACTTTTGACGAACCGTGATCCCGTGTTCCCATCTTCCCGGTTTTATCCTAAACTCTTGTGATTCAATATTTCATATTTTATATGTTCACATTGAGTTCACTATAGTTGTCCTTTCCTTAGCAAGATTTTAAACAAAGTGCACAGTGTCCTAAGTGTAGGGGAGTTTACTCCCACATGCTTAAACATTGAGGACAATGTTTATATCAAGTGTAGGGGGACTTCTATCGAAGTAAGTGGTCTTTTCCATGAATTTGCCCTTATTTTAACCGGAAGATTTGATTTTTCGACATTTTTCAAAAATTTTAATCTATTTTGGCCTAGTTGTATAGTTGTATTTTCCTTTATTATGGTTATTTTCTTTCCTTGCTAAAATAAAGTGGTTTTTAAAATTTTCAAAGTCCTGAATATTTTGACTCAACCCGAGTTTACTTATCTAAGTTTACTCTAGCTAGTATCCTTACGTGTTTAAGTCAAGTTTTGCTAGGCTTTTATATAGGGAGCTTTAAAACGCGAAAGTCTTAACTCTCACGGGTTAAGAACAAGAACTTTTCACAAGCTCCTATAATTGATCCAAGAGAGTTGTCTATCAAGGGAACTTTAAAATGCGATTTCTAAAACTTGAAAAAGTCTAAGAATTTGCAAGATCCTATAGATGACTCGAAAACCCAAAACTTTGATTTAATAGGCTAAGCATCCACGAGTCTCATTCCTTGAGATTTTAAACTATGGAGGACGAGAGATGACAGAGTCAGTTATAAGTTTGGTATTCTTTCATGAATTTATGTGAGTTAATTATGAGCCTATTCTCCCATCACTTGTTAATAAATTTATCTGCAATAAATAAGGTTGTATGATTTGAAAAGTTACTTAGCTTCTAGCCCAAGATCGTTTAAAAGTTGCTCGGTATTAATTAGAGTTCATAGCCAAGGCATAACTTATTGATGTGGGATGCGAAGATTGGCGAGTCCGAAAAGGCCCTAACAAGGCATGAGGGCTACATTTTGTTGCTAAAGATCCAAGTGATGTGAAGAATCATTTATCGAAAATCAATATGAAGGATCGAGACACACGACGAAAAGCAAATACTCCCCAAAAGATCATGGATAAGTCTATCCAAAAAGGCCCTAACAAGGTATGAGGGTAAATAGATCCAAGTCCTAAAAGGAGGCGGATCGTTGTATATCAAAGTCCAAAATAAAAATTGGAGAAAAATGAAGAAGTCGTGGTCCAAATATGAAGAATCTCTCAAAACTTCAAGTGAAGAAATTCCTATTATGAAGAGAAGACCATAATTTCAAGAACGTCTCTCAAGATTCGAAGTATGAAGTCGTTGCCAAATATCGGTCCGAGAAAGGTCTCAAATCGTGAAGCAAGTTATAACAAGATATGAACTTTATGAGGTCCCGAGAAGCAGTTTTAAAAGATTTTGTCCTTTAGCTAACTATTGATTAAATCGTTCACTTTATTTTTGGCCTAAATAACTATCGAAATAAGTCAAACAATGCATCCTCGTGATCATTCAAGACAAAGATAAAATATAAGAGATACACCTAGGAATAAGGGAGTCTAAGTGAATAATTGGCCCACATGAATTCCTGTTAGTTTGCTAACTTATAATAACAATGATCTCGTTTTTAAGCTTGGTATGGGGAACGTGAAACTTGAGGATGGTAAACGTTCATGGCAGCCAACACCCAATGTAAGTCTTTGATTTCTTTACTTATTTTCTATCTTCTTATTTTCCTTAAATGTAAGTCTTTATGATGGAAAATGTAAACCGTGCTTTAAAGTTAATGCATTGCATGAGGACATTGCAATGGTCAAGTGTAGGGGATTTAATAAGTGTGAAAACACTTATCCTTTTACCACTTATTTCCAATAATAACAAGACCAAAACGTATATTTTATGTCGTAAAAGTCGGAATTATGCGTGGTTTGTGTTTTTATTGTGTTTTAGGACCTAAAGCTGAAAAAGGAAGAAAACACGGGCTTTCACAGGCTTTTATCGAAGAAAACGAGAAAAGACGAAGTCAAGAAATCACGGGTGCTTAAAGAACGAATGTCCAAGACCTATTCTGAAGATTTATCAAAGAAAAAGTCTAAAGACGGAAGTTTAATTATGGCAAAGAACTTAAGTCTAAATTAAAGAAGAAGATTATTAAGACAAGTTCAAATCCCGAGACGACGTCGAGAAAAGACAAAGAATTAAATCGAGTCGAGAAGAAAAGAAAGAAGGAAGCACCACACAAGCACTTCCCACTTCCCTATAAATACCCTCCTAATCACATTAGGAGGTAGTTAGCTAGTTTTATTTTTAAGTTTTCTTTCTAGTTTTTAGGGAGAGAAAGTTCTAAACTTTCTCTCACTAAGTTTTTCATCTTTCCTTTTTTTTAAGCTTTCATTAATCTTTGTATTTGAGTTTCTTTAATCAAAAGTTTAAGTTTAAGCTTTGTGTTCTCTAATCTCCTTCTACATTTCTTGGTTTACTTCATCTTTGATCCGAATTGCATACTTCATTCGTATGATTTGATGATTTTGTGATTAAAGAGTTAATCTTCTTCGTTTACATATAAGCTCTTACATGTATAAGCTATAAGCTCTCTATGCTCATTGGCTTATTTCAAGGTTTAGCTTATTGATTTTCGGATTTCTCAAAGGATTTAGTCACTTTAAAGTTCCTTTCATAAAGTTTATGATCTTTTATGTTTTACAAGTTATCAAATTTAAGCTTTTTGAAGTGTTTAAGTCTCGGATAAAATAGCTTATTGATTGTGCTTATTGAGTTTTAAGGTTGCCACCAATTTCGGATTAACATTGCTTCCATCGCAATCTTGGGGATTCTACACATTCCGACGGATTACTCGTTTTGATCGCAATCACCCTTAAGGGTTTTACTTTGCCATCGGTTGGTCATTTCCCCCTTATTCCGATCTGGATTGCGATCGCTCATTGCGATCGCACATTCCGACGGGACTAAGGTCCTTGTTAAGACGAAACTCTGCCTGAATTTACTTTACAACATTCCGACAGTGGTACATTCCGACAAAAGTGTTTACAACTTTCCGATCTGAAACTTTGCGATCTAAAACATTCCGATTGTGATCATTCCGATAAGCATCATTCCGACAGAATTGCATTTTACATTCCGATGGGTATTCAGATTGGTATTCCGATGGACCTGTGCATGGATTATTCCGATGGTCTGTTTTAACTATATTCCGATGGTTTTAGCTTTGGTGCATTCCGATAGAAATGAATTGCATTATTCCGATAGAAATGAATTGCATTATTTCGATAGAACATGTTTTAAGTTTTAAAGTTTTACATAAAGTCTTTTTCTAAATAGCTTTTAGTTTAATTCTTAAACGTTTTAATTTTACTCAACGACATTTTCATACTTGCTTTTAGTTAAAATTAGATAAAAAAACCAAACCATTCTCTTGTTCACCAAAAGACGATTGAGTCGCACTTTAGACTGGAAATCAATTCGAAAAGATCGGTTCAACGAACTTTCATACTAGCTTAAAAACCTTGTATTACTAATAAACGTTTGAAGCAAGCAAACACATCCTTAGCCGAGGAGATAGACAGGCTTAAAGAGTGTGATTATATAAAAGAAGCTGATCGACGGGTTGCGATAGCTAATGGTTTGGTATATGAACGTAAGGTGCTCAATGAACAATATTGTTCAGAAGTAACACACGAAATTCATATGTCAAAACAAAAGATATTGGACCTTGAAGAACAACTGTTGCTACATAAACTCCAAATTACTGAATTAGAGTCGGTTAACAAAGAACAAACTGAGCTTTATAAAACTCGTGAAGAAAAGGATATTGAAAAAATTCTTGCTTTGGAAAAGAGAGTCGACACGTTAAACAACATTGTTTACAAAACGGGTCAGTCTATTCAAACTATGAATATGCTCAATAGAAATATGAAAACGAGTTTTGTCAAGCCTGCATATCTCAAGAAAGTTCAAAGTACCAAGCCTGCTCTTTATGATATCGGTTGTTATGTTGATAATCTTGCTCTTATGCTTTCCCCTGACTTCGACGAAATCATTCGTCAACAAGAAGAAAGTCGATCAAACTTAAGTGATTTAATAAATCTTTCTGATTCTGATAATTATATTAAGTTTGTTCCTCAAAAATAACTTTCCAAAGAACAAAAGATGTACAATAGTGTTCCACCACCAAGTGATGAACCCCAAAAGAAAGTTTCTTAAAAAAGGAGTTTCAAAAGCAATCAATTTGGTTAGAAAAACAAATTTCGGATGAAAAACGTAAATGGGATGAGAAAAGCAAAAGTGTTCAGTAATTTGAGTTTATAAAACAAGGGGTTTTAAATTTGTACAAAGGTGTCGTCGACTATGAAAAAGTTTTTACGGATACCATTTGGAATATTAAACCTAACCCACAAGTAGAAGTCGTCATTCAACAATGCATTATTCCAACAATTGATGATCTTTCAAAAAATGTGGAAATGTTTTATAATGCTCTCACTAAGGAAATGTTAACTGATTTAAGCTATGTCAAATCTCTTGAAGATGAAGTTGACTTTCTTCAAATTAAATTAAAGACACAAGAACACCAACTTTCTAACGAAATTGATCGACTTTCTAAGGAATACTTTTATACTGACCATATGAATGCTATTCTTGGTGTGTATACCGATCTTGATCAATATTGTCATGTAGCATGTCTAGTGTCATAATCGGACGAGAAATGTCACAATCTTGAAGTAGAGCTTTCAAAACAAATTCAGTCATATAACAAACTTTCGAAAAGTTTTTCTCAACTTGAGAAACACTCCATTTCTCTTGAACTTGCTTTACAAAAAGGTGAAAAATCTCATAATCATAAAAAGTGTCAAGAAATGTCAGCTTCTTCGTTTCGTCTACTAAATGAAAAAAGATTTCGAAATAAATGATTCGAAAACTCAGCTAAAAGAAAGGGACATAGCCATAAGTGAGTTACAGAAACTCATTGAGAAAATGAAAGGAAAGTCTGCTTTGGGTAAACCATCCGCCGTTCGTCAACCGAATGCGGTTAAATGCCCCAAATCATCTATTTTGGGACAATCCCCACAGACTTCGCCTAAGATAGGAAATGATAAGAGTAGCAATGTGATAGCACCTGGAATGTATAAGATGAACACTAAGCCCACTCAAACTGGAACATCGCAGTTACCTGAGAATATTAGGAAAACTAATCAACGTGTGTCTTCTTCTACAGGAGTAATCCCCACTACTAGCGTTAGCGGACCACAGATTAAGAGCAATAGAATGCAAGATAAGGTCATGCCTAACAATAGTCAAGGAAAGAAGTTGGAAGTAGAAGACCACCGTAGGAATTTTAAGTTTTCTAAGAATAAAACGTTTGTAAGTGCATGTAATGACAGTTTAAATGCTAAGACCTCGAATGTTGAATTTGTTTGTGTTGAATGGGGAAAATGTGTTCGTACTTTCAATCATGATGTTTGTGCTCTTATTCATAATGGCGTGAATACTAGAACTAGGAAGCCTATTCGTGTGCCCACTAGTACTAGTGAACCCACAAGAACTTTGAACCAATCCACTGATCAACCACTTAAGAAACTAAGTGCGTTAGAATCCACTACTCTACGTAAACAAAGCATGTTAAATAAGCTTTATAAGAACATGATTAGGACATGTACACGGGGGTATTCAAGATTTACACCACCCGGTTACAAAAGGGTACCTAAAACAACCCCTATTCTAATTGGGTCTATGAATGTTAGCTTGCCTTTAGAATCTAGGTCCACTACTATTTTGGAACCCGTTTCTATCAAGGGCTCCCATTTGTCAAATGCTACATTGTCTTCTAATTCTTCTGCAGCTCGTCGAAATCATCCTACTCATAATGGACTCCGGGTGCACAAAGCACATGACGGGAAATCTTAAGCTTCTCATTAACTTCGTGGAGAAGTTTCTGGGTACGGTGCGGTTTGGAAATGATCAGTTTGCACCCATACTTGGATATGGCGATTTGGTTCAAGGAAATCTCACTATCAAACAGGTTTATTACGTCGAGGGACTGAATCACAATTTATTCTCGGTTGGTCAATTTTGTGATGCGGATTTGGAAGTGGCTTTTCGGAAATCTACTTGCTATGTTAGAGACTACGCAGGGAATGACCTTCTTACAGGTTCTCGTGGCTCTGATCTCTACACAGTAACTCTTCAAGACACATCTTCAACAAATCCAATTTGCTTAATGGCTAAAGATTCTTCATCTCAAGCATGGTTATGGCATCAACGATTGTCACATCTCAACTTTGACACCATCAACTTGCTTTCGAAAAATGATATTGTGACCGGTCTCCCAAAGTTAAAATTCATCAAAGACCATCTTTGTTCTTCTTGTGAGTTGGGGAAAGCAAAATGGAAGTCTTTCAAATCAAAGACTACCCCAAGCTCAAAAGGACGATTGGAACTTCTACACATGGATTTATGTGGTCCCATGCGTGTAGAGAGTATTAACGGGAAAAAGTATATTCTCGTGATTGTTGATGATTACTCTAGATACACATGGACTTTCTTCTTAAGGTCCAAAGATGAAACACCAGAGGTTCTCAAAAACTTTCTCAAGATGATACAACGCAATCTTCAAGCTCAAGTCTTAACCGTAAGAACGGATAGGGGTACTGAATTTTTGAACAAGAACTTGCAATCTTACTTTCAAGAAGAAGGCATCGAACATCAAAAGTCCTTTGCTCGAACTCCTAAACAAAACGGCGTTGTCGAAAGACGGAACCGTACTTTGGTTGAGGCTGCTCGAACAATGCTTTCTGCTTCAAAATTACCGCTATTCTTCTGGGCTGAAGCAATTGCAACTGCATGTTATACTCAGAATCGTTCTCTCGTCATCCCTAGACATGAAAAGACACCTTACCACCTCATCAATGGCAGGAAACCTACTGTCAAATTCTTTCACGTATTTGGATCTTTATGCTACATCCTTAAAGACGGTGAGAATCTCGACAAGATGAAAGAAAAAGGTGATGCGTGTATTTTTGTGGGGTATGCTACATTGTCGAAAGGATATCGAGTCTATAACAAGAGAACAAAGATTATTGTCGAAACAATTCATGTGAACTTTGACGAATTGCCACAAATGGTACTTGATCACAATAGCTCAAGTTTCGTACCTCAATGTCCAGCGATGGCAACTACACAAAACAGTGTACGTCCTGTGCAAGAATGTCAAGAAATTACTCCTACAACAGACTCGACGGATACAACACAAATGAATGAGTTGGTTGATTTATATGATCCAATTTTTGAAGAATATTACTATGGAAACAATCAAGTTGTGTCAAAGCCTTCCGCTGTCATTAATGCTGATGAACCCGAACCAAGTTCACAAGACACAACTGCCTCTACTTCAGCAACCGTTGCTCAAGAGAATATTCCATTGGATACTCAACAAACTCAAGAAATAGTCATACAACCAACATCACCAACCGTCAATGTTGAAGGAGGTAACAACAATCAAGCAGTCGATTCACAACCTGACGAAGAAGAATTTATCAATCCGTTCGGTACACCGGTACACGAAGTCGGAGAGTCTTCTACTCAACATGTTGATCCGTCGAACATGCATACATTCTACCAACGATATCCATCCACTCACCATTGGACTCGTGATCATCCATTGGAGCAAGTCATTGGAAATCCTTCACAACCGGTTCGAACACGCAGACAACTCGAAACCGATGGCGATGTGTGTATGTATGCACTAGCCGTGAGTTCAACTGTACCTACAAACATCAAACAAGCCATGACTGATCATGCGTGGATTGAATCAATGCAAGACGAAATTCATCAGTTTGTACGCCTAAATGTTTGGGAACTTGTTGATTGACCCTATGGAATGTCAATTTTATATTTCAAATGGATCTGGAAAAACAAACTGGATGAAGAACAAATCATCATCAAAAACAAATCTCGTCTTGTGGTTAAGGGATACCGTCAACAAGAAGGCATAGACTACGATGAATCATTCGCTCCAGTCGCTCGTTTGCAAGCAGTCAGGATATTCCTTGCTTATGCTGCACATAAGGGCTTCACGGTTTTTCAGATGGACGTTAAAACTGCTTTTCTCAATGGTCATTTGAAGGAAGAAGTGTATGTGAATCAGCCGGAAGGATTCATCGATGCTCAAGAGATACTTAAAAAGCATGGTAGGACCTCATGTGCTCGCGTTGGTACACCATTGTCGACCACATCCCTAGATGCTGACTTGTACTCCTATCCCGTAGACTAAACGCGATATTGTAGTATGATCGGGTTACTTATGTACCTTACAGCCAACAGGCCTGATATTCATCATGCCACATGCTATTGTGCAAGATATCAAGCCAGACCTACCCAAAAGCACCTCAAAGAGGTTAAACGGATCTTTCGGTACCTTAAGAATACCATTCACATGGGACTCTGGTATCCGAGGGAAACCGGTTTTCATCTAACAGCTTTTTCAGATTCTGATCACGCAGGTTGTCTTGATAGTCGAAAAAGCACTTCTGGTAGTATACAATTTCTAGGGGAAGACAAACTTGTGAGCTGGTCGTCAAAGAAGCAGGATTGCACTTCGCTCTCATCAGCTGAATCAGAATATGTGGCTCTATCCGCGTGTTGTGCTCAAGTCCTCTGGATGAGAACTCAACTCACGGATTATGGCTTCCACTTTGATAAAATACCTATGTATTGTGACTCAAAGTCGGCCATAGCTATTTCTTGCAATCCGGTTCAACACTCCCGTACCAAGCACATCGCAGTCAGATATCACTTCATCAAGGAACAAGCTGCTTGATTTTTCTCTAACAATGACTTCTAAGCACATCACAGCATAGGACTCGAACCTCAAATAAGGAAAGTTCATCATGGACGATAACTTATCCTTCTCAACGGGAAATTAATATTTCTCGGTCATGAGCTTCCTATAAAAACATTCAAAGTTTTTAAGTTCATGAAAAATGATTTCTAATTAAATGTCAGCTTAGACCTCGAACTTCAACTTAAGGAAAGTTTATCACGGATGATAACTTATCCTTCACATCGGGAAATTTGTTTTTCTCGGTCATGAGCTAGTCACAAAACAATCAAAGTTTTGAGCTCATGAAAAATGAACCTGAAAGGGAAGTGTACGTTTCAGTGCGCTTTCCCTAAGCAATAGAAGAGAAGTCTTCTATCCTGATTATTTTAAAACCGTTGAACACAATTTTTCAAGAATTTCTCGAAAAGGTTTTTCTAAATCTTTTAAAATTGTGTGTTCAACACTCCCTTCCTCATATGTGGTGTTTATATCTCTAAAATGTCATATGTTATTTTGATCAATTTTTGAGGGGGGGGGGGGGGGGAGTTTTAAAATCAAGCCTTTAATGTTGTTGGGTACATCTCTAAAATTTTCATATTTTATGTATCCAACACATTCTGAAAATGATATTAAATCTGTCATATATTATCGGTAAAGGCATCTCATCTCCGTACCTCAACATATTTTGTGGTGTCGTCTTTCTAAAATTTTGTCAAATTTTGTCTCAAGACACACATATATTGTTGAGGGGGAGCGACTCGACTGAAAATGTTCCATGATTCATGCGTGCACACATGTTTCTCTCCCGTCGATTTTTCGGAAAATGTCGTATTTTAATCAATTGGTATCTCTAATATTATATTTTTATATTAGAGATAGGGGGAGAAAATGTGATTAAAATGTAATATATCGCAACATGTGATCTTAAAGACTCAAGTGCAACTCTTTCCTTCACATGCCAAACTATTTCGTTTATCGATGCATGTGTGTAGGGGGAGCTTTTTGAAAATATAAAACTTTCAAAGTGTTAAAAGTTTTGATTTTATCAAGCACTTTGAATTGTTTTCAATGGTTTTATGGTTACGATCCTTACCCAAAACAACCTACTATCCAAGACGGAACGATGGAGTCAAAAGGTGGTTTAGGATAGGAAACTAAGTCCTATGATCCAACCAGAACCGGAGGGATCTACCCAAGGACATTCCATAGCTAGCAATAGTTGTCCTTAGGAAAGATGGAGTGCAATGAAGCTGAATGCGGACCAATTACTTAAGTTAGCACTAGAACAATCACAAAAAGGTGCTAATGAAGACGCATTGGTAAGCATTGAAGGAGTTGAATATTCTATGCAACTTAGGTAGAAACCGGGTTAACACATCTTTTGAAGACAAGTATCATGGACCCAGTGATGCGATGCACAACCCTTCCCCAGCCATTCGAGTTTCTCTTAAAAGAAACTTGTCTCATTGTCACGGAGATCAACACGTATCTATTTACTTTCTCACTCCGAGTCAGTTAATATTGAAAAGGTGGCAGTCTGCTCCAGCCTCTGAATACCAAAATGCACTTCTTGAGTCTAGAGCCAAACGAGATCTATCTATCATCTCATTAGGACACAATCGAGTCCTACGCATTATCCTTGTGATATTGCCAGAACATCTGAGTGATACGATTCACAATGAAGATGGAAATCCTGCTTGAGCTAGCATCAAACAAGCTCATGGTAAGTAACTTGTGCGATTCTACACGAATGAAACTTGTGAGAACTGGAAAGCAACTAAGTTTGGATTCTTAATTGATTCAAACTTGATTCCATGTTTCTTCGTAAAATCCATGTGATCTTGCCAGAACATTCAGAGTGACACTCATTTGTGTTCATAGTGACGAATGGAAATCCTTCCAGTGTAGGTAACTCGCAAGATTCTCTATGAATCAAGCTTGTGACAAACTGGAAAGCAACAATGGTGCGATTGTTTTAGAATCAAACTTGTTCCAGGAAATCTGAATTAACGACTCTAATCAGACGGATAATTTATCCTTATGATTCACTCTTTACGTTCGCAGTCTGCTTTGAGACGGTCGAGTAAAGAGAACTGGCTACTACCGCCGGGAAACCCTGTCAAGGAGGTTCTTAATCGAATCTACCTGATCACAGGTACGGTATTTAATACCGTTTAACGGTCTTCACCGACCGGAGGTAAAACGCTACCGAGTTAGGGTGAAATGTTCAAAGCCATTTCATCCGTGTCTGTATATGTTACTGTATATCAAGAAGGTGGCGTAGCTGTGTAACCAATGTCAATTCAGAAGTCACAAGAGCACAAGATGGCGATAATCAAGATACCTAAGAATGTAAGAATGTAATAGGTCATCTTAGTCACAAGGAGTACAGATGAAGATCTCAAGCACTCAAAGTCAAATGACAAAGGCTCAAGATAAAGATCACGAAAGCATGAAGGAACAAAGCCGTTACAAACAAGATCAAGACCAAGATACAAGACCAAAGCAGGAAGATCTCCTCTACAAGAATGTATTCACTCAATCATCTTATGCTTTTTAAGCTTTTTAAGATGACCGATACATTGGGGGAGATTGTTAGCCCTATATTTTATATAGTCGAACAAGAATGCAATAGGTCATCTTATTCGTTATTGGTCTTGTATAGTAATAGGTTAGTCGGGAAAAGCGGGCTTAGACTTTAAGCTAATATTGTCTTTGTTAGGGGCTATATGCCCAAGTGAATGCCAAGCCCGGCCCAAGATGAAGCCCACAAAGGCCTTAGAGCCGTGGCATATATAACCCTCTTCCACATGTGGAAGAGGGTGTTGGTTCATTTCAAAACACCTAGTTTTAGTGTAAACCTTCCACTTCTCTCTCTACTCTCTCTCTATTGTTCTACTATTTCTCTCTCTAAATCTTGTGTTATGGATTGAATGGGAACAACAGTTCATAAACACAATTTGGGTATTATTTGTTAAGTGAAAATTAAACCTCAATACCTTCCAGAAATATGATTAGGGACATCTTAATCATAAACCCACCCTTAAACCCCTTGCCACATTACCCCAAGGCTCACATGCTACACCCTTACTACACGTTTTTTGGGAAGAAGACAAACCATGCAGAGAATCAACCATCGACAATGTAGCTTCATTTCTAAGCTCATTGGGAGCCCTTTGATCACATTTTCACCACTGGCACACCAACAAAACGCCAAGCTTCTTCACATGTTAGCAAAAGTTCAAAATTACCAAGGGCATACTTGGAACTTCAGTAGCTAGGTGTATATAAGGCCAATAGATGAGTAGCTTAGTTCTTTTTCTCAGTTTTTCATTTGTCAAACCTAGAAAAGCCCTTTTCTGAATTTATGAAATTTTGGTATTGTATTATGATTTAAAATTGAGTTCCATTATCTTGTTATTCTGTTGAGTAGTTGTTTGTCACGTTTTTGTACTTAATCAAAACCTTGAACAAGTCCAAGAGTTCCTATAAGCCTGTGAGTCCCTTTGTTCTTGCTGAGGTCAAGAATTGGGCTTGTGCTTGGTGAGGATTGTTCATTGAGGTGTTTCTTTAAGTGACATAAGTCATAATTTGTTATTCCTATTCTAATCCATAACACAATATTTAGATGATATTATAGAGAGAGAAATAGATGAAGGTAGAGAGATAAAGTAGAAAGATTATAGAAGGTTAAACACTATTAGAGAGAGAAACAAAATGGTAACCAACACCCTCTTCCACACATGGAAGAGGGTATTTATATGCCACGGCCATAAGGCCTTAGTGGGCTTGTTCATGGGCCGGGCTTGGCTTTGCTTGGGCTTACGCCCCTAACTTATACAATATTAGCTTAAATACCAAGCCTGGTTTTCCCGACTAACCTATTACAATACAAGACCAATAACGACTAAGATGACCTATTACATTCTTGTTCGACTATATAAAATATAGGGCTAACAATCTCCCCCAATGTATGGGTCATCTTTAAATGCATAAGATGATTGAGTGAATACATCTTTGTGGAGGTGTTCTTCATTCTTTTGTCTTGTATCTTGGTCTTGATGTTGTTTGCAATGGCTTTGTTCCATCATGCTTTTGTGATCTATATCTTGAGCCTTTGTCATTTGACTTTGAGTGCTTGAGATCTTCATCTTGTGCTCCTTGTGACTAAGATGACCTATTACATTCTTACATTCTTAGGTATCTTTATTATCGCCATCTTGTGCTCTTGTGATTTCTGAATCGACATCGGTTAGTACAGAGCTACGCCACCTTCTTGATATACAGCAACATATATAGACATGGATAAAATGGCTTTAAACATTTCATCCTAACTCGGTAGCGTTTTACCTCTGGTCGGTGAACACCGTTAGACGGTATCAAATACCGTACCTGTGATCGGGTAGATTCAATTAAGAACCTCCTTGACAGGGTTTCCCGGTGGTAGTAGCCAGTTCTCTTTACTTGACTGTCTCAAAGCAGACTGCGAACGTAAAGAGTGAATCATAAGGATAAATTATCCGTCTGATTAGAGTCGTCAATTCAGAATTCCTAGAACAAGTTTGATTCTATAAGAATCGCACCATTGTTGCTTTCCAGTTTGTCACAAGCTCGATTCATAAAGAATCTTGCGAGTTACCTACCGCAGTGGTGTTTGAGGTTGACACTAGAAGTATTTTCATTCGTCACTATGAACTCTAATGAGTGTCACTCTGAATGTTCTGGCAAGATCACACGGATTTTGCAAAGAAACCTGGCATCAAGTTTGAATCAATTAAGAATCGAAACTTAGTTGTTTTCCAGTTCTCACAAGTTTGATTCGTGTAGAATCGCATAAGTTACCTACCATGAGCTTGTTTAATGCTGGCTCAAGCAGGATTTCCATCTTCATTGTGAATCGTATCACTCAGATGTTCTGGCAATATCACAAGGATAATGCGTAGGACTCGACTGTGTCCTAATGAGATGATAGATTGATCTCTTTTGGCTCTAGACTCAATAAGTGCATTTTGGTAATCGGAGGCTGGAGCAAACTGCCACCTTTTCAATATTAACTAACTCTGAGTGAGAAAGTCAATAGATACGTGTTGATCTCCGTGACAATGAGACAAGTTTCTTTTGAGAGATACTCGAATGGCTGTGGAAGGGTTGTGCATCGCATCACTGGGTCCATGACACTTGTCTTCAAAAGATGTGTTAACCCGGTTTCTGCCTAAGTTGCATAGAATATTCAACTCCTTCAATGCTTACCAATATGTCATCACTAGCACCTTGTTGTGATTGTTCCAGTGCTAACATAAGTAATTGGTCCGCATTCAGCTTCATTCAACTCCATCTTTCCTAAGGACAACTATTTCTAGCTATGGAATGTCCTTGGGTAGATCCCTCTAGTTCTGGTTGGATCATAGGACTTTGTTTCCTATCCTAAACCACCTTTTGACTCCAACGTTCCGTCGTGGATAGTAGGTTATTTTGGGTATAAATCATAGCTATAAACAGTTAAAAACCATCCAAAGTGCTTGATAAAAATCAAAAATTTTAACACTTGAAAGTTTTATATTTTCGAAAAGCTCCCCCTACACACATGCATCGATATACGAAATAGTCTGGCATGTTGAGGAAAGAGTTGCACTTGAGTATTTAAAATCACATGTTGCGATATATTACATTTTAATCACATTTTCTCCCCTATCTCTAATATAAAAACATAATATTAGAGATACCAATGGATTAAAATATGACAATTTCTAAAATCGTTGGGAGAGAAACATGTGTGCACGCATGAATCATGGAACTTTTTCAGTCGGGACGCTCCCCCTCAATAATATATGTGTGTCTTAAAACAAAAACTTTAACAAAAGTTTGGAAAAACGACACCACAAAATATGTTGAGGTACGGAGTTGAGATGCCTTATCTGATATAGTATATTACATACAACAGATAAACCATTTTTGGAATGTGTTGGATACATAAAATATGACAATTTTAGATATGTACCCAACAACATTAAAGGCGTGATTTTAAAACGCTCCCCCTCAAAAATTGATCAAAATAACATATGACAATTTTGAGATATAAAAACCATATATGAGGAAGGGAGTGTTGAACACAAAATTTTGAAAGATTTAGAAAAATCTTTTGAGAAATTCTTGAAAAATTGTGTTCAACGGTTTTAAAATAAACATGATACAAGACTTCTCCTCTATTTCTTAGGGAAAGCGCACTGAAACGTACACTTCCCTTTCGGGTCCGATTTTCATGAGCTCAAAACTTTGATTGTTTTGTGACTAGCTCATGACCGAGAAAAATAAATTTCTCGTTGTGAAGGACAAGTTATCGTCCGTGATAAAATTTCCTTAGGTTGTAGTTCGAGTTCTAAGCTGACATTTACTTAGAAATCGTTTTTCATGAACTTAGAAAACTTTTAATGTTTTTAAGAGAAGCTCATGACCGAGAAATATGAATTTCTCGTTGAGAAGGATAAGTTATCGTTCGAGATAAACTTTCCTTAGTTGAGGTCCGAGTCCTAAGCTGTGATGCGCTTAGAAGTCATTATGAGAGAATATCAAGCAGCTTCATTTGCCAAAACCTCCAAATCTTATGGAGTCATGTACTTCATACCAAGACGGCAAACGAGATACTGAAACCTATTTTGAGATAGGGCCTTAGTAAACAAGTCTGCTATCTGGTACTCAGTTCTGAAAAAGTATAATTCCACGATATCACGTTCCACTTGTTCCTTGATGAAGTGATATCTGACTGCGATGTGCTTGGTACGGGAGTGTTGAACCGGATTGCAAGAGATGGCTATGGCCGAATTTGAGTCACAATACATAGGTATTTTATCAAAGTGGAAGCCATAATCCGTGAGTTGAGTTCTCATCCAGAGGACTTGAGCACAACACGCGGATAGAGCCACATTTCTACTTCAGCTGATGAGAGCGAAGTGCAATCCTGCTTCTTTGACGACCAGCTCACAAGCTTATCTTCCCCTAGTACTTGTACGCTACTAGAAGTTCTTTTTCGACTATTAAGGAAACCTGCGTGATCAGAATCTGAAAAAGCTGTTTAGATGAAAACATGTTCCCTTCGGATACCAGAGTCCCATGTGAATGGTATTCTTAAGGTACCGAAATATCCGTTTAACCTCTTTGAGGTGCTTTTGGGTAGGTCTGGCTTGATATCGTGCACAATAGCATGTGGCATGATAAATATCAGGCCTGCTGGCTGTAAGGTACATAAGTGGCCCGATCATACTGCGATATCGCGTTTGATCTACGGGATATGAGTACAAGTTAGCTTCTAGGGATTTTGGTCGACAATGGTGTACCAACACGAGCACATGAGGTCATACCATGCTTTTTAAGTATTTCTTGAGCATACTTAGCTTGGTTTATGAAGATACCACGTGGGGATTGATGAATTCGGAGGCCTAAAAAGAATTTTAGCTCCCCCATCATTGACATTTCAAATCTGCTGTGCATTAATTTTTCAAAACGTTTTGAAAGTTTTGGGTTCGTAGAACCAAAAATAATGTCATCAACATAAACTTGCACCAGCAGTATGTCATCCCCATATTTATTAATAAAGAGAGTAGGATCAATAGAACCTTTGAAGAATCCTTTGGAAACCAAGAAGTAGGATAGTTCTTCGTACCATGCCCTTGGAGCTTGTTTAAGTCCATATACAGCCTTTCTTGAGACGATAGACTTTGTCAGGATGATGAGGATCGATGAATCCTTCCGGCTGATTCACATACACTTCTTCCTTCAAATGACCGTTGACAAATCAATTTTAACGTCCATCTGAAAACCCGTGAAGCCCTTATGTGCAGCATAAGCAAGGAATATCCTGACTGCTTCCAAACGAGCTACTAGAGCGAATGATTCATCGAAATCTATCCCTTCTTGTTGACGATATCCCTTAACCACAAGACGAGATTTGTTTTTGATGATGGTTTGTTCTTCATCCAGTTTGTTTTTCCAGATCCATTTGAAGTCTAAAAGTGAAATTCCATAGGGTCTGTCAACAAGTTCCCAAACATTTAGGCGTTCAAACTGATGAATTTCGTCTTGCATTGATTCAACCCACGCATGATCAGTCATGGCTTGTTTGATGTTTGTAGGTACAGTTGAACTCACGATGCGTGCATAAATACACACATCGCCATCAGTGTTGAGTTGTTTGCGTGTTGGAACCGGTTGTGAAGGATTTCAAATTATTTGCTCCAATGGATGATCACGTGTCCAATGGTGAGTGGATGGATATCTTTGGTAGAATGTATGCATGTTGGATGGATCAACATGTTGAGTAGAAGACTCTCCGACTTCGTGTACCGGTGTACCCAACGGATTGATAAATTCTTCTTCGTCAGGTTGTGCATCGACTCCTTGATTGTTTTTTCCTCCTTCAGCATTGACAGTGGTGATGTTGGTTGTATGACAGTTTCTTGAGTTTGTTGAGTATCCACTAGAATTGTCTCTTGAGCAACAGTTGCTGAAGTAGATGCAGTTGTGTCTTGTTAACTTTGTGCGGGTGCATCAGCAGTATTGCCAGCGGAAGGCTTTGACACAACTTGATTGTTTCCATAGTAATATTCTTCAAACATTGGATCATATAAATCAACCAACTCATTCATTTGTGTTGTATCCGTCAAATGTGCTGTAGAAGTACTTTCTTGACATTCTTGCACGGGACGTACACTGTTTTGTGTAGGTTCCATTGTTGGACAATGAGGTACGGGACTTGAGTTGTTGTGTTCAAGTACCATTTGTGGCAATTCGTCAAAGTTCACATGAATTGTTTCTATAATAATCTTTTTTTTCTTGTTGTAAACTCGATATCCTTTCGACAATGTAGCATACCCCACAAAAATACATGCAGCACCTTTTTTCTTTCATCTTGTCGAGATTCTCACCGTCTTTAAGAATGTAGCATAAAGATCCAAATACGTGAAAGAATTTAACCGTAGGTTTCCTGCCATTGATGATGTGGTAAGGTGTCTTTTTATGTCTAGGGATGATGAGAGAACGATTCTGAGTATAACAGGCGGTTGCAATAGCTTCAGCCCCGAAGAATAGTGGTAATTTTAAAGCAGAGAGCATTGTTCGGGCTGTTTCTACCAAAGTGCGGTTCCGTCTTTCGACAACACCGTTTTGTTCAGGAATTCGAGTAATAGACGTTTGATGTGTGATGCCTTCCTTTTGAAAGTAAGATTGCAAATTCTTGTTCAAAAATTCAGTACCCCTATCCGTTCTTATGGTTAAGACTTGAGCTTGAAGATTGCGTTGTATCATCTTGAGAAAGTTTTTGAGAACCTCTGGTGTTTCATCTTTGGACCGTAAGAAGAAAGTCCATGTGTATCTAGAGTAATCATCAACAATCACGAGAATATACTTTTTCCCGTTAATACTCTCTACACGCATGGGACCACATAAATCCATGTGTAGAAGTTCCAATCGTCCTTTTGAGCTTGGGGTAGTCTTTGTTTTGAAAGACTTACGTTTTTCATTCCCCACTCACAAGAAGAACAAAGATGGTCTTTGACGAATTTTAACTTAGGAAGACCGGTCACAATATCATTCTTCGAAAGTAAGTTGATGGTGTCAAAGTTGATATGTGACAATCGTTGATACCATAACCATGCTTGAGAGGATGTAGCTTTCGCCATTAAGCAAATTGGATTTGTTGAAGATATATCTTGAAGAGTTACTATGTAGAGATCAGAACCACGAGAACCTGTAAGAAGGTCATTCCCATCGTAGTCTCTAACATAGCAAGTAGATTTCCGAAAATCCACTTCCAAATCCGCATCACAAAATTGACCAACCGAGAATAAATTGTGATTCAGTCCCTCGACGTAATAAACCCGTTTTATGGTGATATTCCCTTGAACCAAGTCTCCATATCCGAGTATCGGTGCAAAATGATCATTTCCAAACCGTACCGTACCCAGAAACTTCTCCACAAAGTTAATTAGAAGCTTGAGATTGCCCGTCATGTGCTTTGTGCACCCAGAGTCCATTATGAAGAGAATGATCTCGACGAGCTGCATAAGCATTAGAAGACAATGTAGAGTTTGACAAGTGGGAGCCCTTGATAGAAGTGGGTTCCAAAATATTAGTAGACATAGATTCTAAAGGCAAACTAACATTCATAGACCCAATTAGAATAATGGTTGTCTTAGGTACCCATTTGTATCCAGGTGGTGTAAATCTTGAGTACCCCTATTTACATGTCCTACTCATGTTCTCATAAAGCTTCTTTAACATTTTTTGTTTAGGCAGAGTAGTGGATTCTAACGCACTTAGTTTCTTAAGTGGTTGAAGAGTGGATTGGTTCAAAGTTCTTGTGGGTTTTCTAGTACTAGTGGGCACAAGAATAGGCTTCCTAGTTCTAGCATTCACGCCATTATGATTAAAGGCACAAGCATCATGATTGAAAGTACGAACACATTTTCCACATTTAACACAAACAAATTCAACATTCGAAGTCTTAACATTCAAACTGTCATTACATGCAGTTATAGACGTTTTATTCTTAGAAAACTTAAAATTCCTACGGTGATCTTCTACTTCCTTCTTCTTCCCTTGACTATTGTTAGGCATGACTCTATCTTCAATTCTAGTGCTCTTAAGTTGTGGTCCGCTAACGCTAGTAGTGGGAGTTACTCCTGTAAAAGAAGACACACGTTGAATAGTTTTCCTAGTATTCTGAGGTAACCGCGATGTTCCAGTTTGAGTGGACCTAGTGTTCATCTTATACATTCCAGGTGCTATCATATTTGTGCTCTTATCAATTCCTAACTTAGGCAAAGTCTGTGGCAGTTTGCCCAAAATAGATGATTTAGGGCATTTAACTGCATTCGGTTGACGAACAGCGGATGGTTTACCCAAATTAGACTTTCCTTTCAGTTTTGCAATGAGCTTTTGTAAATCACTGATTGCCATGTCTCTTTCATGTAGCTGTGCTTTTAAATCATTTATTGCAAAATCTTTTTCATTTAAAATACGAAACGAAGATGTTGCCATTTCGTAACATTTTTGATGATTATGAGATTGATCATTACTTTGTGAAGCAAGTTAAAGGGTGTGAAAACTTTTCTCAAGATTAAAAAATCTTTTCTCAAGTTCGTTGTATGATTCAACCTTTTGTGAAAGCTCAACCTCAAGATTTTGACATTTATCAACAACTATAACGTTCATATGGTCTATACGATAATACTCTCGCGAAAGCTCAACCCCAAAATATTCAATTTAAATGCTAATTAAAGCCCTAAAATTAAATATACTTAACAAAAAGTCCAAAATTATATTTTATCAAACAAAAATCTTACTTATATTAATTAAATGCTAAAAAGTATTTTTCCTGAATTTTTAAAACTATTTATCTATTTTTAAAAGGCTAAAACACTTTTTAAACTAAAATAATTATAAAAATAATAAAATAATGAGAAAAATAATTTTAATTTTCGAAAAATCCTAAAATACTTATCTTAACATGAGAGAAATGAAAAAAGTTGAAAACAGTACTTTTAACCCTAGTAAGACAAAAATAGTTTAATTTTAAACTAATTAAAACATACAATAATGCTAAAAATTAATTTAATAATCAGAAAAATAGAATTATTTTTCTAAAAGTCTTAAAATAAATAAATTAACAATGAAAAATTGAAAAATCAAGAAAAAACTAATAATATGCCGCTAAAGACAAAAACTCACTAAACTCAAAGTGAGTTGTGGACTTGTTTTGTTTTCTAGTGTAGTAGTGGGTAGAGTTACACTAACATTGGGAACTTTTTCCCACTGCCCAGTCAAATAAAATGGATAAGAGCTTTTTTAACCTTTGTTACTAGGAGTTTTTGGAAACAAATGGCACCCCCACACTGAGTGGAGTGTGGGGAGTCAATATAAAGCAAAAAATAAGCAAGTTCCAACACAAAATGCAATCAAATCTAGGCTAATTCAGTTACTGATATGAAATAGGGGGTCTGGTGGACTAATGCTGAACTAGTTGGTCACTTAGTGAGATTTGGTTGCCCAAATCTTGCTCATAACACAACCTAACCACCACTAACTTACACAATATCCTAGATTATCTCCATAGCTAACAGATTCCACACTTGAAGCATTTAAATCATGAAGAACAACCTCGTATACCCTACTGATTAGAAAAGAGACTTGGCATGCATAAAACCTAAATTACTATATTCTTAATCTTACATCCCCAAAATATAATTATGACTTACACTAACATAAACATATAAAGTCTAAAGTTTTAAGGCACAGTCAATGATTTGGCTGCCCCCAAAAACCCTTAATCTGCTAAAGCCAAACACCGTATCAAAACTACTTAACAAATTTCCTTAAATAAATAAGCAAACTGACTTGAACTTAAAACATAAACAAATCTACCATGTATTTCATCAACAGAAAACACACTTAAAACTTAAGTGTAGAGCATACAAGCAAGGCAACAACCTAAGATTCTATAAGCGCAAAATCAGGCAATGAAAAAAAACAAGAAAAGGGTTCAAGCTAAGATTACCAAACTTGGCCTTGTTCAGGCCAAGTATTCTGGTGATGCCTTATTTTCCTAGTTTTTCTTGCTTGATCAAAGGCTCATTAGAACCAGTAGAGAACCCTTACTGGTTGGTCTACAACAGACCAAAGGGGAGCAATATCTTCAAAGGAAAAAGATGATGTGTAGTGAAAAGAGTGTTGGGTCCCTTTTATACCTACACACCATAATACTAAAACCAAATTCAAGCAACCCAAATCAGTTCCAAAAACTTTTGTCAAGAGCTTTTGGACTAATTTATGTTGTAGTAAGTAAAAAAAAGATTTTTTCTCTTAGTGAAAACCTTGTAAAACAGAAAGCTTAAGAACCAAATGGAGTTGTGAATCAACAAAAAGCTAACTTTTGTATATAGCTTTCACTTCCACTTTTTTTTCAGCCAGGTGGATATGATCAAGCTATATGCAAAAGGGTCCCAAAAATTTAGTAACCAAAACATATTCTGGAAAATGTATTTTTGGTGAAAGTTAACACTAAAATGCATAAACTTAAAATGCGAACGAATTTAGAAAACAAAAAACAAATGGAACTCGGAACATTGTAAGGCCCAAATAATACTTTAATAATTCCTTAAAATGGGTTTACAAAAAAGAACTGGAACAAGCTCTTTCCACAAGTTAGAAGATGCTTTTATACTAGCTAGAAGACGATTCTAGAACTAAAAACGTATGAGAAACCCTAACAATGATTTGCCTATAATGCCCTTTTAGTTTGAAATTTGAAATCAGTCAAATTCTTAACATGTGATCTCTGTGAAGTTCCAACTATGTTGAATGAATCTGAGACGTTAAAAAAAGCTTTAGAACAAAGGAAAACGTTTGGGACGTTGGATTTTTGTCTTGATTCGAATGTTGCCATAACTGGTGAAGCAGGGGACCATTATGGGGCCCTTTTGGGTCACGGGGTTGGATGGTTTATGAGTGGGTTTGGTTTGTGTGATGGTTAATCATCATTCTGGAGGTTTATGTGGAATATCCATTTGATCTGGGGTTAATTGAGGATTAGGGTTTATGATTATAGGGAAGGGTGAATAGTTGGGTTAGATTCGGATTAGGGGTTTAAAAAGGTGTTTACCTCCACTTTTTAAACTAATTAAACAATCAATTATGAAAAGTATTAGTGGCGTGTGAGGTGGCAATGGAGGTGATGTGGCGTGGAGTGATAGGTGGAGGGAGTAAGTGGATGAGGTGGCAGTAGCTGAGTGATGGTATGATGTTTGTATGTCTGAAAATATTAGTCCCTCATCTCCCAAAACATAGCATATAAAGATTTAAACAGATTTCCTCCCTTTCCTTTGTATTTCATCTTTGCCCTACTTGTCATAAATGGCATAATTGGTTTGCAAACTTTGCATAAGGACTAATTGTGTAATAAAAGCGATCTTCAAGGGCCAATCATGAAATATCTTGACATTTTAGGGACCCACATGTAATACTTGAGCTTTACAAGGGTATAAATGACAAGTCTTCAGTTCTTGAGGGACCAATCTTGACAAATCTTCAAACTTCAAGGACTTCTTTGGAAATTCATCATTCGGGTCCGGTTCTTTGTGCGGCATCGTTTTACGTGTTTGTTTTTGCTTGATTCTTTTTCTATTTTGCTAAATTCACGATATCCGTACCTAAAATACACAATGAACAAACACAAGCATATTTTGGGGTATTTTACATTTTTAAGCGTTTTAAGCCTGATTTGAACGATGAGACTATGTATAAATGCAGTCTCATCAATGGTGAATAGTAAAATGGGTTTCATCCGTTTTTTGTGGATTGTAAAAGTGTTTGGCGCAAAATCTTTTTGAAAGTTTCATTTTCCCACTTTTGGCCCTTGTCTTTTGGAAAAAGGTGCATAACAAGTATTTTCAGCCTTACAATCCGAATCCTTTGTTAATAAACTTTCATCTTTCAAACTTTGGCCACAAAACTTTTCACAAGGGCTTGTTTTGCACATTTGTTGATACATGAAGGGCTAAACTTGGTATATCTTGAATCTTGAAGGTTCTTTCTTGTATGACTGAGATTGAGGAGGACTAAAAGTGACAAGTCCATAATTTTGAGGGACTAATGTTGACAAATCTTCAAATTCAAAGGACCCTTTTGTAATATTGACAAACTTTAGGGACCAAACTTGTAATTATGAACTATACACGGGTATAAAGTGTCATTTTTTCAAAGATGAAGGACCTTTCTTGTATATCTTTAAATCTTCAAGGACTTTTTTTAGAAATTCATAACTTGGGCCCAGTTCATTGTACGGCTTCATTTCTCGTGTTCGTTTTAGCTTGTTTCTTGTGATCTTTTGTCTTTTTCATGATATACATACCTAAAACACACAAATATCAAACACAAGCATATTTCATGGTATTTTATGACATTTGTTAGCATTTAAAGCCCAAAAAGAACGATGAGACCATGTATAATTGCAGTCTCGTCACAGTAGTAAGATTAAATTAGGGTTTCGCACAAATGAACATATAATGATAACCTAACAGTAACCTTAAAATTCCGACAACAAAAAAACCCTAGATCTTATATTTGCCACACCAGAAACCCTAATAATCGCTTGATTACTATGAACCCTCAAGATGCAACGATTTAATGGTTAAAAAACATAAACAACTTGATTATTTATCACAAAGAGATACGGTTGTATACACAAACCCTAATTCTTATTCAAAAAACCAAACTATAAATGTGTTTTCAATCAAGAAATCGGTGCATCCATCGCAGATCAGAGATACCAGAGATAAAGAGGTTGAAAGTTATGAAGAAAGATAAGAAAACGGTTAGAATGATCGGAAATAGGAGAGGGATTGGTTGCCGGCAGCCACCATATGGAGAGAGGATTTTCTAGGGTTTTTGGTAGTTATCTTAAATGATTTAGGTTTACACCTTCCAAGATTAGGGATCCGTAGAACCTAGGGAGCATGATCAGAATTACGGTATGGTTGAAAGACCGCATACGCGCTTGGGAAATTGCGACAAACTCCATGTTCACCATAACACGATCAAGTTTCTTGAGAACTCTATCACCACCTTTTGGCGTCTGGTTCCATGTATAATACAGCCCCGTGCACACTGCATCTATTACCTCAATATTCATAGCATAATCTTTAAAATCATTCATTGCTGCATTTAATATAGAAAACTCCGAAGACGAGTTCTCTATATTAAGATCAACGTTAAACTCATCCATAAGCACCCATAATTAGATATGAGTAACATGCTTGTGAATGTCAGGCTCATTCCAAAGTTGTCTTCAAAGAATATAGTAATTATCCACATAAACAAACGTACACAAAAACACTTTGTTAGTGCTTTATGTACGATCTTTATGTGAACAACTTGTCTAGTTTAAGCCACAACCATCAATGTCACCATAGCCTTATCCCACCCCAACATAATACGACAGCCTTTAGAACACAGACCAACATTTGATGTCCAGTCCCATGATCTAAAAACCTTCATACAGACCGCTGATAACACTGATATCTCTACATGAGATTCAAGAATAGCACACACACTTAACATATTTTCATTAACAACATGACGTACCTCAGATTGTTTAGGGGCTCAGTTCAAACCCCTTATATTCCAAGAAGCGACACTAAACACGAGTCACGTGTAATGATAGAGTGCTTGCCCCCTTAAAAGCATTTGGAGGCGTTTCAAGAACCACCTCCTCGTCAAAATTTTCATCACATGGTAGCCTCACTACTATTTTCTTTACCAGCTGAATTACTCGATTCTCCCGCGTCACCAACATCATAGTCTGCAAGAAGGGCATCAAAATTATTTTTAAGAGTTACCAGCTCTTCCTTGCTGATCTTTTCTTAATAAGTAGACTTATTATCATTCCCTAAATCACCGCTGCTTTCGGCTTGTACATTTTAATCCCTTCATATGAGCAAGCATTATTAGTATGATTATTCTTATCCGGCCTACGTCTACGCGTAACCACCTTGAACCCATTATTCTGTTCATCCTTGTTATTAGATTCTACCGGTTAATTCTTGACGAGTTTCGAGCATTGTTCAGCATAATGATCGAAGATCTTGCACTCCGGAAAAACAGGCGGCTTCCATTCATATTTCACTTGCATCTGAATAACCTTATGCCCCGTATCATCTTCCAATGGACCACCCATAACTATTTCCTACTTAAGATACTTTTTGGCACTAATTTCAATCAGAGCTCTAGCATAACCAATATGCCCTGACGTGTCCCCACAGATAGAGCTTGTAAAATCATCTATCATAATAGGTTTCCCTATTTGTGTGGCAATCTAATCCCATCTTCAGAGTAAACAAGCACCGGAACATTATGTATCTTAACCCATACCGGAATTTTAGTCACTTCTCCCTTCGTTAGTGCCAAATCAGGGGTCCACTTAGTAAGTATGAGTAGAGTGTTACGGATAAGCCACGGTCCCTGTTCTAGAACCTGTTCCACGCCACTGATTCAAGCAAACTTGAAATAGAAAAAACCCTCCTCATGAGTTTCTAGAACCCAAATTTAGAACAAGTATTTTTGACATACTTCTCGACCAAAGGAAACACAATTCCTTTCCCTACAAAGAAACCCACCACAAAATTGGCGAATTTATGTTTGATTGGAGCAATAGTCTCCATAGGAAGCACAAAATCCATATTAGCTACAAGCAATGCACTGTGGAGCATTTGAAATTTAAGTGCCCTCCTAGGCTACTCCAATGATATGGTCAAAACAAATGATTGTTTCGGTGCATCATTGAGCGCTTCAAACAGCGTGGCACCCCTCTTGGGCTGCATCGGTACTCCATCAATTTTCTTTAATCTCGACTTCAAATAAAACAGTAGAGAACTCTGAGTCCCTATAGCATGCTTATCCTTCGTATTGTTATCTATCTCTCCCACTAAAAACCCACGATCCAATGAAAACCAACAGTACAAATGTTACGGCTCGAAAAACACCAAAACCCTAATTATGGTTTCAGACGACAAGTAAAAACCAATCCTAACCCACTTCCATTATAATATTGTCAAAAGAATAATAATATATTAAGATCTATAAAACCCTAACTATGACCGGATCACAAAATCATAATGTAGCCGCCTAGAATAACTCTTTTGAACAAGTCGAATCAATTTAAGAGTGCTTATTGACAGCATCAACGAGATGTTTCAATCAACGGGACTAGTTGCTCATTGCGAGAATAGGGAGCCAAATATCACGTAGCCTACCACGCTCACCATGCTAGCTGCGAAGATCAAGACACCAACAATGATATGAACAATAAACAAACATTAATCGATGAATGATGACTAACAGAATCAAATATGAGGCACAAGAAATTAGGGACTTTACTCAGGATCAACTTTACTACCAAATAAGTTTAGAAACAAATAATAAAATAGTTCCTAACTTATACATCCACGTAACACTCATTCCGTCTTCAAAATAGGATTTGTGATCTAGACTTACTTAGAGTTACCAACTTAAACCATCAAACAACCAACATTCCGTCTTCAATATTTTCAATCTGACTTGGACGTATTAGAAAGTTACGGGCAAATCAAAGGGAAGTAAAAAGTATGAACCAGCTTTCTCATAAACCCAACAAAACAATCATTAAATGACCATATTGTTAGCATTCATGCATAATAATATAGACAATGCATGAACCAAGCAACCATGTTATAGTGACACTACTGCAAATAAATAACAATCACACTTCATATTTTGTCTTCATAAGATCATAATGTACTAGACGACAATGAAGGTGTGAAAGAGCCAATGGATCAAAATACCTCGATAAAGCCCTGCTTCCAACGCAATTCATCAACAAGCATGCATTAGGCACCAATTATTAAAACATGTATACATTTATGCCCTTATTCATACACGACCATCAATAACCAGGTGTTAACCATCAGCCCTCCTCTCTCTCGAAATTCCCAAACCACACAAAAACATCCCACAATCAACCAAATAGGTACTTAACCATACCACATTAATACTTCCAAGCATGGTGTACCAAACACCCTTCGATCCTAGCAATACACACTACTACACAAATGAGTATAAAGCCCCTCTAGTAAAGCCCCTTTTTTGAGAAAAACAGGGTCTAAAGCGATTCTCATTCTTTTCGAAAGTTATAAAGCCATGTTTTTAAATATAAAACGGGTCTCTATTTGAGTAAACCCATAGACCCATGTTTCCTTTCAAAAAACCGGGATCTATTCTATCCCATAAATTTTGATAAAAGTTTTATTCAAATAAAATTTGTTTTATCAAATATCTTTGTTTTATCTTCCCCAATATTTTCACCAGCCCGCTTGTGTTTCCCTCCCCAATATTTCATCAAACTTCAAAACCCTCTTTTATAATATATCCCCAAAAGTTTCAGAAATCCTAGCCGCTCTTTGTTTCCCCCCATCATATCTACTCGTTGTTTCCCCCCTATACTTTCAGAAACCCTCTCTCACTTCACATACATTCAGATCTACAGGTATCTAATTTCTACAATTCACGTGTTACTTCAATTAATCCTATTAATTTCGTTTATTGTTTATTATTGTTCAATTAGTATTTCATTTAATCTATTGTTTAATTAATCTTTCAATTAATCTATTGTTTATTTAATCTTTCATTCAACCTATTGTTTATTTAATATTTCATTTAATCCATTGTTTAATTAATCTTTCAATTAATCTATTAGTTAAGATTATTGAGTTGTATTTGCTGTAAATTTAGGGGTCACAAATTGGATGTGTTTGGTTGCGTGTTTTCTGTCCAAATTGGTGGTTATGCCGGGTCGGGTTATTCGCGTTATCGGGTGGTTGGCGTGTTTCTGTAAATTCTTTTGTTATTTGAATGGTAAAATGGGGAATTTATATTTACACGGAACTTGTGTACAGGTAAAATGTCTTGCACAAAAATTACACAAAATTACTTAAAGTGTATGTTTTACATTCATATAAAATGGACCAAAATGAGCAAAGTTGCATCTTCCTAATTACTATTAGTTATTACATTAGGCAACAACCAAAATGAAAAATAAAAGGTTTATTTTTTTGGCAAAACGGTAATGGGTCTGCTTATATAATTATTTCCACACCCTATGGTCTTCAAATAAGTAACGAGGGGTGTCACATGGGGTGTCAAATAACAGGGCTGCTTATACACCTATTTGCATACCCTTTGGTCTTCAAATCGGTAATGAGGGGCTGCTTATAAAAAGTTAAAAATGTGTCCTTATAGTTAGTATTAGGGGTGTCAAATGGGTTGACGCGAGCCCGAACCCGGTAAGATTTTTTGCTGATTTGGCATTCTTCGCTGCTATAAACTCTTGCATTATAAAAAAATATCCTTTATTTCTAGAAATAGCTATTAAAAGAGTTTTGGAGAATGATGATTATGAATGTTCGGTTAACGAACATCACACATATTATTCTTCTTTGAGGTTAAGCATTCTCATTTAGTAAGAGCAATATCTTCATATAGTTAATAAATCCATTCTTGAGTGGATAGTAAATATTATAGCATCAAGGGATGTCAGCGGAAAAGGATCCGTACCCCTATTTTATGCTTTAATGAATAAGTCTGCATAAGATTCTTAGATACATATCGTTACAAGGATGCATCCTTGTTGTATTGTAATTGTGACGACCCTTAATGTGAATATTTATGTTGTTATATATTGATTGCTAAGGCCTTAATTTATTTCAGCTTGTTCTTGCAGCAATATCCTGATAAATCTCGTATAATGTTTCCCTTACTACCTCTATTGACATGACTAAATTTTTTTTAAACGATACTTGTATTTTGTAGATGTAATGACTGCAGCAGTTGACTGGATTTTTTAAAAAACGATACTTGTATTTTGTAGATGTAAGGACTGCAGCAGTTGCCAAGGATGCTTTAGAGGAATACTTCATATCTGATGGTGGCTATTGTAAGATTCATTTATCATTCTCTCGTCATATTGATCTCAATGTAGAGGTATAACATATGTGTTTCTAGTATTGTGGGATTGCAAAATGTCCTTTTAAAAAGTAGGTAAAGAAAGGAAAGAAAGACTTGAACGCATGACCTCCTGCTCAATATTCGTGACCCGTTTGGGACTATGCTAGACCTAGTACTGATTTTATTCCGTTGTTCAAATGTATATGCTAACATATTGTTAGTATTACTATTGATTTATAGTTATAACCAATTTGATCATTGTCATTTTTTGAATGACCTTTAGTGTACGATGTTCTTGGAAGAACTTGATCTAATAAACCAACTGGAGTAGTCGCTTCGAGTCCCGACTACGAACTAAACAGTCTGGTTTTTTTCTTATTAATGTTTGCTACTGTTTTGTATTTTTTTAATTGAAATTGTAGTGCTATAGAAGATTTAATAATCTTGCGAATATATGTTTCATGTTGTCAAACTTGTCCAAGCATAAATGTACCTAGTGTTTGACTAGGAAGAGCTTGATTTATAATAAGTGTATGGCCATGTCCGTGTGTTATCTAAATCGAGGTTTGGTGAATATTTTGAGATATAAAACTCTAACATTAGAGCTACATGGGTGTTATATATGTAATGATATCACAAGTAATATATCATTTTTAATTTATTACTATTTTTGCTGATATATTGGTTATGTGCAAGAATTGTAGATAGTGAAGAATAAGTATTATAAGAAAATATGCATCCAGATGGATGTTCGTTGCTGATTTCATATGGAGATGATGTGTTTAAACTTTTTTTTTATCTGTCATGTGTTCAATTTGCTTATGCAGCCTAACCAAGTGCTGAATCAGAAGCTATGTGGAAGAGGATGAATTTGAGGGACCTAAAGCTGGGAAGTCTTAGTATCACTGACTATGAGTTTGTTGCGCTGAAAATAGGATGTGGGAAGAAAAGGCTACTAGGAGGACATCGTGGCTGAAGATTTTGACACAATGATTAGGAACAAGATTCCAGAAGTGGGTTGCAGGTATGCTCCTAAAACTTTTAAGTGCATTTTTTATTTTTCTTCATGACTATATTTACGTAATTTATTCAGTGCTTTCCAATCAGGGGGTGTTTAACTTGGTCTAATGTAGAAACCATTTACTGGGGTGTTTGGGTCTGTGTACTGCAAATATGCAGCTTTAACGGGTCTTCAACTGATATTGCAATACTAACATTATTGGTCTCTATCTTTTAGTGAATAAAAAAATAATTTTGACCCCTTAAACCACAGTGCCAACAACAAAAGGATATAGCTCTTTAGTTATGAATATTGTATAACGTTATACATACACTTATAAAACAAATTGGTTTTCCAAACACCATTTCAAAACATACTATGCTTTTAAGTACATATTTATCTTCGTACTACTGATCATGAAATGTGATACAAGTACCTAAACTAGACTCCTAATCATTTTTACATTATATTTTCCAGGTCAGAACCAATACATCGTGAACTAATATGTTGCCAACAAATGTGAATAGACTCGCTTGGCAAACATTCAGTGAAGACGTTTCAACTGTCGATTCTGATTCAAAGATGACTGTTTCTGGTCTTCTGGATCAAGTGACTGTAAGCATAGATGCAAGCGACTATATTCTGTATACTACCAGGTGAGAAGGAGCGCCCTTTTACCCATCCTCTAGGTTAGTGTGTGCATCCATATTTTTGGTCAATTCGAGAATGTTTGCCATTGCTTGCAGTTTTGCCAACCTATACCTCTTTTTTGAAACCGCGATCCCAAACACTCTGTTATTAGCCTAATTACTTTCGAATAATGATGCCATTGAGGTTGAGAATTTATTTTTTAATCAGTTTTAGATAATGTGGTTGGATAGTTGATTTTTAAAACTGCATGTTCATCGTTATTTCCTGATATATGTTTTATGGTTGCAACTAGATAACAAAAAACTTGGAACATTGCGGAACAAGAAGGGTGCAGCTTCTGTAGTGCAGGTATGATCAACCAGAACCCTGATGTATTAAGATTAGTTTACGGTTCTTGATGGCTGGCGATTTTCGATTGTTCAGATTTGCTTGCAATTGGTTTTTGTTTGTACAGTTTTATCTTCTAGATATCTGATTAGGATGTCTCCTTCTTTGGACAGTTTACACTTGAATGCGATTACAATGATTCAAGATCGAGATTTCATACTGCCCCGTCGATCTCAAACACCAGCGAAGCGTGGTTTAAGACCTAGTACAACGTAATAGAGCACTAGGAGTTTTTTTTTTTGTTTTTTTTGTTTGTAATAGAGCCATGTTGTTTAATAGAAAACAGGGCTTTATATCGACTAATAGAGCCCGTTTTTAGAACAGGGCTTTATTTGGGTTTCACATAGAGTCCCTCCCCTTTTGAGCCCAATGAAAAAATGGGTTTTAAGGCCATTTTGAACAGGGCTCTATTAGCTTTTTTGTAGTAGTGACATATCGAAACCTTAAGAATAAGGTTCGATACAATATAGAAACACATGGAACCAAAACGATTGAATATACTAGTGTATCGCAACCCTAAAAGCACGGTTAGGATTACGAAGACTATAAGCATCAAGCATATCCAATCCCTACCATGAGACCGACCACATATCCAGGTGAAACAATAAGAACCCTAGACGAAACTAGGGTCACATCATACATAGCGACATGGATCTTTCCACAGTAGACATGCTACACCAATTCGATCTCAACCCTACAACAAAATAACCACGAGATCCGCGAATGATAGACCATAAAACCCCTGGATAAAAAAACAAACCCATATCGAAACCCTAGAAAAATATTCATTATGCGTAACCCTAAAAAATATTAGGCTTTCGTGTACAAAGGAGATTTCCAAAGATTAGCAATCGAATTAAGCACACCACTTCCATATAAAAAAATGTATCAGAAACCCGATTGCATCCCAACACTCAAAAAAATCATCCTCAAGAATCTATTATATGTTATTAAGTGGATCCTTCATGAAAAAAACCCCAAGCAACACACATAGAACAAAAACCAAAGGATAATATTATTAAACAATGGTGGACATACGATTAGGATATAGATTTAAGCTGCAAAAGATAGATGGAAGTGGCGGCCAGAAATCTCCCTAGGGTTTGCCCACTTGTTTTTACAATATCAACCTTCTAATATTAACCTCTAGGCAGATGTTAAGCTGCCTATTGCATTTTGGGCTGAGGCTGTTAGCACAGCTTGCTATGTGCAAAATAGGGTTTTAATCAATAAATCTCACAACAAAACCCCATGTGAGCTATTTTAGGGAAATAAACCCTTGATATATTTCTTTAAACCCTTTGGTTGTTATGTAATAATTCTATATACTATAGAAAATCAAGGTAAGTTTAATTCTAAGGGTGATGAGGGGATATTTTGTTGGGTATTCATTGAACCAACAAGGATATAGAGTCTACAAAAAAAAATATAAGTTAGTAACTGAAAACCTTCATGTGGACTTTTTATAGAATAAACCTAGTGATCCTGAATCTGGTCCTAATTGGCTATTTGACATAGAACCCTTGTGTAAATCTATGAATTATGTGCCTATAACTAACCATGTAGATATGGAAGCTTCAAATGAAGGGTCATAAGAAGAGAAGCACATTTCATCCTTTAGGTACCTGGACATGCCTAATTGGTTCATGTAGGTTGAAAATACTAATTTTGTAGAGAAAGAGAATGATGATATGGATGCTAATGGTTAAAAGTGCTTTATAAATAATGCACATGGTGATGTTAGTGGACAATCTGTAGCCACTAATAGTACATTTATACCCCCTGTTGTACCCAATGATGGTGATAGTGGCATGACTACAACCATTGACAGTTCTCTTCTACCTATTGTTGTGCCTAACAATGGATACAGTGGCCATTCTTTAGCCACTGACACTAAAAATAATGATGACACTGGGTACAATGATCATGAAGAGGGAAATATTGGCAACTTGGAGGATATCATTCTTGTGGATAATCTATTTTGAGGATCAACATTTAAGGTTTCCAAAGATCATCCACTTTCTCAGATTCTTGGATCAGTACACACTTCAAAGAAAAGTAGAAGTCAAAGCACTAAACATGGTGGATTCATTGCCAATATTAATAAGAAGCAGGATCATGCCTTGATACAAGAGTGATTGTTTGCTTGTTTTCTATCACAAGCAGAACCTAACAAGTTTTTTATGCTATTAAAGATGAAGTTTGGGTTGAAGCAATGCAAGATGAGCTTCACTAGTTTGTAATACAATAATTTTGGGAGCTAGTTGATTGTGCAAGACATGTTAGGCCTGTTGGAACATGTTGTGTTCTTAGGAACAAAAAGGATGAAAGATGAATTGTGATCAAGAACAAGGCTAGTTTGCTTGCTCAGGGGTATACACAAGAAGAAGGAATGGAGAATGAAGAGGTTTTTACACTTGTTGCCAGGATTGAAGCGATAAGGATTTTCCTTGCCTATGCTTCTTGCATGGTATTCGTTATGTACCAAATGGATGTGAAGAGTGCTTTCTTGTATGTAACAATTAATGACGAGGTGTATCTTATGCAACCTTCTGGTTTTGAGGACTCAGAGTATCCAAACAAGGTATATATGGTTAAAAAGGATATGTATGGCTTTCATTAAGCCCCTAGAGCATGCTATGGTATATTGTCCAAATATATTTTAGACAATGGTTGTAAAAGAGGGACCACCATTGATCAAACATTGTTCACCAAGAAGAAAGGAGTGGATTTTCTTTTAGTCAGATCTAAGTTGATGATATCAGATTAGGTTCTTTCAAACAAGAGATGAACATAAAGTTCTCCAACATGATGACTAATAAATTTTAGATGAGTGCAATGGGAGAGATGAATTTCTTCCTTGGTCATCCAGTACAAGAAAAGAAGAATGAAATTTTTATCTCCCAAGATAAGTATGTAGCTGAAATTTTGAAGAAATTTGGTTTCACAACCAATGAAAACGGGCTAGCACTCATATGGACAGAGAAAACCCATGGAGAAAGCTTGGAGAAGGAAAATAAGTGGATGTCAAGCATTATAGGTCAATGATGAGTTCATTATGGTATTTATTCCTCTAATTTCGTTTTGAAGTTTTAATATAGCTGGGGCCCCTCGTGGGATTAGGAAGATGTTTGTGTGGCCACACCAAAATTTATTTTCGTAATCTTGTTGAATCTATGAACGAGAAATAGAATGCTTAATGAAAGGAATGACTGAGATCCATATCTTTATTAATGTTGTATTAGAAATAAAAGGATAATAATAATAATGAATCATTAAAAGGTTTTATCCAGGAGACCTTACTCGAGTTGTACTAGAGACATTGCTAGTGTAACTAGACGCTAGTCACTATAATCACGATATTCGAAATATGTTCAAGTGAGAACTGAAAGTTTATGAACTTATTTTAATAGTCGTGTGATAGGATCGAACTCGAAATTACGGGGTTGAACACAATACGTAAAGAATTAATTTATTTAATAAATATATTTATTATATTTATTAAATTAAATCAAGCTATAACTTTAACGACCGTTAAATAACTAAGAGTTAAGTATTAACGAGCGTTGTGGAATAAATTGGAAGAAGAAAAGAAGGTTCCGGAACACCCCATATGGGGGTGTCGACCATCGGCTACACCAAAGGGAAAGGAAGAAGAAAACTTGCCTTATTTGTTTTGCTTGGAAATCAAGTTTCTTAAGCCTATATAAAGAACCTCATAGCCTTCATAATTTTTATCCCTTTCTTTCTCTTCTTTTTAGCCGATCGCAAGAAAGAAACTCCAAAGGGTTTCGGTTGGTTTTCTTGGTTTTCGATTTTGCTTATAATCTAGTCCTAGCCCCTCTCTAGGATTTTTGGGTAGATTTTCCACAAGCGTAGAAGCTCGGTTTACACGTCCTAGAATTACGGTTAGCTCGTTGCATTACGTGTGTACAAGAACGTAATATAGTCTTACTTTAGACTATATCTTGGTGGTGTTCGTTATAAACCCTAATTGGTGATTCATTCTTTGTCTTGTGGATTTGCAATAGCTAAAAGGTACGTAACCCCAATTCGATTAATTATAATTGTGTTATTATGATCTTGTTAAATCGCTTCCGCTATATGTATGCTTTGATTTCGTTTAGGTTTTTGTGTAATTGTTATGAACTATATAAACCTTCATATATGAGCACCATAAATTGCTTCACAACGTTAAAAACACTCTATGCTATGAATGATTAGGAAAATAAAAACTAAAAATGAAATATGCTATTTAAAATAAGACTAATCGGAAGTTTGTCGAAATTGATCTAAGAAGATGAGTATGACAGTGAAAATTTGATTACTTGTTAATAGTCTAACATTGCAATATTAGAAAGGCCAAAGTGTATTTTGGTATCTCAAACTTGATTAACTGGGTTTTTACTTCCTTAAATTTTTAATGGTGTAGTTCTTCCCACTAAGAGGCACAAAGGATTGGGCCTACTTATTAAGTGGCTCAAAGGAAAAAAGAAACACCCAGACACATCCCTGCCAAGACTATTGACTACTATACAAACCATTAGTATATTGTATACTACAATTTAATTGAAAATGCTATGTTATTTTACATATCTCAAATCTAGGTAAAATTTGTTAACCCATGTTTTCTTTGCATAAATTAAGGGTGCGTTTGGTATGTAAGAGGAATCACTATTAGTAACGGAATATTATAAGGGTGGAATGATAATTAATATATCATAATCTATATTGTTGTTTGTTTTGTATTAGTTGGGTATGGAATAACTTAATAAATTTTAAATTTACAAATATATGTGGTGGAGAAATTTGTATTTTAATAAATATGTGGTGGAGAAGTAAAATACATGGGACCCACGTGAATGAAATATGAAAGTCACCTTTACCCACTACTATGGATTTATGGGTATTCTTTCATAACCTCATTCCCATAAGCATTAACCAAACATTTTTATTTATTACGATAGTCATTCCACCATTCACCAAATACATACCAAACGCACCCTAAAGCCAAAACATATTTATTGAGAATGAGCAAGTGGTCTAAACTTAAATCTCATTTTTATTTCATTAAAAAATTAACAGTAGTTAGTCATGTGATAGGAAGTGAGTGACTCAAGGCCTAATTATAAGTGGGTTTGCAAGTTCAAGGTACCATATCGCACCATTAAAAATTTAGGGTAGCAAAAAACTCGATTAATTATGTTTGAGCTACCAAAATACACTTTGGTCTATTAGAAAAAGTTTAATACATTAAATTGAAAAAAGAAAAAATACCTTAAACTGAAATTGATCAAGTATATGTTGAATATATTTTTGTTCAATTTTCCCTAAAAGTAACATCGAATCTATTTGAACTATTACACACAATTGATCTAATCGACTTAGCAATTGGCATTGAATTACTTGAACATATATCAACGTTATAAGAAAACAATTACATATCATTATATGACAGAAAGCTAATTAATCAAGAATATTTTAAATTTAGGAAATAAGTAAATCAATATTCATAATATTTTTATCATTTATCGTCGACGACTTTTTGTTTAAGTTTTTTCCCAGCAACGTCGACAACATCATCTTTTGTTTTTTGAGTAATGGTATCTGTGGCTTCTGATACCTTGCCTCTCACGTCTTTGGTCATGTTTGTAACCTAACATCATTGAGTAGTTAATGACAATAAATATATGAAGAGTCCACTTTTTTAATTTTTAACACTAAATGTAAAGTATGTTTTTTTATACGAGTAGATGTTTTACACAAATTTACCTGCGTTGCCCCCTTTTTAACTGCGTCAGCTGCTTCACTTACCTGGTCACATGTCTTTTCAACCTTTTCATCGGAACTATCCTAAAAATCTTCAGAGTATTAGAAAATGCACCAACATTTGTTTCATATAGTGTAAAATAAATGTCAAGATCTATACAATACTTACTTTTTGTAGTGGTTTTGAAGCGGTGACAAATGATCGATGGATTTTTACAAAAGAGAGTTTTGAAACCTCAGTGAAAAAATTCTCAAATCCTTTAGCAACATTCCATAAATACGTCTTAGCCATATTTAACTTCAACTCTTGTTTTTCTCCTTATGAGATTTGTTTGAAATATTACTTGGATGCTTTTAGAACGTTATGAAATTCTACATAAAAAGAGATGAAGACACTTGTTTCTGCAAGAAGTTTTTTAGCCTAAATTTTTGTGAGGTCTTTTGTGGTTCAATTAGCAAATTTCATTATATGACTAATAATAGATTACAAAATGAATATATAGTATCATTCATTATATGACTAATAAAAATTAAACTTTGATAGTGGTTGTTGAATTCCTTTCAAACCATATATTAATTAATTAACAAAATCACACACACATATAATCACACACATTAATGACAAATGGTAACGGACAAACCTATAAACCCGACTTCTAACACATATAGTTAAATTAGTTAACACAACAAATTATCATGATTTTACTTTAACGACAAATGGTAACGGACAAACCTATAAACCTGACTCCTTAGGGTTTGGAGGAACTGCCACAAGAAAACACAATACTCAAAGAGTTCAATCCTCGATGTAATCACACACACGTTAATTAGAAATTCAATTAGAGTGCTAGTTCTTGATTCATAATAAGCAAAACGATTCACTTTATCTTTGATTAACCACAACCAAACACCCTAAGGGATAGGGATATTCGATCGGCTAAGATAGATTAAGTGGGAGAAGAATAAAATCTTTTTTTAGTGTTTCACCAAGAAGGATTAGCCCAATACCATGGTGAATAAACAAGCATTCCCATGTTCTATTGGAGTTGGTATTCGCCAACCTAGGATAACTACGGGAGCAAATCGAAATTTTTTCTTTTCTTCATTTATTTATTAGTCTTTAAAGTTAATGTTTAACGACTATTATATAAATCATATTAAGTGAATATATAGTTAAAACTCATTAACACTTATTTTGACATGTACTAATACACGATATAATTATAAATAATATATAATTAAATCTAAGGTAACGCGTGCAACCTCATTGGCCTCATACATTTTCGAGAATATATTCATCGAGCGATGGACATATCCAACATATCCCACTTGGTCAGGTTTCAAATCCAACATCGCAAAAGCATGTAACTCGCAGCTCAGCTTCAGGATTTCCTCCATAAACCAAGACCTTTGATAGGTGTGTAAACACCCATCTTTTATATCACTTAATTACAATAATAACCGAGCCAAAACGTGTATTTTATGTCTTTTATGTCGGAATTATGCGTGGTTTGTGTTTTTGTTGTGATTTAGGACGAAAAGGTGAAAAGTGGAGAAAACACGGGCATTCACGGGCTTTTATTGAAGAAATAGATGAAAAGACGAAGTCAAAAAGTCAAGAGTGCAAAAAGAACGGAAGTCCAAGACCAATTCTGAAGATTTATCGAAGAAAAAAGTCAAAAGACGGAAGTTTATCAAAAGCCGAGGAACTCAAGTCTATTTTATTGAAGAATTAAGAGACGAGTTCAAAAGAAATCCCGAGCCATAAGTCATTAGAGTCCAAGTTTAAAGAAGATTAGAAGGAGAAAGGACTAATGGTGCAATTAATGAAGATTAAAGGCTTTAGGACCTAATGACGCAATTAAGAAGTAATGAAGGAGGGGAGGAAGCTTCCTAATCCTCCCCTATATATAGATTAGATCTTAATTACTTTCATTTTGTTGGCTAATCGTGACAATTAGTTCTTCCACTTTTAATTACCTTGTCATTTAAATACTTGTCAAATTTAAATACTTGTCTTGCACCTTAATTACCATTTAATTTCAAGTAAGTTTTTCTTTTAATTCTTGTTAATCTTTATTTTTATCTTGTTAATCTCATTCTACCTTTCTTAATCTTTGATTCTTATTGTTTATGTTCATGTTCATGTTCTTATTTTCCTTATTTTGATCAAGTGGTTTTGATTATTTTGATTAGTTTTGTGAGTTTGATTGTTTTGGATTGATTGTTTAAGATTAGTAGATGTTAGTTTGTTAGTTTGATTTAATCTTGTATTTGATTTAGCTTTGTTTTGATTAGATTCGGTTATGTTTCTTTCCTTGTTCTTCGGTCCTATCTGTTACTGTATTCCTGTTTCTGAGCTTTCCCAGTATTCCAAGTATAGGAATTCAAGCGTGCTCTATTCGGAATCTTCTTTATTCCGTATAAAGGTTTTAAGAGGTAGTCCATGCGGAATATTCGATATTCCGCATAAAGGAACATATTCCGAGTAGTCCTACTATTCCGAATTGGGTGCTTATTCCGCATAGGAACCATTATTTCGAGTAGGAGAGATATTCCAGATAGGAGTGTTTATTCCGAATGGTCTTGTAGATTCCGCATAGTGAACTTTATTCAGCATAGGCACTTTATTCCGAATAGTATTCCGAATAGAATAGATTATTCCGAATAGGGTTTACATTCCGGGTAGGCTAGTTATTCCGAGTAGGGAATTTTATTCCGCATAGCCTTTATTTTGTTTTATTCCAAATTGCCATTATTCCGAATAGTCTTGGTTGTTCCGAATAGAGGGAATTATTCAGGATAGGTGACATATTCCGAGTAAGCCCAATATTCCGAATAAGGTTTGTTCCGGATAGGGGTAACTTTCAGTTTCTTTCATTTTAGTTTTTAATTTTCTGCTTTTAATTTTGAACTTTATTTTTCCTGCCTTTTCCTTACTCACACTTTAAGTTTAATTGCCTTAGATTTATTTTAGCCTTCCCTTAGTTTAAGGTTTAGTTTTACTTGCGTTTTAAGTTTGCCTTAGTTAGTTTTGAGTTTGCGTTATTTACTTTTAGTGCCTTTTAATTTTACCTCGCTTTTAATTACTTACACCATTTATTTTAAAACTAGACTTAGATTTACTTTAAAGTCATTTACTTTAATTTTTTCACACTTTTATTTTATATACTACAACGACATACTTTTGTTTCCACCAAAGAACAGCTGAGTCGCCATTAAACTCCTTTTTCAATTCGAAGAGATTGGTTCAACGAATATTTTTTAACCTGAGTAAAATCCAGTTATCAAATGGACCTTATATTTAGTATTTGTTAAATACTTAAAGAATATTTTTCACAACATTCCAATGGTTTTGACCAGGATTATGTTGAAATCGACTTGTCATTTTTTGCAGGAATGTCACATCAAGTCGTGTATATCTAACCGCATAAATAGTAGATCTTATAGTCGAGACATAAGGAACATGTTGCATACTCTTAACCTCTTCATGTGTTGAAACACCTTATGATTTATTCATGTCAAGTCATTCTTGCATTGGGATATTGCCACGCTTAGAATGATCCATTCTAAAGATTTTCAAGATTTTATAATGTAAGCATTTTGACTTAGTCCAATTAACCACTTATGGATTGAGTCCAAGAATAAATGTCGCATTTTCTAATATAGAAAGTCACTTTCTAAGATAGGGTTTGACATCTTGTAACATCAGAATTATCATGATTATTATGTCATCGACATATAAGATAACTGATATTGGAAAAATGTACAAGATATAATATATGTAATATAGGCTAATTATTCATGTGAAAGAATAACAGGCACTCCACAAATCTATATATATATATATATATATATATATATATATATATATATATAATGATTGTCTTTCTTAGTCATTTTTCCAGAATAACTTTGTATTGAAGATATCGTTTGACATTTCTCGATTTGATGTTTAAATACTCAATATTTGTCGTTTTGAATTCTAAACTACTTAATGCAAAGTGAAACTAATTAAGGAAAACTACATCTATCTCTAAAGGCAACACAAACATATAAAGGCAAGTATTAATGTAACTACGTGTATAAAATGCTAACACCAATTACCCTAATAAGTTCTCTCTCCCTAATGATGATTTTTGGCCACCCCTTTTCTAATCAAAACCAATAACTTCTCTGATCATTCCTTCTTTTAATCAATTCATTTGTATTAGTGTGCTTTCTCATCCTGAGTTCGTTTCCTACTGAATTAGGGTTTCGTCACTATTACACTTTTAGGGTTATAGTCCAAAATCATATTATTAGTTATTGGATCTGGTACATATACATATTTGATATATTGAATCTGATATACAGGTTAGTTCATGGATTAGGGTTTGGTGTAGATCTAATTTGGGTGGCGGTTCATCTCCTATTTTAAAATCGTCTAGGGTTTTTTATCCTAACATTGTTTTTTTCTTGGCATATTCTTGAGGCTGTTGGTGGGTGTGTCATCTTATTGTGGTTGTTTTCTAATCGTGTATTACCCATAACGTTCTCCTTAAGCCTTTAATAAAGTTATTTAGTGTTTCGTTTCTAGCAGTGGGTGGTGGCTGATTTTTTAGAATCTAACCCTTTATTATTGAGCCGTTTGGTGTGTTGCTACTGTTTTATGATTGTGTGATAAGATTTGTGAATTTTCGTGGGTTTGAGAGATGGATAAAGGGTTTTATTTTGCAAATAAGATTTAAAATATTGACGGCAAAAACCCTAATTCTAGTGGTATCGTTAGAAATGTTGTGCGTAATCTTCATGGTGGTAACTGTGTGGAGCTACCATTAAATGATACTCTACCGAAGGGGAAGGAAGGTGTGCAGGGTACGGATGTCATGGTTGTGCCTAACATTGTAGGGACGTCTGATTCTCTTGAATCTAAGATGGTTGTTGAGTCTACACTTGTTGTTGTTATGCAAAAGTAAGTCCCAAAACTGTTACATTAGCTCTTAATGAAACAAAGAAGACGGTTCGGGTGTCTTTCATGAAAAATGTCAATAAGGTTTTGGGGGCTAATGTGGAGACCCCGTTGACTACAGGTATTTTTGTGATTTGTTTGCAAACACCTTATATGGATACTTCATTGGGAAGCGACTTGCGTATCCTATTGTTGACATGTATGTTAAGAACGCGTGGGTGCAATAAGGGTTAGAACGTGTTATAATTCGGAAGGGCTTCTTTTTGTTTAAGTTTCGGTCTAATGCAGGAATGAATAAGGTGCTTCAAAGTGGCCCGTGGCTGATCCGTTCGATTCCATTATTTCTGAATATTTGATCTCCAAATAATAGGCCGGTGAAAGAGGAAATCAAAGTTGCACGATTGTGGGTGAAAATCCATGAAGTGCCTATTGCTGCCTATTTAGAAATTGGTGCTAGCTTCATTTTATCTGAGTTAGGCCGCTCTATTATGTTGGATACCTACACCAGTGAAATGTGTCTTGACCTGTGGGGCACTCGTGATTATGCGCGAGCTATAGTGGAGGTATCTGCTGATTTACCACTTGTTCAATCATTAGTCATAGCTATTCTAATTTCTGATGGTTCGGGTCATTTTATGGAAATGGTTGAGGTAGAATTTGAGTGGAACCCCTCCCCCCCCCCCTCCCCCCCGATGTGATAAATGCAAAATGTTTGATCATAATGGCGACCACTGCCCGTTAAGAGGTAGTGAACCAAAAATTGCACCGATTGTGGGGGATGGCTTTTTCTAGGTGACTAAAAAGAAAAGAAATAAGACTCATACTGCTAGACAATGACAAATTGAAGGTATTCGTTTGAATCAACCTAAATCAAATTGGATTTATAAAGCGGTGAAAAAATCGCCTCCTAAAGCTGATAGTTATGTGTTGAATGCTAAACCGAAATATATACATGATAATATTAATGTCATGGAACTAAATAATTCTTTTGCTAAACTTATTGTGGAGGACAAGATCCTTGATGTGTCTAGTGGGGCTGATGTGGCTGCTACCGACCAGCAGGTATGTTCACGTGAGGTTGACAAGGGTAAGGATGATAAGGGGGAAGCTGATGGGGCTTCGTCTAGTAAACCGAAATTGTCTTTTGGAACTCTTGATCTAAGTAATGTTAGTGACTCTGGTGATGAGGATGAGGTCTTTGCATCTCTTGAAATGGAGGAGTATGATGGTTATGATTACTATGCGGCTCAGATCCGTGATTTTCTAGGAGAGATTCAAGCCTTCCGTGATTTTTAGCTCTCAAATACTCGTAGGAAGTAGATAATTTCTTGTTAGTTCTTAAGACGGGTTTGTCCGCTTATGTATGGTGTTTGTTAGTTGCACTTGATGTGCATTTTCTTGCCTATGTAACGGGCCGAGATGTACGATTTCACCTACATCCATTGTACCTCAACGCCTTTTTTGAAGTAATGCATTTTACTGAGGATAGTCCCCTTTACAAAAAAGGCTAACACCAATTAGTTAATTAATCACTAAATTATCCTAAAAATGTGGACATTTCTAAATTAACTTTTTATAAAACTAAATTCTTATTAAAAACTGACTTTCTAATTTATATTTATTTTTAATTAGTTTTTGGAAAAGATTAAAAGATTTAAATGACTAAATAAAATTTCTACAAAGTGTGAAAATTATTTTTCTTTCTGTAAAAGTCTTAAATAATAATAAAAGTAATAAAACTATTTTAGTGTAATTTTAAAACTATTTTTATTATTTTTAAAATTGAATACGAATTGAAAACTAGTTTAAAAGTAAAAGATGGTTTAAAAGTAAAAGTCGTAAAATTCTACGAAAATTATAGCAACTCTAGAAAATTAACAGAAAGCTTATCCACCAAAAAGTGCTTATATATATAGACAAAACCCTAATTTCCTCTCTCCTTCCATGGTGGCTTCCATCGTCATTAACCTTTTCGATCACCTTGTTTCGATTCTTCTGATTTATTCACATGTATTTTGATCTCTATCCGTTTAAACGACTATAAGCATTGATTTTAGGGTTTCGGTCTGTTCCCTTTGGGATATAGGCGAATCTCTTTTAATTATTGTTTTTTAGTTTGTTTATAATTAGGGTTTTCATCATCTACATCTGGTAGATCGATCTTAGTTTGGTTATGTGATTGGTTTGGTTTTTTGGGTCGTTTGCAAGTTTATTCATACGAAGACGATGGTGGTGTGTGCCCTAATTCCTTTATACTCGACGTGCTCTAGTATTTAGGTTTATTGCAGATTCTGTGATTAGGGTACGCTTGGGTTTGGTGTAGTAAATCCTAGATCTATATTGTTTTGTCAGCTCTGATCTTTGTGATTAGGGGCGTGTATTATCTAGGGTTTATTGTTTAGCGACTGTTGGTTTTCCAAGGGTTGCGGTGTTTGGAAACAACTGTGTGTCGGGTTAATTATGAGTTATTAGTTGTGCACTTCTGTTGTTGTTGACTGGGAGATGGAAAAGGGATTTCTTAACAGTCCTCGTAGCAATAAAGCTTATCTTAGCAGGGGTTCTGATATTCCTATTAATGATATTGCTACAAGGATTAAGAACATTGATGGCAAGCTTATTGGCAAGGATGGTTGTCCTCTTGTGGTGAAACGAGGTGAACCTTGAATAAAATCATATGCATGAGGCTATTTGATTTATTTATTGCACATATAAATTTTTACAACAAGTGTTTATGATTTAGTTTTTTGTACCTTATTGTTTTCATGCGTTTTTATTGTATGTTGTAAACAAGGGTGAATTTTTTATGAAAAAAAATATAGAATAAATCATATTAAAATTAAGATTTTTTTAGACTTAAATTACATATAAATTACGTTGATTGGTGATCTACAATAATAGTTTAACGACTACTCAATTTTGACAAACTATAAAGTGGGTATAACGTACTGCTGGTCAAGTACCCGACTAAGCAAGAAGGTTATGCCATTGTCACTGACTAAATTCCGGAATCGCTTGTGCATCAAAATTGGAATTACCTATGATAACCCAAACTTGAGGTCATTATTTAATTATATTTTACAAATGTTTTTGAAACTTTTTATGACCTTGAATGTTAAGACGTTTGGGGGTTTAATTTGAAACCAATGTTGGAAGTCTTATTTTTATATTTTAACTAGTTACGAGGACTACTATTGATTGCGATATCGACGGATGCTCGAAATTTTACGTTTTATTATTTATTATTCCGATGTTGATATTTTTGACGTTTTCATTTTTAATTGTGTATTAAGTCGTGGCGGGAATTATATTATTATATTTTGTGTGCGTTTTTAACTTTTGAAAAGTATATTTTTTACGAAACTCGAATCCCGTAAATATTTCAAAATTGACTATTAGTACAAAAGAATGCACAAATTTCCAAATCTGCCCTAACCACCCACCATATATAAGTGGAAATTTTCACATACAAACACACACTCCACCTAACAAAAACCAAAATTCTTCTCTCTTCTTTTTCTTCTTGTTGCCATGAGATCCAACCCCCACAAACACCCTCATTATTTTGATTTTGAGCTTGATTTCTTGAAAACTAAGAGAACCTATTCCTAAAATTGAAGGCAATCATTTTGGTATGAATTTTTCTCACATGCATAAACTTTTTTTTTGTAAAGTTATGAGAGTTTGATCTTTTTTTATGATTTCATGTGGTGTTTATTGTTATTATAATTCATTTTTAGTTATTGCGTGTATAAATTTTTAGGTGGATCATTTGAAAATGAAACATGCAAGTGATTTAGGTTGATAAGAGTTGATTAGGATGATGGTTAGTTGATTTTAGAAGTATAGATTTTGTTAAAGTGGGTCAAAATATTTGTTTAATGTAGTTCTGAAAAATGTATTTTTGGTCAGACAATTTAGAGGGATTTTTGGGAACCATAAGTCTAAGTTGAGGTCGAGATGATTGGATTATGTTGTAGATATTTTTTGAATCTTCGATTAGATATAAGGTAGAGCTTGTAACTCAAAACAAGGAGGAAGTTATGCTAGTTTGATTATTCGTGTACCGGGTGACGAGTATTGACATAATACCAAATTGTTGTCAATATTTGGATCGAATCTTGGGGACTATAAAATGAGTTTTAAAAATGATCAAGGGCTGATCTCAGGCTCTAAACTTAAGATTTTGAGTCTATTTTAGAAGTCAAGTGTTGGTTTTGCAAACAGAATTGTTTAAGAAGGTTAAAATGGTTTTGTGAGTCAGAGGCGTAAAACTGTCCGGATTTTACAAGTCAAAGATGTGTCGGGCAGAAGGTCGTAGAAGTAAAAACTTTTGATAAATTTTAAGAGGGATTTCTATAGATAGTAAGTGATTTGGTCAGGTTGTTTCATAATTTTTTGATATGTCTAAGTAGGGGAAATCAGCTTGGACATTTGGTATGTTCCGACAGAATGTTATCGAGAGTGTTGTCTAGTGAACTAAAATATGAAAGCGTTTAGTAATAGTATCACTTGCATGGGAAATTGTGTGAGTTTATTTTGGTTTTGAATTATTGATTTGATTTTACTAAGTATGAATCATACTCGAGTATATTGTTGTTAAAGTGCGCGCCTTATTTGGTAGGTTGCGGTTTTCGTGTTCATCGGGCATCATCTATCGTCGAAGATCGTCTTGCTACTTCTATTACTGAAGGTGGGTCTATAGCCTCTCTTTTATGCTAGACACTAAATGTTTTTAAACCCGCAAGGGGGATACATGCTATTTGAAATAAAATGAACACAGGTCATGAATGATTGTTTGGACCCGAATGTTGCCTGTTGTTGCCTTTAATTGTATAAGTTCCTTGTTACTAAAGTCCCAAAATTCATTATCCATTAACTATTGTCTTACATTTGTGTGGGATGGTAATAACCGCTTGTTCGACTGATAGTACTATTGGATTCACGACCCTATCTAAGACCAGTGCATTATGTTGAGTAATCTATGGGAAGGATAATTTATGAGAATGAGAGTCAGTGGTATAAAATTAGTAACTAATACCCAAGTAGGGGCAGTGGTTTCATCAAGTCATGTTGGAATTTGGTGTGGGTGACTAAGTTAAGGGGTCGGTGTCATGAGCTTAATACAATTTTATAGGTTTTTGCTATAAGACGGAATACCAGAAAAATAGATTGTATACGTAGAAATTCTATTAAATGATTATGATTGATTTTACTCTTGTATTCAAATGTTGATTTGATAAACCTTTAGACTCGCTCAACCGTTATGTTGATAATTATAAGCATGTATTTCAGGTAATTGAAGATGATTCATGGCGGAGCTTGCTTGGGAAGGTTGCGGGTTGCGTTTGTGGTTGTTTGGTCTAAAACTTATTTTCTTTCCCTTTTGTTATGAACTATTTATTTTATGGTCTTGTGTTGAAATAAAAAGGTTTGGTTGGTTGAGATCATTGGGGGACCGAAATGCTACTCTGATATTGTTAAACTATTTTTTATTGGGATTGAAGGTATTAGACAAATTGTTAAATTTATTTCATCTTATATTTCAAACGTCTCATTTTGAGGTCGTTCAATGTACCTTGTATGATGATGCTTGTGTTTAGCATCCAAATGTGTATTTCCGCTGCGTAATATATTTGGGGGTGCTAAATTACCTACGATTATTATTTGCATTATACCTAAAGGTTGATTTACCGCAAATTCACATCCAAAACACAATGAATAAGGTTATTGGTTTATGTTTTAGCCGAGGTCTAGAAAAGTACGTTTTGAATAGTTTTGGGTAAAATCTTAGATTGGTCTTGGCCAATACCTCAACATAATATATGTAGAAATTTAGTCTCGTGAAAAAGTTTACTAAATATATTATTAAACTTATGATATGGAGATGTATGCATGCTTCTCCATACATTGATTTTGACATCAAATTTATAACCTTAAAATTTAAGTCGAATGCCATATAATTGACAGACACTTGAAGTTACAATGTCGTCATATGAGAATTCGCATGATAAGTTTTACGTTATATAGATTAGACGACTTAATTAAGTTACTCAGTGAGATCTGGAAACTTAAGGCATTAAGAGGGGATGAAAGATGTTTACAATGCAAAACGTTCTTTTGGCAATGTAAGTCCCTAAAATATCTAGAAATTGGATATTGTTTGCAAATAAATTGTTCTACAAGTTATTATGTTGAATACTTGTATTGCTAACAGATCAACTGATGTAATGGATTTATGTCAATATAGGTTCTAGTTTCAAGTAAAATACTATGGTTAATTTATTTACTGGGGTAATTTTATTTTCTTGAAAGTATTTATCGAAAATACTAATATTTGAACTTATTTCTATAGAATTGGCTCAACCCGACAATAACGCTTTAAGTTTAATGTTCAAAACATTTTTGATCGTTCAGAACTTACTAGCCCAAAATTCAATGATTGGTATCGCTCCCTAAGAATTGTCTTGAGAGTAGCGGGTACTATTGATATCTTGTCCACGGCCGTACCGGTCGACCTTGATGATGGAGCTTCTGAAGCCGAAAGGCTTGCACACCGCACTGAATTAAAGAAGCACTCTGATGTGTCTTGTTTAATGCTTAAGAAAGTATTGCCTTCTCTACAAAAGAGGTTTAAGCTTTATCCTCTCATGTGCATGCTTGAAGAACTCAAGGCTACATTTGAGAAGCCCCAAGCTGTGGAGATCTACGACTTAGTAGATGATTTGCATAGCTGTAAGCAATCCCCTGGGAAATCCGTTAGTATACGCTATATGGAAATGAGAGGTTACATGGAATAGCTCATTGAACTTAGGAAACCCTGTGACCATGATATGGAGATTAAATTGATCAATAGGTCCCTTAACAAAGACTTTAATTATTTTGTTTGGAACTAAAATATGCATTGCACGGGGAAGACAGTTAATGATTTGCATGCAATGCTCATTGACTATGAAAAAGGGTTAAAGGACAAGGAATCTAACGCTACTCCTCTAGTACTAAACATACAAAAGGGTAGAGTGAGTAAGTCAGAACCGCAAGCGAACAAAAAGATGAAAGGCAAAGGAAAAGGTGATAAAGGCAAGCAAGTTGCAAATTATCAAAAGCCTAAGCAGAACTTTGCCAAGAAGAATCAATCTCAAAAGGATGAGACTTGTCTCCATTGCGGCGCCAATGTCACTGGAAGAGGAACTGCCCTCTTTACCTCGATGAGTGGCGAGAAATTAAGCGAAAGAAGTCTGAGCTGAGTACTGCAACTTTAGGTAACTTATTTATGATTGAATTATCTAATCTAACATACAAGTTAAATTCCTAGGTATATGATTCGGGATGCGGTATTAACATTTGTAATATGCTTTAGGGGTTTAAGCTGGAAAGGAAGATATCCTATGGGGAGCAATATCTACAAATGGGCAACGGTGCACAAGCAGCTGTTGAAGCTATATGAACATTTAATTTAGTTTTACCTTCAGGTTTAGTACTGATTTTAAACAATTGTCATTATGCACCTACTGTTGTTAGAGGTGTCATTTCCTTTTCTTGTTTGTTGGATCTTGGATTTGTTCACACTATTGATAATAATGGAATGTCTGTTTTTAAAGATGGTATTTATTATTTTAATGCAATTGCTGTGAATGGTGTTTTTACATTGACATGCATGATAATGATTCCAAGTATTATAATAATTCTATTTTTGTCATAAATAAGAAGAGAAATTTAGACGAGAACTCTTCTTATCTTTGGCATTGAAGACTTGCCCATATAAAGAAGACTCGCATACAAAAGCTTCAACATGAAGGTCTTTTGGAAAATATCAATGATGAATTATTTGATAAATGTGAGTCTTGTATCTTTGGAAAGATGACCAAGAAACCTTTTAATAATAATTTTGAAATGACTACTGATCTACATGGTTTACACACACTGATGTGTGTGGACCATTTAGACATATGCCAAGGAAAGGTGCTAGCTACTTCTTAATATTTACGGATGATTATAGCCGTTATGGATATGTTTATTTACTTAAGCATAATCATGAGGTATTTGAAACATTCAAAGTGTTTAAAGCGGAAGTAGAATTGCAACTAGGAAAGAAGATTAAAGCTCTTCATTATGATAGAGGTGGTGAGTACTTAAGCCAAGAGTTTAAAGATTATCTAAGTGAGAACGAAAGTGTATCCGAAAGTAGAAATATATGTTTAATCTTACAACTTAGCCATTATCCTTTTGGGACTATGCCTTGTAATTTGTGGTTCACATAATAAATATGGTTCCCATGAAGAAGGTTAATAAGACACCATATGAAATATGGCATGGAAAAACCCATATTTTTCTTATTTAAAGGTTTCGGGTTGTGAGGCGTATGTGAAACGTGACTCGGGTGATACTATGGGTTACTACTTTTATTATCCACTTGAGAACAAAGTTATTGTTGCTAGGTATGGAGAATTCCTTGAAAGTGGTCTTGCAAATCAAGAATTCAGTGGGAGAAACTATGATCTTGAAGAGAGTCATATAGGTACATTGCCTTCTGAAAATACTAGCGAAATAATTCCTGTGGAACCAGAAAGTCTGGGAGTTCCACCAGAAATAATTCCTATACGTAGGTCTGAAAGGACTATACATACACCAAGAAAATTATGTCTTAACATAGAGGATGATGATGAAGTATGGATCTTGGAGAACCGGCTAATTTTAAATCCGCCATACTTGATCCTGAAAAGGATAAGTGGATGGTTGCAATGGATGAGGAAATGAAATCCATGAGAATTAATGATGTTTGGATTCTTTTAGATCCACCACCAAATGATAAAGTAGTGAAACATAAGTGGATATACAAGAAGAAAACTAACATGGATGGTGAAGTAAAATCCAATAAAGCTCGTTTAGTAGCTAAATGTTTTACACAAACTTTTGGCGTAGACTACGAGGAAACGTTTTCTCCTGTAGCAGACTTAAGAGCTATTCGGATTCTCATAGCTATAACAGCATACTATGACTATGAGATATGGAATGGATGTTAAAACTGCCTTCTTGAACGGTCGCTTAGATGAAGATGTCTATATGCAACAACCAGAAGGGTATGTTGATCCTAAGTATCCAAAACGCGTGTGTAAAATTCAAAGATCTATTTATGGTTTGAAGAAAGCATAACATCAATGGAACAAACGATTTTATGAAGAAATCAATAAGTTTGGATTTATTCAAAATCGTGATGAGCCATGTGTATATCGGAAAGCTAGTATGAGGAATGTAGTATTCCTAATTTTATAGGTTGATGACATATTAATCATGGGAAGTAACGTTCTAAGACTTAAAGAAGTTAAGTATTATCTTGGTAAATATTTTTCTATGAAGGATTTAGGAGAAGCCGCATACATTCTGGGAATTAAAATATATCGAGATAGGAGTAGACGCTTAATTGGTCTTAGTCAAGTTGCTTATATTGACAAAATATTGATGAATTATAATATGCATAATTCCAAGGAAGGTTTTCAACCTATGGAAGTTAAGCATAATCGAAGTCATGAGATGGACGCATTTGCACCTAAAAAGGTGGCTTACATGCGGATGGTGTCTTATGCTTCGGCTGTAGGATCTATTATGTATGTTATAAGATGCACAAGGCCTGATGTGGCGTTTTCTCAGAACTTTGTCAGTCGTTACCAATAGAATCCAGGGAAGCTCCACTGGATTGATGTTAAAAATATTCTAAAGTATTTGAGGAGAACGAAAGAAATGTTTTTGGAATTTGGAGGGAAAATAGAAATAGAACTGAATGTAACAGGTTTCTGTGATGCGTCCTGGCAATTTGATAAAGACGATACGAAGTCTCAGATGGGTTACGTGTTTGTTATCACTGGAGGAGCAGTTGACTGGAAGAGCAAGAAGCAAACAACTATTGCAATGCATGCGACTCAATTTGAGTACATGGTTGCTTCAGAAGCTGCAATAGAAGTTGTTTGGATTATGAAGTTTATTAGAGATCTTGGAGTGATGCCTTCAATCAAAGAACCTATTGATATGTATTGTGACAATTCTACATCAATCATATTCGCCAAAGATTCTGGAGTCATGAAAGGCGCCAGACACTTTAAGCGTAGATATCACTACGTTCGAGAACAAGTTGAAGCTCGTGAAAACCTAAAATTACAGAAGAAAACGTATAAATATTGATGAACAAATGTAAAAACACTGATGAATACGTTGAAATTAGACTAAAACATAAAAAATCGGACGAAAACGTAAAAAATTGAACGTAAACTTAAAAAACCTGACTCAAACGTAAAAAATCAGATGAAAACATAAAAAGCCGAAGAGAAACTAAAAAATCAAACAAAAACGTAAAAAATCGGACGATAACGTAAAAATTCTTACAAAAACGTAAACAAATCAGACAAAAACGTAAAAATACTGACGAAAACATAAAAAATCGGAAAAAAGTAAAAAATCAGCCGAAAATGTTAAAATTCGGAAGAAATCGTGGATATTCAGACGAAAGCGTAAAAAATCTGACGAAAACGTAAAAGTACTAACGAAAACGTAAAAATCCGGACGAAACGTAAAAATCCGAATGAAAACGTAAAAATACTGACGAACACAAAAAATTACTGATGAAAACGTAAAAATACAGACGAAAACGGATTAAATCGAAAAAAAAACATAAAATACTGACGAAAACGTAATTATACTAACGAAAACGTAAAAAAATTCCGAAAACGTAAACAAGTTACAAGAACGTTAAAAACTAACCAAAATGTAAAAATAACTGACGAAGACTGATAGGTGTGAAAACACCCATCCTTTTACCACTTATCTCTTGCTAAAACGAGACCAAAACACGTATTTAATGTCATTTGTTTGGAATTATTCGTGGTTTGTGTGTTTGTTTTGTTTTCAGGGCCAACCGGATAAATATTAGAGAAAACATGGGATTGCACGGGTATTATCGAAGAAAAAGACTCAAGACAAAGTCTATTGTCTAAGAGATGCAAAAGATTTGAAGTCAATGGGCCTATTTGAAGGTTTATCAAAGAAAAGGACCAAAGATGGAAGATTTACATATGTCGAAAGAACTCAAGTCTATTAAACGAAGAAATTAAAAGACGAGTTTAATGTATTCGTCGACAAATCCCGAATCAGAATCAAAATCGTCAACTTTACTGAAAAGACGAGAAAACGAAAAGAAAGGAAGAAAGCCCACTCACCAACCAAAGACAAGGCCTATAAATAGGACCTTCCTTCACAACATGGAGCTAGTTTTTTTTAAGTTTTTTATTTTCCAGTCTTTTCTTTTCTTTGTTTTCGTAGGGAACCAACACCACTAAGGTGTTGGTGATTTTTATTTTCCTTGATTTCATCATAGATTTGTAAGTTTGAATCTTTCACTTTGATTGTTTAACATTAATCTTTCAATATCATCTTCCATTTAATCTTGTTCATCTTCTCTTTTTGATTCAAAGTCTTAAGTTCTTATTTGGTTGATTTTGATCTTCAAAAGTAAGTGGGTTTTGTGTTTTTATTGTTTTGATTTCATGTTTATGATTAGTAGATGATTCGTGGTTACTTTGGGTTAATCTTTTGGTAAAATCTTGGTTGATTTTGGTTAAATTCGTTCTTTTTCTTTTTCCCTATTCTTCGAATCTTCACACTACCCAGATTCCGAATCAACAGCAAATATTCCGACTCAAAGGGTTTTGTCAATTATTCCGGATGAAGGTCAAATATTCCGAACCAAGCTTTTAGATTTTATTATTCCGGATCAATTTTATTCCGGATCAATTTTGTTCCGGATCAGTTTTATTCCTAATCAATTTTATTCCGAACCAGCTGTTCATCCGGAATAATCAATATTCCGGATGAGTGTGTATTCCGAATCAAAGTTTTTGAGAAAATGTTCCGAATCAAAGTTTTTCAAAAATGTTCCGAATCAGTTTTTTAAAATGTTCCGAATGAAGGTTTTTATTAAATATTCCGGATCAGTCTAAATATTCAGAATCAAGGTTTTTTCCAAAAATGTTCCGAATCAGTTTTAGTTATTCCCAATGAAGCTGTTTGTTTAAGTTATTCCGAATCGAAAGTATTCCGCATGAGCAAAAGTATTCCGAATCAGCATATGTTCCGAATGAAGCAAATCTTCCGAATGAATCAATTAATTCCGCATGAGTCCAATTCTTCCGAATGAGCAGATTTATTCCGCATCAAAGTTATTCTGAATGAACCTTTTGTGTGATATTCCGAACAAGCATTTTTTCAGTAAGGGTAATTTACTGTTTCTTTTTTATTGTTTAATTTTTTAATTCAAGCTTTATTTTATTAACTGTTTTTGGTTTAAATTTTTATCACTTTACGCATTTAACCCTTTTTAGTAGAATAGAAAACCAAACCCCTTTTTAGTAACCAAGAACAACTATTTCACTTTGAACCGTGATCGATTCGAGAAGATACCGAGAACTAAATTGAACCCAAGCAAAATCTTTGTATCAAATGGCGCCGCTGCCGGCTCTTCTCGTAAGGATTAACAGTTTTTTGTGAGAAATTAGATTTTGGGATCCGTTCACCGTGAACGTTACTTTTTCTTCATTAAAAATTTTCAAAAATCCTAAAAAATAAAAAATTTTCAAAAATACAAAAAAAAAATTAAAAAACATAAACAACCAAAAATATTTCTTGCTTTGTTAGTTCTTTTGCAGGTGTATGCGCACTCGATCAATGTCTTGTATAGAGCCCGAGACTCTCAATAACTTAGACATGGCCGGTGTACACAACAACAATAACAATCCACCTCAAAACAACATGAATAATAACAACATTGAACCTCTACCGGACAATCGTCCTATGATCGAACTTTTGCAAGCACATGTAGAGGGCAACAACGATCCAATTGTCATACCCGCGATTGCAGCCAACAACTTTGAGCTCAAATCCGTCTTTATTCAAATGGTCTCTGCTCAACCATTCTTGGGGCGTACCATTGATGATCCTCATGACCAAATCAAAAGGTTCCTACAACTCACAAATACGGTCAAATTCAATGGTGTTCCACAAGAGGTAATCCGATTACAACTTTTTCCTTTCTCCTTAGAGGGACAAGCCCGGCATTGGCTTGCAAAGGAACCGCCACTAAGTATTCTGATGTGGATGGACTTAGAGACCAAATTCATAAACTACTTTTTCCCACCTTCTCGTACTACCGCTTTGCGGAATGAAATTATTAATTTTGAACAAAAGTACGATGAAACTTTTAGTGAATCTTGGGACCGTTTTAAAGACCTTTTAAGAAAGTGCCCACAACATGGTTTTACCAATGTGCACCAAATTAATACTTTTTAAAATGGTTTAAGCATGAATGACCAAGATTCACTAAATAGTGCCTCGGGGGGTAATATTTTGGTTAAGAGTTCTAATGCCGCTTGGGATATTATTGAGAATATGTATAGAGTGCAAACCAAGAGTGTTCGGACCAATGCCGCTAGTGCTAGTACTTGTGACAACGACAAGAGACTTGACAAAATTACTTTGCTTCTTCAATCGCTTGCTGCCCACACCGCTAACAACACCAAAAGCATCAACGCTCAGAACGCTCAAGTCAATGCTGTAAGCCAACCATGCGAAATATGCGGGGGTCCTCACTCTTACACTACTTGTACTTCCACCCAAGACTATTCTTGTGAGAATGTTAACGCAGCATACGGTACCTATCCTCCGGCCGGCTATCAAGCACGTCCTCAAGGTGACCGCAACTTTCTCAGCTATCGCTCAAACAACTTTCTTTCCCCGCCCGGTTTTCCTCCAACCAATCAAAACCAACAACAAAACCTTAACCGAACCAATCAAAACCAACCTCGAGCACCATACCAACCACCTCAAAGACAACCATATCCACCTCAAAATCCTACTCAAGTTTACCAACCCGCTCCTTACCAACCACCTGCTTATCAACCACGAGGTCGAAACGTACATGCGGAAGAATGATGTGTTGGTGAAGAATCTGCAGACCCAAATTATTAATTTGAAGGGCGACATGGTGAAACAAGGGAATGATCTTAGAGCCGATATGCGAAATTCTTTGAGTAGTCAAACGAATGACCTAAGGGACATGATGGCTGGTTTCTTCCAAGGTAATCAAACCTCTTCTCCGGGTACTCTTCAGAGTAACACCGTTGCTAATCCAATAGGGGAGATGAAAGCAATCACCACTCGCAGTGGAAAAGGTACCAAGGAACCCGAGCTTCCTATACCTACACCGGTGATTGTGACAAAGGAAAACGTGTCACCTACTCATATTCCTCAACCTTGTACTTCCTCAATTCCTCCACCTCTTACTTCTACCCCTCCACCACCCAAGGATGTGAGTGATCCTACATTTCCAAAGCCTTTCTCTTCTTCCGATATACCTTATCCCTCAAGGTTGAGGAAAGAGAAGCTCAAAAGCAAGGATGATATTCAAGTTTCAAACTTCCTCAAAATGTTTAAACAATTGAATTTCAACATCTCCTTCGCTGAGGCTCTCGCTCACATGCCTAAATATGCGAAAATGTTCAAAGATCTTCTTAGTGACAAGGAAAAGCTTCTTGATATCGCTAATATCCAACTTAATGAGAATTGCTCTACAGTGCTCTTAAGGAAATTGCCAACCAAACTTGGTGATCCGAGTCGCTTCTTAATCCCTTGCAACTTCCCGGGAGTAGAGAATTGCATGGCCCTAGCCGATCTAGGTGCTAGTATCAATTTAATGCCTTTAAGCATTTGGAAGCAATTATCTCTCCCTGAGCTAGTCCCCACCTAAATGACTTTGGAATTAGCTAACCGTACGGTTGCTTATCCAGTGGGGATAGCCGAAGACGTTTTTGTAGGAGTCGACAAATTCACTTTTCCCGCCGATTTTGTCGTAGTCGACTACGAGATGGATCCTCGTGTTCCATTAATCGTGGGACGTCCATTCTTGAGGACCAGTCGCACTCTCATCGATGTATAAGCGGGTGAGCTTATCATGAGAGTTGGTGACGATCAAATTATCTTCAACATGGGTAAGATTTCTAAACAGCCTTATTCATACGAGAGTGTTAATTGTATCGACGTTCTTGATGAGGCTTGTGAAGAACACTTTAATGATGCTTGTAAAAGTAGTCGTACCTCTCCTCCCAATGTTGAGACCGTTGCCTCTGTTGCTCCATCACTAATTCCATTTGGAGAAAGTGATTTCCTTCTGACTGAATTTGAAGCTATTTTAGGGGTTGCGGATTTAAAATATGACGATTCTCCCACCGATTGGGATGAAGACATTTGTACCATTGAGAAACTTCTCAATGAGGACCATATTTCTCCACCATCTCCCAAGGATATTGCTATCGATGAACTGAATTTAACTGCGCCTTCCACCGAAAATCCTCCGGATTTAGAGCTTAAGGAGCTACCGTCCCATCTCGAGTATGTGTTACTTGAAGACAAGAAGAAGGCGCCCGTCATCATCGCTAAGGACTTGAAAGAAGAAGAAAATTCTCGCCTCATCGCCGTGCTTAAAGATCATAAGAAGGCAATTGCTTGGAAAATTTCCGATATCCGCGGAATTGATCCAAACTTTTGTACTCACAAATTTCTCATGGAAGATGACTTTAAACCCGCAATCCAAAGCCAAAGAAGGGTTAATCCTTGAATTCACGACGTCATCAAACAAGAGGTTATCAAACTTCTTGATGCCGGCATGATTTACCCTATTTCGGGTTCGCCATGGGTAAGTCCCGTCCATTGTGTGCCCAAGAAGGGCGTAATAACCATTGTTCCCAATGAACACAACGAGTTGATTCCTACTCGTCTCGTTACTGGGTGGAGAGTTTGTATCGACTATCGCAAACTCAATGATGCCACGAGAAAAGATCACTTTCCTCTTCCTTTCATGGATCAAATGCTCGAGCGTCTAGCGGGTAATGACTATTACTGCTTCTTAGACGGTTTCCCCGGGTATTTTCAAATTCCCATCGATCCCAAAGACCAAGAGAAAACCACATTCACTTATCCTTATGGAACATTTTCCTACAAAAGAATGCCTTTCGGTTTATGCAATGCTCCTGGGACGTTCCAAAGGTGTATGATGGCTATCTTCCATGACATGGTTGAAGAAACTATGGAAGTCTTCATGGATGATTTCTCGGTTTATGGAGATTCTTTTTATGATTACCTTGCCAATTTAGAACGTATGCTTAAGCGGTGTGAAGACACTCGCCTTGTTCTTAATTGGGAAAAATGCCATTTCATGGTAAAAGAGGGCATCGTGCTAGGACACAAAATCTCCAAAGCCGGTCTTGAAGTGGACCGTGAGAAAGTCGATGTTATTGCAAAATTGCCTCCACCTTCAACCGTGAAGGGTGTGAGAAGTTTCCTTGGTCATGCGGGCTTCTACCGTCGATTTATCAAAGCTTTTTCTAAAATCGCTCGCCCGATGACCCACCTCTTGGAAAAAGATACTCCTTTTATCTTTTCCAAAGAGTGTATTGAAGCCTTCAACCTTCTTAAGGATAAGCTAACTAAGGCACCGGTCTTGGTTACCCCTAATTGGGAGCTGCCTTTCGAGTTGATGTGCGATGCTAGCGACTTTGCTATTGGAGCGGTTTTGGGCCAAAGAGTGAATAAACACTTCCAACAGATCCATTACGCTAGCAAGACAATGACAGGGGCTCAATTGCATTACACGACAATCGAAAAAGAGCTTTTAGCTGTTGTCTATGCTTTTGAAAAATTCCGCCCCTATCTTGTCCTTTCTACCACCATCGTGTACACGGACCATTCCGCGTTGAAGTACTTGTTAACTAAACAAGATTCCAAACCAAGACTTCTTCGCTGGGTTTTGCTACTTCAAGAATTTAAAATCGAAATTCGTGATTAGAAGGGAGCTGAAAACCTAGCCGCGGATCATCTCAGTAGACTTGAGGATCCTTATCAAGGGGATCATCCGAAAAATGAGATCAGTGACTCTTTTCCCCTTGAGACCTTAATGTCTATCAACTCGAATTTTGATGAAACCCGGTGGTTTGCGGACATTGCAAACTACTTGGCGGGTGGAATTCTCATTGACGGGTTAACATCCTAACAAAAGAAAAAGTTCTTTAAAGACATTAAGACTTACTTTTGGGATGACCCGTATCTCTTCAAACAATGCGCTGATTTGATTATTCGCCGATGTGTTGATGGACCGGCAGATTTAGACATTCTCGAAGCTTGCCACAAAGGACCCACCGGTGGTCACTTTGGTCCTAACTTCACTGCTAAGAAAGTGTTTGACTCGGGATTTTATTGGCCCTCCATTTATCGTGACGCTCACGAAATGGTGAAAAATTGTGATGTTTGCCAACGACAAGGCAAGATCACACATAAACATGAGATGCCTCAAAATTTCATACAAGAATGTGAAATCTTTGATGTATGGGGCATCGACTTTATGTGGCCATTCCCTTCATCTAAAGGAAACAAATACATCCTTGTAGCCGTTGACTACGTTTCTAAATGGGTTGAAGCCAAAGCTTTACCCACTAACGACGCAAGGGTGGTTTGTAACTTTTTGAAGTCGCTATTCGCTAGATTCGATGTGCCTCGTGCCATTATTAGTGATCGCGGGACTCATTTTTGCAATGATCAATTCACAAGAGTCATGGCTAAGTATGGTCTAAATCATCGTCTTTCCACCGCATACCACCCACAAACTAATGGCCAGGCTGAAATCTCTAACCAAGGGTTAAAGCGAATTCTTGAACGAACCGTGGGAGAGCATCGTGCCTCATGGGCCGATAAACTTGATGATGCTCTGTGGGCTTTCCGTACCGCATACAAGACTCCGATTGGTTGTACACCATATCGTCTCGTGTACGGGAAAGCATGCCACCTCCCCATTGAGTTGGAGCACAAGGCTTACTGGGCCTTGAAGTGGGCTAATTTCGATATCAACAAAGCCGGTGACCTACGCAAAATCCAACTCAATGAGCTCAATGAACTCAGGAATGAAGCTTATGAAAATTCTTTGATCTATAAGGAAAAGACTAAGCTCATTCATGACTCTAAGATTAAAAACCGAGAATTCCAAGTTGGAGACAAAGTTTTACTCTTTAACTCTAGGTTGAAAATCTTATCGGGCAAGCTGAAATCTCGTTGGTCCGGCCCATTCACCATTGCCCAAATTTTTCCATATGGTACTCTCGAGCTCGCTCAACCTAATGGACCTAATTTTAAGGTGAATGGCCAACGAGTGAAGTTGTACTTTGGTGAGGACATCTCTCATGAGATGATTCCATCCCTCACCACGTTTCCCATGAACTAGTTTTGGGTCGAGTCAGGCTCGTGACTCGGTTATCAAAAACAAGCGCTCCTCGGGAGGCAACCCGTGTATCTATCCCTTTCCGTTTTACCTCCTAAGTGTAGGGGACCTATATAGGTTGTTTGTGTTTGTGTGGTGATGTGATTACAGGGATGAATGCACTTTTGGAACCTTTGAAGAACCGTGCTCCCGTGTTATCCGCTATCCGGTTCTATCTCTCAACTATCGTGATTCAATTTTCTTCATACTCACATTTGAAATTGATCACTTTAGTCGTCTCTTCCTTAGCTTGATTTAACCAACGTGCACAATGTCATAAGTGTAGGGGAGACTTTTCCCACATGCTTAAACATTGAGGACAATGTTTATATTAAGTGTAGGGGAGACTTCTATCGAACTTTTAAGTGGACTTTTCCATTAAAATGCCTTCATTTAACCGGAAAATCATCTTTTTCAGCATTTTTCAAATTTTTAATTAACTTTGGCCATTTAGTCGTAATTTTTAAATTTTCATCGTTGCTTTCATATGTATATATCCCGCAATAAAGTCAAAAGTATTAATAAAGTGGTGTAGCCAGTTGAGAAGTCTTTGGCATATTAGGCCCGTTGCGGTTATTTTGACTCAACCCGAATAGACTTATCCAAGTTTATTCTAGAAATTATCCTTAACCATCTATACCTTAATTGGTTTATTAGGCTAAGCATCCACGACTCTCATTACTTGAGATTTTAAATTGTGGAGAACGAGAAATGATAGAGTCAATTATAAGTCGGTATTCTTGCACAAGCACACTTAGTGTGATTATTTGCCTATTCTCCTATCACTTGCTAATAATTTATCTGCAATAAGTAAGGTCGTACGATTTTATTGAATAACTTAGCTTCTAGCCAAAGTTCGTTTAATAGTTGCTCGGTAATGATAAGAGTTCATATCCAATGCATAACTTATGAAGAGGGGCGCGAAGATTGGCGAGTCCGAAAAGGCCCTAACAAGGCATGAGGATTCAATTTTATTGCTAAAGATCCAAGGTGATGTGAAAAGCATTATTCCCAAAATCAATATGAAGGATCAAGACTCACGACGAAAAGCAATCAACTCCCATAAAGATCATGGAGAAGTCTATCCGAAAAGACCCTAACAAGGTATGAGGATAAATAGATCCAAGTCCAAAAAGGAGGCGGACCGTTGTATCTCAAAATCCCAAATAACAATTGAAGAAATAATGATGAAGTCGTGGTCAACAAAGTTGGAGTATCCCTCAAAAGTCTCCAAGTGAAGAAACTCTATTAACGAATAGAAGACCATTATCTCAAGAACGTCTCTCAAGATATGAAGTATGAAGTACATGCCAAATATCGGCCCGAGAAAGGTCTCAAATCGTGAAGCGAGTTATGCCAAGATATGAACTTTTTGATATCCCGAGAAGCAGTTTTAAGAGATTTTGTCCGTTAGCTAACTATTAATCAAATCGTCCTACTTTGCTTTCAGCCTAAATAAACTATCGAAATAAGTCCAAAAATGCATCTTCGTGATCATTCTAAGACAACAATAAAAAATAAGAGATACACCTAGGAATAAGGGAGTTTAAGCATATAATTAAGCCATGTGTGTAAGTGTTTGTTTTGCTAACTTATAATAACAATGATCTCGTTTTTAAGCTTAGTTTAGGGAACGTGAAACTTGAGGATGATAAATCTTCGCAGCACCGAAGCCCTAATGTAAGTCTTAGATCTCTTTGCGAGTTATTTCCTTATAGCTATTTTCAAGTAAAAATGGTTTTCTATCCTTTTGTTTCCTTTAAAGTTTTAATTTCTCTTAGTACTTTAATTTTTGTTTTAGTAGTATGTTAATAAGGCCAAGGTTGATTGATTATGAGAAAAGTGTAAATTTGCTTTGTCACTAAGCATTGCATGAGGGCATGGCAATGGTTAAGTGTAGGGGATTTGATAGGTGTTAAAACACCCATCCTTTTACCACTTATTTCTTGCTAAAACGAGACCAAAACACGTATTTAATGTCATTTGTTTGGAATTATGCGTGGTTTGTGTGTTTGTTGTGTTTTCAGGGCCAACCGGATAAATATTGGAGAAAACATAGGATTGCATGGGTTTTATCGAAAAAAAAGAATCAAGACAAAGTCTATTGTCCAAGAGATGCAAAAGATTTGAAGTCAATGGGCCTATTTGAAGATTTATCGAAGAAAAGGACCAAAGATGGAAGATTTACATATGTCGAAAGAACTCAAGTCTATTAAACGAAGAAATTAAAAGACGAGTTGAATTTATTCGTCGACAAATCCCGAATCAGAATCGAAATCGTCAAGTTTACTGAAAAGACGAGAAAACGAAAAGAAAGGAAGAAAGCTCACTCACCAACCAAAGACAAGGCCTATAAATAGGACCTTCCTTCACAACTTGGAGCTAGTTTTTTTAAGTTTTTTATTTTCCAGTCTTTTCTTTTCTTTGTTTTCGTAGGGAACCAACACCACTAAGGTGTTAGTGATTTTTATTTTCCTTGATTTCATCATAGATTTGTAAGTATGAATCTTTCAGTTTGATTGTTTAACATTAATCTTTCAATATTCATCTTCCATTTAATCTTGTTCATCTTCTCTTTTTGATTCAAAGTCTTAAGTTCTTATTTGGTTGATTTTGATCTTCAAAAGTAAGTGGGTTTTGTGTTTTTATTGTTTTGATTTCATGTTTATGATTAGTAGATGATTCGTGGTTACTTTGGGTTAATCTTTTGGTAAAAACTTGGTTGATTTTGGTTAAATTCGTTCTTTTTCTTTTTCCCAGTTCTTCGCATCTTCACACTACCCAGATTCCGAATCAACAGCAAATATTCCGACTCAAAGGGTTTTGTCAATTATTCCGGATGAAGGTCAAATATTCCGAACCAAGCTTTTAGATTTTATTATTCCGGATCAATTTTGTTCCGGATCAGTTTTATTCCTAATCAATTTTAATCCGAACCAGTTGTTCATCTGGAATAATCAATATTCCAGACGAGTGTGTATTCCGAATCAAAGTTTTTGAGAAAATGTTCCGAGTCAAAGTTTTTCAAAAATGTTCCGAATCAGTTTTTTAAAATGTTTCAAATGAAGGTTTTTATTAAATATTCCGGATCAGTCTAAATATTCCGAATCAAGGTTTTTTTCCAAAAATGTACCGAATCAGTTTTAGTTATTCCGAATGAAGCTGTATGTTTAAGTTCTTCCGAATCGAAAGTATTCCGCATGAGCAAAAGTATTCTGAATCAGCATATGTTCCGAATGAAGCAAATCTTCCGAATGAATCAATTAATTCCGCATGAGTCCAATTCTTCCGAATGAGCATATTTATTCCGCATCAAAGTTATTCCGAATGAACATTTTGTGTGATATTCCGAATCAAGCATTTTTCAGTAAGGGTAATTTACTGTTTCTGTTTTATTGTTTAATTTTTTAATTCAAGCTTTATTTTAT